>LDEF01000133.1:0-21367 GCA_001455505.1 Leptographium lundbergii
AAAACCTAGGTTACCTTGATTTCACCCACAGCTTTAAAAGACGCTGGTGGCGCTGGCGAGGACAATTATGTGTTATAGTGACGAAAGGGGGGGGGGGGGGGCTGGCCAAGTTGGTGTAGGTTTGCTTTTCGCTTATATAAGGTGGATTAGTATTCCCGTTACAATCGTATAGCGGAACATGCCAGACCTTATTATCTCCCACAGGATAGTCTTAATGTAACATACATTTGACTGGCTAGGAGCCATAAATTATACTAGAAGAGAACAAGCCCTGTTCGTCATGTTTTCTTTGGTCTATTCTTATAGTCAATACCCCTTGCACTATGCCTCTGCACATGTGCAAACACAGGGACCACCACGTCGTAGTAAGCAGGTTTATATGACTGCCTCCTATTTCAACATTTCTCTACTCTACTTACTTGTCCCTGACATTGGACAGCTTGAACCCACCAGGACACAGCTTCTGGAAGACCTGATTAGGATCATACTTTGCCGCAACTTCCTTCATCTTTTTAATATTGTCGGCACCATAGCTGCCCAGAGGATCCTGACTTTTGTCCGCGTAATTGAGGTACGTCCACTCGAGGTTGCCACCGTCAATGGTGGCAGCAAAATCGCGCACCTGCCGGACCCATTCTTCCACCTTTGGCCGGGCAAAGGCCTCGTCCTCGGACGTCTTGGCCATGACGACGGCGAGGAAGAGGATGCCATTTGACGCGTGACGATCCATGCCCATAACATTGCCACCGGCATCGATGCCGCGCTGGCCGAAAATGGTGGGAAGAGGTTGGAACAGGCATTGTGTGATGAAGTCGCCGTCGCTCACCTGTGCCTTGAGTTCCTTGACTAGCTTGTCGTGCAGTTCCGACGCCTTAGAAATGATGCGCGTGTCGTTTTTGAAGCAGCACGTGAACCAAGTGTTGCTGCAGAGGACATCTTATCAGCTTGGGCCGGCACAGATGTGAGGGGGGAAAAACGACCTACTAGTAGTTAGCCGGGATGTTGTACTCAAAGGCCATCTCGGAAACGCTTGTCATTTTAACCGTGCTCATAAGCTCCGGCAGAGCCAGCCACTTGTCGTAGGCAGGGGCCTTCTCCACGCCCGCGATATTCGCATAGAGGGTCGCGACGACGACGTCCTTGAAGTCAGGAATATACGTAAACATGGTGACGAGGTTGCTGTCTGGGTCGTTTGGGACATTGTCCGTGAAGGCCGACAAGGCCTCTACGGCGCTGGGGATAGCAGACTTGGATATGAAGGCCATTCCACCCCAGACTTTGCTGCACGGGATGGCCTTCATGGTGAAGTCTGTGACAATGCCAAAGTTGTTGGAGCCACCCTTGAGCGCACGGAACAGGTCGGCGTGGGCGCCGATTGGGCTGACAGTAACGATTTCGCCGGTGGCCAGCACCACCTCATACGCCAGAACGTTATCACAACCGAAGCCGTGCCCGGCCGTAAAGAAGGCGTTGCCACCGCCGAGCAAAAAGCCCGCCACACCAACGTTGCCCTCACGTCCACCGGCCACCACCCGTCCATACTTGTCCAGTTCGGCGTACACCTGGCGCCACCGATTACCGGGGCCGATGTGCACCGTCTCACTGGCCCCGTCGTACTCCACCCGGTTGAGATGCTCGAGGTCTATTGTCACACCGCCCTCGATATTGTTGGCTCCGGCCCAGCCCGTGTGGCCGCCACTGCGGACGGCAAACTTCTGCCCCGACGACACCAGCGCCTTGACTGCAGTGGCCACTTCCTCGGCCGTAAGGGGCTGCAGGATGCATGCTGGCTTGACTTTGGCGCTGTTGGACCAGTACGAATCCTGCCGAGCCGTATACTCGCTGTCTAACGGAGTCAGGATCCGGGACTGCAATCCGGTTGCCACGAGACTCTCAGCCTGTGGTATTTTTGTGGTCATGATAGCTAGGTTGTTTGAGTTTTGAAATACAATGAGTAGAGAGGCAAACTCGGAATAGACGGATGGCCAGATCGATGGTTAGATGATGCGTACATTCATCAAATTTAGATAGAACACAGACAGGACAGCGAAGACTTTAAGGAAAAAGGAGAACCGGCCGAGAAAGAAGGAAGAAGAAAAGGGCGGAGACGGTGCCAGTACCCGTACAGAGCTAACCAACAAACGGCACCTTCCTCCGTCGGACGGATCTGCATTTTGGTTTAATGTTACTCCGGAACGGCTCCCCGGTCTGGAATCCTGCATTGCGCATAATCTAGCTGGTTTTGTCGGCCGGTTACTTCAAACGTGGGTCTCCGGGCTTTTGCCTTCTTTAGCGAAGCAAGAAACAGGGGTACGTGCATATTTAAGATAAGTCGTATACGGAGCATGCAACGTAGAGTATTTACAGAGTACAATTTCTGGTGCCAAATGTGACAACTCTCTAATTCCTACACATGAAATCACAAAGTTCCTTAGAGTACTTTACTCTACACAGAATCCTGAAGCTAGGATTCTATTGGCTAGCGAAGAGATGGCCTCGGCATAAACCGTCCCCATTAGGTCCCAGCTTATTATAGTTTCCAACCCCTTTACTCCGTATTGTTTACCGATTTTGCCTTATCTTTTTGTCCTTTTTCTTCCGATGTTCCATGGTAGACCGCTGAACAACCAACGTCGTATGCAATTTGGTACAGAGTACGGAGCAATTACAAGGATGCTTCCACAAGCAGAAACCCACACTGAGTAGAGTATACCAAGTGCGTGCTCAACAAGTCCTTCATACGGAGTGTCCACTCTTTTTCAGGTGCCCATATCTAATGCCTGTGACGCCTCGAATAAGAATGCTATTTTTCCATGAGTATTTTATCTAGTTTCCTAGGTTTGCTCTTTTTTTCCAAGCTTCAGAAGCTCCGTCCAGCTAAGGAATCGAAAATAAAAAGAAGACAAGAATTGTTCATAAAACGACACCAGATATACTAAATCATTCATTGGGACAAAAAACGACAATGGCTGCCGTCGTTAATGGAGTCACAGTCGCCCTCGCTCCCCCGGATGGTTACGTCGTCGACTTTGACCACCCTAAACGCAACAGTGTACCGGCAGCATATTGGCTCTATGGTGTCGGAAACTTTCTCATGCTCCTCTTCATGATCCTACGAGTCTATGTCCGTGCCGTTATCCAGAAGGCAATCAAAATAGAAGACGGTACGCACTTGCGCCGCTCGGTCATGATGCTAGAAGAAACAAGACAATACTGATTCGTCGGCAAATAGCTTTCTTGGGAGTTGCCTATGTAAGGAACAGCCAGGATCGCCCATAGGCTATGTCCAAGATTATCTTTTACGCCCTACGAGAACATGACTGATTTCCCCGAAACCCATTAGGTATTCTCGGTTGTGTTGCAAGCCTTGATTATCCGTGCGCAAATCCCCTCTCCCCCAAGTGGCCTTTTTTGAGGTCAGAATCTCTCAAAATGCAACACAGAGCTCTGACATGCCCCACCATCCTCAGGCGACTTTGCCATTGGCATCATGGGGACGCACGCCTGGGAGATGCCCATTACCAAATTCGCTGGCTTCGCCCGCGCCCTCTACCTCCTCCCCATACTCTACAACCCGGTCCAGTGCGGCGCAAAGATGTCCCTCCTCATCGCCTACCAACGATTGGCGCCCCAGAAATGGTACCTCATGACCGTCCGGTTCACCATGTGTGTGGTCGTTGGGGCGTCCGTCGCTATCACCTTTGGTACCATATTTCCCTGCAAGCCCATAAGGGCAGGTTGGGATATTAACATTGTTGACTTCAAGTGCATCAACCGCAATGCACTGTACGAGTGGACTGCTATAATTGGTGCGGCCACTGACGCCATGGTTCTTGCTGTCCCGATCCCCATCATCATCCCTTTGCAGATTTCTCTACGGCAAAAGATTGGCGTGATTTGCTTTTTTGGTATCGGTGTAGTGTACGTTCGGGCATACCTAACTAACTAGTCTGGCTTGCTTTATTCCCTAAGGCTGAAAACCCATGACTAGAGACAAAAGAATCCTCGGGTCGGTGGTATCTTGCGATTGGCTGACTTAGACATAGCACCGTCTTCACGTCCATCATGCGACTAGTTGCCCTCGTCAAGTCTTTAGGTGTAATAGATCAGACTTGGGGAGGTGGCCCCGTTCTTCTTTGGGTGTGGGTACACAGAGTCACATTTCTTCCATTTACTTTACACTTTTGCACCCCAAAGCTGGAGATTGACTGAGACAAAAATAGATTCGCCGAGGCCAACCTATCTGTCATCTGTGGCACTCTTCCGACTATCAAGCTCTTTACCAAGACCGTCTTCCCCCGCATATTAGGTAGTTCAATTGGCGGAACAAACAAGGGAAGCAAATCGTTCGTCAAGAGTGTGCCCGCCAATATCGAGGAATTGACATCGGAGCCGGTCACCAGACACGACGGATACGAACGATTCGACTACGGGTACCCCCTTAAGGTCATGACAAATATCGAGATTAGAGTCGCCGACGGCCAGAATCATGAGCGCCAGCTGTCTGCCAGTCAGCAAGACGATTCGGGTTCTGAAAAGGTCATTGTGCAGACGACGACGACTATTTCGTATTCCTAGTAATACAATTACAGATCCGCTATTGGTCACGCCTTACGAACTTGTTAGGTCGCCGTTACTTCCTATTGCTTCTACACCAAGTAAAACGTCGACTCTTCTAACTGAGTGACGTAATCCAATTTCTCGATGTAACGACCCATCACCCCGAGCCTTTGATAGACAAGCGAGCTCTTCTGAACAGCTGGGGGTAACGATGCGTGGCCATCGACTAATAGCAGAACTATAAACTTGTAGCTATCAATAAACGGAGGATTTGACGAGTATACCAGACAGGCAACATGCTGGCCCACAAGTGTCCGACAGTATTCCGGATCATCTGGCTCAAAGATAAATCTTAGGGGGGCCCCAATCACGCTCAGGAACACCCGGCTATCGTCTGCTTCTTCTGTGACCAGTGCCGTAAACATGCATCCAGTCATGCACAGCCACCCGGCTTCGAGACTACCAAAGGGGTCCGGCCCTCTAGCTTGACAGCCAGAGGAGTCGAGATGTATTTTGACAAAGTAGACGAAATCCTTGAAATGGTCAGCACCCCAGGTCACCGGTTGCTGAGTGCTTGCCCAGCTCCAACTTGGTGCGATGTATTCTTGAGGCTTCCTGATCCCCGATCGTTGCGCAGCAGGGACACTGATACTCCAGAGAAGACTCTTGTATATATCGCTACTCCAGAATCCGGCCAAGTATTTTGCAGACTTAACATGACGCGACCAGTTTCGGGCAAGACCTGCCAGTGCAGTCAGCACATCTGACGGTCGTGTGATATTCTTCTCTGAATATAAAACAACAAGCCGTCGCCAACGATGATGGGTGTATCTGTACACTGTAGTTAGCAATCTACCGTTCTTTTAAAGGTCACAATTTCCCACTTACTCGCGCTTCGACAGGAAAGCTGGCACATCCACGTGATATGGCCGTTCAAACTTGACAAGTTGGCGACTGAGCCGCAGCGGATCTTCACCAAAGCCCTCGAGTGCACCACACTCGCAGCTCATGCCACTAAGGCACTCATAAATCATCTCATCGGCCGCAAAGTGGAGAATTCTGGTGGCGAGCAGCCGCTCCTGGAAGCACCAGGCACGAGATAAGAGGGGGTAGTCCTTCTTCAGAAGGTCGATTTCGCCGCTGGCATCTATCGAGAAGTCGGAGATGCCATCTGTGGCAGCTTTACCCCGACCAAACAGTATGTGCTCGCGTCCTCTTCTTGCAAACAACTGAAACGGCTGCGAGTTGTTGAATGTTTCCGTTATCTCAAAAAACGCGTCTCGAGCAGCGAGGCAACCCCCATCTCCGTCAACTGCTGCCGTGGCGGCAAGCACAATATGTGCGCCACCATAAACAGACGCCATTTTGGCCGCCTCGGTTTCCCAGTCTCCTAAATCGTCCTGGATTATGCACAGGGAGTCAATCCATAGGAATGTATAACCGAGCCGGCGTGTGATCAGGACCGCGTCTTGGAAAGTTCGGGATAGCGTGCTCCAAGCTATGTTTGTCTTCCTATCGGCCATGGTTGCTTTCGACAAGGTCAGATGTTGACTTTGACCCCAGCAGTGCGAAAGCGCCACATACTGCCGATTGTCACTTCCTATAGTTTCCTCTTCACTTTCGACGAGTTGAATGGAGGTGTTGTCGTTTCCGCCAACGTGGACCAGCCGTTTTGGAAGCTGATGACCGGCATCCACATCTGCATCGCAGCAAGTAGCATGCGTATTGATGCAAGTGTCGACCCACTCTCTGATCAGTGCAAAGCAGGCTTCTGTGTTCGGATTCGGAAGAACGTGTTTGGCTGCCCCGCCGGGAAGTGGACTCGCCTCTGGTCGGTCAATTCTCATTGACGATCCGATGGTTGGCCACGGGCATGGCTGGTCTAATTCGAAAAGCATAGCGACACTATTAGCACCTGCAATAAATGAATTTTGTTGTGCAGATTTCGGAATACCTGGAAGTGTGTAAAGCTCAATCTGCTCGAGTTTCTCCTGTAAACTCTTCAAGCTGGGGCCTCCCATGCTGTAGAGGGACGAATCTGACGTATCGTCGTCCTCCTTTGCACGATGTACCTCGAGCCGGAGAACAGCTCCATGAGAGAAAACCAACATCACAACCAGCTGGTCGTCGCACAGGTTCCCGTCAATAAACCTGAGTACGACAGCTTCGATCAATGTGCAAGACGCGCAACCGGAAGCAGCCTGCTGCTTGAGGTCATCGAAATTGATCTGTACCTCATATCCGGTATAGTAACCCTTCACAGATAGTTCAGGATCTAGAACTGTGTTTTCTTGTGGCAAACCCCTGGCTACGGATGGAGAAACGCTGCTCATCCACAAACCCCGCCGGGGAAAGGCTCCCACAGCTGAGACACCGTTCAAGTTGAAGCATATAGGGCAGTAGAGTGGGGACCCCTCCATAGCAGCTTCTGGTTCTTTTTTTTTGGAAATGGCCGGTTTATAAGGCTAACATGTGGGATCGACATGTTCGATTAGCGACGTCTTGGTGAAATACAGAGATGGAAAAGGCGCGTTGTTTTCTACAGGTCTTATCGAGTTAGGAGAGGGGTAATTTACTCCTCTACAGTTACGAAATGGGTAGATAAGCTGTCGGCGATATAATTTACTATTGGTGATTTGTGTACGGAGTATCGGCTTATATATTACGTAAAGCATTTTTGAACAGAACAACGAAGGATCATGTATGGAGCACGAGGTCTCGCTAATTTGCTATCTTTGTACTCCGTAAACCGTAAACTTCCGCCTGCCGTTGAGCGTAAAAGCTACGGGACTTGAAATCAAAAATACGGGTTGAAGCGCTAAAGAAGGATCAGTAATGGGGGTACATGAGGGGTTGTGATCTGTTTTCAAACTAGTAGACAAACTGTTCACAAAATAAAGCGTGCTATTATTAAAACAGCCAAGATGGGTAGCTGATGAGCGGAAGATCGTAGAAGAAAGACAACTTATGGAGCTAGAGAGGAAGTCTGGGCTGTGCACTAAAGGTAGTCCGTGCACTGCCGTGCAACAGTAGCGTACAGAGTATGCGCGGATTAACCGTACATCTAGGACTTCCCCGAGTTGATTTAATCTTCAGTACCTTCTAGTAGAGCTATGGGAGGAGTACCAGACGGCAAACATATATGTGTTTAGGAGTGAAGGAGACCGTCTTAAGGGGTCTTCCAGGACGTCGTGTTGATAGTAGACTCACGATGACTTTGTCTTGCATAAATAGTGATGCTCTAAAATAAGGACTTTGGCCAGTCAGACTCGGAAACGCTACTGTTTAGGTTCTTGCTATAAGAAACATTACAGTGCAACATCACGACAAAATCCAATAACCAGATGGCAAAGCTCTTATCGCAAAGACATTGCAAGCTTTGATATTCCTCTCTTTGTTCCTTGTATTCCATCCTATGATTATATATTACTTTATACGTATTAATTAGTCCGTGGGCACCTTTACTCCTTCACCGCCCCCCCCTCTATCTCACTTCGACCCCTAGCGCATCGGCACCGAACATGGCCTCTAGAAAGGTCCGCACCGCCGCGTCGCCACTACTCCCCTTGCGCAAGCCGTCTGTGTTTCCCTGGACGCGCAGGCCCGCCAGCGTCCGGGCCCGCGACAGGGCAACGTACACCTGGCCCTCTGCAAAGGCGCGGCCGAGGTCGACGACCACGCGATCCAGCGAGAGACCCTGGCTCTTATGAATGGTGACGGCCCAGGCAGGCGCCAGCGGCACCTGCGTGCGCGACAGGTAACTGCGGAGGGGCAGCTCGCCATGGCCATAGTCGGCGTCCTGGTCGCCGCCGTCGTCGAGCTCCGACAGGGAGCAGTGCGGCGTGATGACGCGCTCTAGGCCGTCGTGGAAGAAGCGCACAATGGGCCAGCTGCAGCGCTGCTGCAGCGGCCCGTCAGCACAGCCCGTTGCCGGTTCTTGTCCGCTGTAGTTGGAGTAGCGTTCGACCTCATTCTTACAAAAGTCCATCGCGTTCTCCCTCATCCGCCGTATCCGTTCGGCCTCGGCCTCGGCCTCGGCGCGGTCAATGTGGTCTTTGTCTTGAAGAGAAAATGTGTCATAGGGGGTGAAGCTACCACCACGTCCCTTCTCCGGGACGTCTTTCGGTGACAGATCTTGACTCTCCAAAGTGTCATCGGTCCCCTCCTTTTTATCCATGTTCTCCTGGTCGTCTGCGACGACCGTTTCATATCGGTCATACGAGTCGTCTTTCCAGGGTTCCTGCTTCACCAAGTTTTTCACATCCTTGTGGTCCCCGTCATTGACAAGAACAGGTTTCTTGTCCTCATGCTTGACAGCATTTTCATCAGCACCCGACTTCAGCACTGGCCCCCCCATCTCGTCCATATCGGAAAATCCGCACACGATACCCTGGCTGCCGTTGCAGAGACCACTCTGGAGACTGATGTTGGCCAGTAACATCACCAACATGCCCACTTTCAGCTCCAGCACCTCCTCGTAGCGATGGTCTTTCAGAGACCCGAGAGCGCCGCGGATAGGAGATGCCATAAAGACACCGTCGTCGCTTATCTTGGGTGCATCGGCCATTGACATAATCTGCGGCGGCACAAAAGGCATATAGCGACGGCCTTTGGCCCGCATGTTCGGGTCGTTTCTGCTGCCCCGCCACACAAACGTGTCGCGACACCAGTAGACACGCGTTGGCCCGGGTAGCTTATCAAACTCGCGGTAGTTGACATCTTCAGCCTCCGCGTTGGTCGGGAAGAGACGGGTGCACGTGGCGCTTGGGGGGATCCAGTCGTTGCTGCCGCCGCTTGTTGTTGTCGTTGGTAGCGGCGGCAATGGGGCGCCATTGTGCGTCAGCAGGCGCACCTCGGCGTCCGTCAGCGGCAGCCCGAGACGGCATTTCTGCAACAGACGCAAAAAATCTGTCTCGCTCTGGCGATGGACCGTTCGCAACAGGACGGGCACAAAGTGGCAGCGACGCCAGGCACAGCTGTTGAATGCCCACTTCTCCTCGTCCACGTAGGCGGTGTGGTCTTGGCGACAGCGGTAGGTCTTGGCGTTGTCCTGGTGCATTCGCATCGACCGTCCGATGCCAGTGGCGAACCGCGCGTTCGGTGGTGCATGGACGTCCATCTTGCCGCCACAAGTCATGCAGTGCTGCAACGGTCGCGGCGGTGGAAGCTGGCAGAAGTCGCCGGTGACGACGATCTGCAGGCCACCAAAGACTTTCGGCGAACGGCGGGCCTCTTGCAGGATGGCACTGAGCCGCTCGAGATGAAGGTTCTCGGCCATGCTGATCTCGTCGATAATGAGGACGTCCGTCCTGGTCAGACGCTCCCAGACGGCCTTGCGATGGCAGGCGGCCAAGAGCTTGACCAGCGGCCGGGCGTGATCGTCGGGCGTCAAGCCGGCGTACGTCCACGTGGTCGTGCCGTTAACATTGAGCGCGGCGCGGCCTGTCGGCGCCAGGATGTTCACCGTCTTGTCCATAAGACGCAGTTCCTTCTCTAGAGCACGCAGAACGGTGGATTTGCCGCAGCCAGCGGGCCCCGTGTAGAAGACGTTGCGACCGGCGGCCACGAGGTCGACGACATGCTGCTGCTCGCGAGTAAGGATCGGTTCGTCGGCAGTGTCTGGGGCTGTCGGGATAATAGTTGCAGCTGTGTCGGACGTGTTTCGCGGGGTGTTTGGAATGGTGAATTCGCTGTGTTGGGTATCTGATTCCGTATCTCCGTCGAGCAAGGAGATGAAGCTCTCGATCTCGCCTTTTGTCGGTACAGTGGAAGACGGAGGGAGGGCATCCTCCACCGAGACATCTTCGATGAGTGAGGCGTCTAGCGTGTCTTGTTGCATTGAGGCGAAGAGCTCGATCTCTTCGCTTGTCGGTATTACGTAATCGTCGAGAGACGGCTTCGTCTCTCCGGTCTCTTCTGCACTCGAAACTTCGACATGATCATCCAGAAATGATACAATGAGGCCATCGTCATCCGAATCGGACAGCGGCCACTGGACAGACGAAACCTCAGTGTCTGATATGACGATAACCTCTGGGGCGGCAGCGGTAGCGTCTGGCCGTGCATCCGGCAGAGATACATGGCCGCTCCGGGCAGGGACAGTAACGTCATCTCTACCCCTCTTGGCAATATATTGGCATCTGCCTACACTCGTAGGCGTGGGCCTGACTGTGGGCCATGTGCCTCCGCCATCGGCACGTCTTGCTGCTGCCCGAGAGAGGGTTTTTGCTGCAGCCAAGCCGTTGTGGATGACAGACAATGGGGGTAAGCTTTCCACCAGCCAGCCTTTGTCTTCGTTATCGTTATTTCCGTCATCGTTGTCATCGTTGTCATCGTTTTCATCGTCGTCATCGTCGGCATCGTCACTCTCCCCGCTCTTTCCGACAGACCTGCGAGAACCGTCAAATGCAAGGGGGTAGCTTTTCACAAACGAGCCAGTGGACGACTCGTCCGGCTTTGCTCTCTGCGCAAATACAGATCTGCGAGCGGCAGCACCGGCGGGGTCGCGTCGCATCGCCCTCGGAAGAATGGGAGATGTCTTGCGCGAAACAAACAGATTGTCGGATGTGATGTTTGCGGAGACCTACGCAAAGTCATGGAAATGGACAAAATACTCGTACTCCGTACTCGTACGGAGTACATGCGGAGTATGGTGTGGCGCAAGATGATTGGAACCTACGATGCATTAGCCTACCGGTGGAGACGCGTGCGAGGTCAAGGAATATACCGTGTGGCGCAGGCTGGCTAGCCCCACCTTATTTACTCCGTAGTACGGGATTTATTCAGTTCGGTTTACGGACTACGGGGACTCCATACCTTGGACCCTTCACAATGACAACCTTAGAGGTATCTTATGACATGCTTAGAAATAAAGGGCCTCTGAACCTTGACTATGACGTCTTGAGGACCTAAGCGAAGCCGCAAGTCTCGGGCAGATACTGCGGTCACTCTATACCAACAACACCTTTTCGTATCTTACAATGACACCACTGGCGAATACGAGAACAATCACGTTGCTTGGGCGTATCACGGGATGCAAAGGCGGCAGCCACCAGCTCTACGATATCGCAGCGGGTCATCCAGAAGGCTATGAAATTGGACAGACGGACCCGCTCGCATTCCCAAAATGGAAATCGCAAAATCTTTGTGGCCAGATGGATTAGCTAGCAGCGAACGTTTTGTCAGACAACCCCAAGAACTAAACAGGATACCATATTATACAATGCAGATCTTACTCAATTCGGTCTCTAAACCCTACCTGCTTTCACCCGTTTCATTGTCCATGTGATGGGCAGTTGCCCTAGCTTCGCACTCTCCTTTTGCGTCGATCATAATGTCCGGCTCCGGGAGCCACTGAGGGACAGCGAATTCCTAAACGTCTTATCTTCAGCTTCCCCTGGTTCTTCTTTGTTTCTTCGCTTACACTATCTGTAGACCTATCACAAATCTCCTCTGAGGGCACAAATAAAATACGGGACAGGAAAAGCTGCGGCGTCGTTTGGATCAGTCATTTCCTGGGCAAACAGGGAAACAAGACTCTTTCCAAGTGTGAATTGAGCTTGACGTAAGCCATTTTTTGTCGTCTGATAGTTGCTGAGTGTTGGTGTTTTACATAATTCTAAGTCTACTCTCCTCGATGATTTCATGCTATTATAGAAAAGGTAAAGGACATAGTTTGAAAAAAAGGCGAAATTTAAGTATCGATATTCAAAGTTAGTTGTAGAATTGGAAGGTAGTACCTTATAAACAGCAAGACCAAACATCACGATTCCCGGGGTACTATACGGATTACTTCAACTGTAATGCTAAGCAGATATTAAATCAACGCTGGACTTGTTAATTTGCATGTGTGTGTTGATTCCGCGACTATCGAGTTCTATATAGAAATATGTATGAGTAGATAGCAAAGTCAATCGACTATATCGGCCTGAGTTGAGCCAGGGATAGATAGAAACCTCTGGGAAAAAGCACTATCTAGCCGTGGTAATACGTTGTATTTGGATCCTACCAATTCGCGTTTCAACTGAACTGTTAATGATACCCGATGTTTTTAACTATTTATCGTGGACGATTCCATTTTAGTCCCCGATGCCTTTCGTTTATCAACCTGATTGCATGCAGAAGCTGCAATTCGAGCATTTTCCTATCTGCTCTATGGAAACTGTAGCTAACTGCTGCGGGCCACTCGTGTCATGTACCCGTGCCCGGAGAATTCTTATCATTATGGCTAGGACTGCCGCCAGCAAACGCGATGACGGCCGGCGTTTCGGCGCCAAGAACCATAAAAGCGGGGCCGGCTCAAGGTGGACGGAAGACACTGGAACGGGTTCTGTATTCGGTACATTATCATTCTCGGCGAAATCGGCAGATGAGCCTGAACACGGAGATCAGTGCTGCTTCGTCGAGATACAAGAGAGGCAGCCGGACAGGAGCGCTTTGGCGTCTTTGATAGACAGGAACCGAACAACTGGGCAAAGCTTAGGTAGAAGCACAATTCGGTGCCTCTGCGAGTACACACTGCACACCCATGGCTCTACTCGGCGTCCCTGGCCGGCTTCAATGACAGGCTGAGACTTGAGGGGGCAGCGGCGCTGTTCGGCGCGGCCCTGTCGCTCCTGGTCAGCTACCTCTGGCAAGGCTTTGCAGGCCCGCGCCACAGCTGTCAAAATCGCAGACAATTGAAGTCGAAACAGGGCCATCTGAGGAGAAGCCGCGCTCAGCTTCGACGCCATGGACAAGATTGAGCCGCTGGTCGACCTCGACTGGAAGACAGGGCTACCAGAGCGAATCTACAAGTTTGCCGACAAGTACAACCTGACCATGGGTGGGTGCCTCCGCAAGTGAGACTCTGTCCGCCGAAGCCAAGCTTACAATTTCACCTTGCTAAGCCTTCGCAAGACCAACGTCAACACCATAACGCGCATAGACTAGCAGTACGTGGAGCGGATAGAAAAGCGCAAGCGATATCCTAGAGCAGCACCTAGGGGCACTGGGATGTCAGTCGTCGGCTAAGGCTATGGTGCGGGAGCTGTACGACGTCCTCGTTCCTGATGAGACACTATCTGCCCCAACGGTACCCGACAGTATTTGTGCTGGATACGAACGCGGCCGAGCTACACAACCAGATCCCAGACGAGCGGCTGGCAACGGTGCCGCCAATGAACATCCTGGCAGTTCTATGGACGATCACGCTCGTGGTGGACGAGGACATTTTGATGCTGCTGCCGAGCAGCGATGGTGACGGGTACTCGCAGCAGGCGTTTGTGTGGCTCTATCCGGTAGGCTTCGACCCGGTGGACAAGCCGGGGATCAAGCTACGAGATGCCCACGGGCCGGTTCCGGCTACAAACAGCACATGCAGCTGTCGATGAACCGGTTTTTTGAACGGCTGACGCCTGGTCGCATGGTCGACCGGGTCAACTGGGCCGTGACCACCAACGCGAGCTTCTGCGAGGGCGGCGAGTACCTCCTCTACTCAGGCGACCAGGTCAGCGAACTGTGCGCAGCCGACATAGTCTCTATTTCACATGGGTACGCTGCGAACTGCAGACGCTCTTCGAATTGCCGCATCTGGCGGCCGCATCCTCAGCGTCCATCTGTACCTCTACCCGATCCGCGAAATCAAGCAGGTCGGCATGGCCGAAGCTATGATCCGCGCCACTGATGGGTACGGCTTGGCAACGCGCCCGCCTTTTCCCGCCGCAAGCGCACGTCGGTATGGGGCGACGTGGTCAAGGCGTATCTGCACAGCGACGAGGACCTGGACGCTGATCAGCTGCAGTTGAAACGCTCACGCCAGGCCGGGACCCAGAAGTCCAAGGGGCCGTCGCTTCCAATACAAGATAGGGGTCGCCGGAGTGGAGAGTAAGCAGCAGACCACAAGTGGATGGAAAACTTCTGGGGTTCAACAAGACTGCCAAGAGACAGCGACGGTCGGAGCACTGTTTGAAAATTAAGCAGAAAAGGCTATGGAGCAGACAAGACACAACACATGTTGTCAATTGCTCTTATTCCGTATTAGGCAACTGCGGGTAATGAAGAAAACGGTTTACAACAGCACCTTCCTCAACGTACCGTGCTCCATATGTCACGCAGTACGGAGTACTCCGTATAAACTAGATCTTACTATTGTTAAATTATTGGCCGAAGTGCGCACGTGTGTATTTTGTGGGAAGATATTCTTTCCGAGCTAAGCCGACGTGGAAATTCCTTGCGAAACATGTGGGGCATGGGCGCTCTGTGCCACACAGTACGGATTACAGGCATCTTTACAGACGGCCACAAGTCTCCGTATGTCTCAATGCGACAACTACGACGTTCTCCGTATGTGAGGCATCTCCTTGCGGGTTTAAGCCGGTTAGGAAGGTGGCGAAAGCTTGAACACAGCTGACGCCGCCAATCCGTTATTCGGCTCGCTTCCATGTTGACCTGGTTCCTGGTTCCTGGTTTTCCTAGCATACAGTACGCGGCCGTCACGTGCGCGCGGCTTGGCGGCTCTCATACGTCGCACACAGTAGCTTCCGCCCCCACCTCAACCAAAACAGGACACAGAATTGCATGTGTACGGAGTATCACCGCGCTCGGACGTATCTTAGCAAAACCCGCATCCTCTATCCGTGCCGCATTGCGACATCCTGAAATGGAATGCTCCGTACTCCGGCCTGAACTCGATTGCAAGGAAAGGGACCCGCCGAATTTCTTCCTACCACAATCGGCACGACTGTCAGGCAAGTTCCGCTGCTAGCAAAATCCAAATACGAAGTCTTGTGAGCCGATCCGTGCCCAAGCCAAGCTGATCCGCTAGAGTGATACCACATGCCTAAACAATAAAACTTGTTACGCGAAGGACTAGATACTCCACAGATTAGCGTAAGAGCTATACTGCAGCCTGCTGGGCATCCGGAAAATGGCATGCAAGCAGCTAGACCGCCAAGAGTACTCCGTAGGTGCGACTATGTTTGGACAGTGTGTCGACAATTGCAGACCGGGGGTGCGTCTCGTCTCGCAGAACGAATAAGCATATAATGCAGCGACATCACGGCTGCTTCAACGGCTTCTTCTCTTGCTCCTCACCCTCCTGTCTCACATCTACTTGTCTTTTCAAAGGATCACCATGAAGTCGACGACGTTCCTTGGTACGGCTGTTGCCGTTTTCGCTAAGCTGGCTTCCGCTGTTGGCGTTAGCGGCGCTGCCGAGGGCTTCGCCAAAGGTGTCACTGGAGGTGGAACTGCCACCCCGGTCTACCCGACGACCAACGCTGAGTTGGTGTCGTATCTGGGCGACAGCTCTGCGCGCGTCATCGTCCTTACTAAGACGTTTGATTTCACTGGCACCCAGGGCACAACCACTGCCACCGGATGTGCTCCTTGGGGCACTGCCTCTGCTTGCCAGTTGGCTATCAACCAGAACAGCTGGTGCGACAACTACGAATCGAGTGCACCCAAGGTGACTGTTAGTTACGACAATGCAGCCATTATTGGAATCACTGTCACGTCCAACAAGTCCATCCTTGGCCAGGGCACCGCGGGTGTCATCAAGGGCAAGGGCCTCAGACTGGCCAATGGAGTCAGCAATGTTATCATCCAGAACATTCACATCACGGACCTGAACCCGCAGTATGTTTGGGGAGGTGATGCCATTACTCTGGCTGGCACTGGTAAGTAAAGTGACGACGGTACGATATGGCGAGGCCTCTTGCTAACACGGTATTAAGACATGGTTTGGATCGACCACGTCAAAACCTCTCTCATTGGACGGCAGCACATCGTCCTAGGCGACATTGCTTCAGGGCGTGTCACCATCTCTAACAACGAGATCGACGGCAGCACCTCGTGGTCGGCGTCCTGCGATGGCCACCACTACTGGGCTCTGTACTTCACTGGCTCCAACGATCTTGTCACCTTCAAGGGCAACTACATCCACCACACTTCGGGCCGCTCGCCCAAGGTCGCTGGTAACACTCTGCTGCACGCCGTCAACAACTACTGGTATGCCAACACGAAGCATGCCTTTGAGGCTGATAGTGGCGCACAGATCGTTGTTGAGGGCAGTGTGTTCCAGAACGTTGCCAATATGGTCGATACTACGTCGACCGTTGAAGGCAAGATTTTCACCAGCCCGGACACCAGCACGAACACCGCTTGCACGAAGTACTTGGGCCATGCTTGCCAGCTTAATTCTTTTGGCAGCACCACTATCTACACCGGCACAGACGCAACCTTCTTCTCCGACTTCTCGGGCAAGAACGTTGCTAGCGCCAGCGCTCCCGGCACCGTGGCGAGCAGCGTGACTGCCAACGCCGGTATTGGCAAGGTTTGAGTGTGAAGGGAGATGCTTTGACTTGTTTTTGCAAGCCCTTTTATTATTCTTGTTCATACCTTAGAGACACTGTACATAGCGTTTGGGCTTCTAGTTGGCTTGACCCTTACGGGGATGGTTAGACTGTTGCATCTGGAGGTCGCGGCCTGTTCATAGCGGTACTCCAGCCAATGAAATCAAAGTTACCGCCATAATGGAGATCGAGTCGTAAATCTTGGAAGGGACGGGGCAGTGCGGGACCGCTTTTCTTGTATCATTCTGCTTTATGTTTTCGAGCACATAGCTGCCAGCTTTATGTAAGAAGGATGGTATTATGAAATTTGCTCAGAGAGCTCGGTGCAGAGATTGAAGAATGCAGATGTTTTTGGAGCACAGTGCGCTTGGAAGGTAAGGAGTGCCGAAGTCGACGCAGCAATGTCTCGGAGCTCCTGCTTGGTGTCTGGCTGTAGTTTGGTTGTACTTGTCTTCAACAAAAAAAACATACTTGTTGATTGCCTTCGTGGTTTCTGCTTCGTACTTATCCTGGCGTATCAGAGACACGAGCCACGAAGAGGTATACCCGGATCCTAGAATTTGTAGACATCTGGGGTTTTCCCTCGAAAGGTTGTACTCTACAGGATGCATGTCCTGGTCTTCTATTTTGCGATCAATGGAAGCCGTTGCAGACGCTTTTTTTATTCAAGAAACTATTAGACTAAGTCAAACTTGATTGAGCTTCAGTGTAGAAGAAAGATGAGAACAACACGAAATAAACGATATAGGAATCAGAAAGGCACGCTAAATCCAGCATTAGGTCGGAGGCAAACCGACGCGGCGAGGTACGTTAGATGAGACCCGCCTATAGCTGCATGGGGACATCACGGTAACTTAATGACATGCACCCGATAGATTGGAAATATTGTGCTGCAACCAACAGCTGTAGCAACGGTGTGGCTGCTGATTCACTCCGAAATCGCGACGGTAAGTGCCATCGCAAGAACGCATTTGGCTTGAAGAACAGAGGCTAAAGTAAGACGCCGGATTATATTCTTGATACTTCTAGTCAGAAACGGAAACAGAAACTCAGATCCAAGACTATGGATACAAAGCGTGGTGGAACTAAGGTTCAGTAACAATTTCAGAAATAAAAAGAAGAGCGATCGCCCCCTCGAAGCCACAGTACCCGAAGTGTGCGGCCCGGTCAGGATACAGCCAACTAAGACAGCTGCATTGAAAGAAACACCTGTGCGGAACATGACGCATTGCTTGACAGTTATTGTACTAGGTAGAGGAGGGGGAAATTGTTTCATAATCGAGCCTTACTTTAAAAAAGGCTCCCAAAAACACGACGGCTCAAACAGTGTACGTTTACTGCGTGGGCGGTCAGAAAATGTGCAATAGTTCCCATCGTCAACACCCTGAACACGAAATAAGTATTAACGTCGGTAGCTAAAGTGGCGCTGGTTAAGTTAGCCCCACCCGCACACGCGCCAGTAAGATAGCGCACAATGTCGCGACGCGTCACAGAACCCCTCTATTTCCTCGCTACTTGATTTAAGAAAAGTTTCTCTTTCTCAGCCAGAACTGCCTTTCGTACCCATCACAGCAGCCATGGCGCCCGATAAAGTGCACGAGGAGTATCAGTATCTCGACCTCGTCCGCGAGATCTTGGACAGTGGCGAGAGGCGGCCTGATCGGTAGGTTTCCGTTTGTGCTCACCAACGCGCACAGCTTCTAAACCTGGGAACTTCAGAACAGGCACCGGCACACTGTCTATCTTTGCACCCCGGCCTTTCAAATTTCAGCTTAATGAAAACGGACGTCTAGTCCTTCCTTTGCTCACGACCAAACGTGTCTTCCACCGAGGCGTCCTCGCCGAGCTGCTCTGGTTCATTCAAGGCAATACATCGTCCTTCGCACTGAGCAATGCCGGTATCAAGATCTGGGACGGCAACGGATCACGCGAATTTCTCGATAGTGTGGGGTTGTCACACCGTGCAGAAGGCGACCTAGGGCCCGTCTACGGCTTCCAGTGGCGACACTTTGGCGCCGAATATGTAGACGCGTCGACCGACTACACTGGCCAAGGCGTGGATCAGTTGGCCGACGTTATCCACAAGCTTCGGACGGATCCCTACAATCGCCGAATCATTCTTTCGGCTTGGAACCCAAAAGACTTGCCTAGCATGGCACTGCCACCTTGTCACATGTTTGCTCAGTTTTATGTTTCGTTTCCGCGGCAAGACCAGGGACAAGAGGACTCCTCCAAAAACACCGAGAAAGTGAAAGGACATCTTCATTGTCAGCTGTATCAGCGCTCCTGCGATATGGGTCTCGGGGTACCGTTTAACATTGCAAGCTACGCATTGCTTACGCATATGCTTGCCCATGTTTGCGATTTGGTCCCTGGAAGCTTTACACATGTTATGGGAGATGCACACGTCTATATTGACCATGCTGAAGCGCTACGAACACAGTTGCAGCGGGAGCCACGGGAATTTCCTCAACTAGAAATCCTGCGAGATGTAGGAGGCAGTATTGACGGTTGGAATGAGGAGGACTTTGTGATCAAAGGATATACCCCCCACAAGCCGATCGCGATGAAGATGTCTACCTAATTAGGATGCGAAACCGAATGTACGACCCACTTTTCGACAGTTATCTGTATGTATCTGGGCATTTAAATATTATTTTGTCTGGTCCCATTCATTGCTATCCGAAGCCACGAGGCTCCCTTGTAAACGTATTCGCTGATTGGGGTAGCTTACGAAAACAATCTATGTTGCAAAGATCGAGAGAGTGCATGCATGTCTGACTCTGCTGGCGATGACTATTGTGTATCGGCTTGCGGACTTGGCTGGCACTTTTTAAACAAAGGCCAAGTAAGCAGGTAATTGCCTGATTTAGAGGTCTATACTCTCCTTTGTAAAGAGAGGAGAGTTTAGTGCTTTGTATACACGTCTATGTAAGTGATGGCAGAAGGCAGGAATTGTTCTACTTCTGAATGTACGTGACGCGTTGGCGCCACGAGACATGTGATCTGGTATCCCGCAAGGGCTCCAGGGGTGCGTACTGTGCGTCACTCAGTATCTCCCGGATCGTCTCCCAACCTCCCCTAGTAATATGCCCCGTCCGGCACTGGAAGCTGCCGCGTCGCCTCTTGGTTGATATACTTAAACAACACCGCATGGGTCACCTGCGGCACTTCCCCTTCCTTGTTAAACTCGTATCTCTCCCTACCCGCGGTCTCGATGGCGTCGATGAAATCGGCCACTGTCGCCCCTGCCACGACTTGCATAGTTGTTACGTGCTGCTCAGTAGCCAATAATATACGACATGAAAGTGGACCGGACGCAAACTACAGAAAATAGAGGAAAACCGTGGCGGCGCTAAACTTCTGTGCACAAGTGGCGCGTCAGTTGCTTGTGCATTACTTTTATTCCGTACGGAGTAGTGACGGTGCCGACCTGTGTACGCACTTGGACCGTGATCGTGCTGCACGCCGGGCTGCCAGTGTTTTATTATTGACAGAACTGTTAGGGTAGGTTTGTACGGGTGCCTTAAGCCGCAACAGTTTGCATCGGAATCTCGCAATTTTAGTTCCAAATTCTCCCCCCGCATCGGCCCACATTAGTGCCTAGGAATCAGCCCTACCACTCTATTCGGCCCCTGCATCCACTGAAGGATTTGGCGAGCTAACAACGGAATTCTTTATTGTAGCCTGTGGCAAAGGACGACGGCCCACGCTTCCCGCTAGACGGCCGGGAGTTCTCCGACGTCGCCGACGACGAGCTGGCAGCGCTCTTGAGCACGGCGCCCGTGCTCTTCCAGTTTTGGGGACTTAAGATTGTACAGCTGTCGCGGTCGCTCGTCATGAAGGCAGGTGCAGATGTAAAGCCGAGCGAGGCTGCGACAATGAGCCTTGCGGTGACCACCCTCCAACTTCCAGTCCCCAAGGTCCACCGGGTCTTTTGGCGCTGACTCCGGATGCCAGCTGAGCAAGACGAAGATGTTTGCTGCATCGTTATGGACTACGTCGGCGGCTCGACGGTGGAGGAATGTTGGCCGGTGTTAAGTCAGGAAGAGAAAGAGGACGTCGCTCTGCAGGTCGCCGACATGATCAACCGCATGCAGGTTACGCCAGTCATGGACATCGGCATAGGCCCCGTTGACTGGCGCAAGGACAAAGCAGAGGTCCTAGACAAGGGCCAAAGCAAGGATCAGAACAGGGACCAAGACGAAGACCAAAACTGGCACGAACGATTCCAAGGACCCTGGTTCTCCGTCTACGGGGCCGGACCGTTTGCCACGTTGCAAGACCTTGAGGACTGGTGCAACCATAAGATTGACGTCGGCCTACGGTTCCATAAGACACCTACCGACACGCCGCGCTTTTCATTCCATGAGGCCAGGATCGCACTCACACACCAGGACATAGCGCCGGGCAACATGATCCGCGATTCTGCCGGCCGCGTCTGGCTGCTGACGCGGTGCTGGTATGCTTCTGCA
>LDEF01000133.1:21445-33181 GCA_001455505.1 Leptographium lundbergii
GTGAGCACAGTGCACCCAGGCCAGCGTCACTGCTCGGCTGGGGCCTTGGCGAGATCTATCCGCGCGGCTTTGAGCACGCCGTGCTTCGGGAACAGGCACGTGACCGCACTTTCGGCGACATGGTGTTTGCGCGGCTGTCGGAGCAGCACGAGCAGATGCAGATGCAGTGGCGGAACATCGCGTATGGCCTCAGCGCGGGGGCTCTCCTGTAAACTATAAACTCTCTGAGTGTCATTTGTAATCTGTACCCGGTACGAAGTACTCCCCACCATCAACTAGCTCGTAAGACAACAACCACTCAGAATGCATGCAAGTCCACAATTTTATGCCATCTTAGCGCGGACCTCCGGTGCCGATACCCGTGTCGTACGACGGCAATCTCATACTTCTCGTCGGCCTCGAGATCTATGGATGCAGCGGCTATTAAGGGTGGGTGGTCAGGGAGGGAAGACATCTGAGAGGTGGGCGTAATGCGATGCAACCCAATGCAATGTAAGATACCTGCCACCCTTGGAGAGAGTTGCTCATCGGACGAAGGTACCTAAGTAAGAAGACACATTAGGCGCAGCAGAAAACAAAAATAACAAATAGTCTATAAAAGCCGCTACAGCAAGTTAAGCCTCTAAACAGCAGCGTACAGTCTACTCGTAGGTCTCTTCGACGGAAGTAATATCTTAAGTCTTTACAACGTACCCCGGAAACAATACTAGGCGGAGAGATTGGCGTGATTTTCCTGGTGACTTATAATAGGATGGAGGCGGTAAAGACGAAAGATTCACCGAATGTACGGAGTACTCTGTACCTTGTGACTTTTTGCTCAAAGTTACTCTGTGGTCCTAGTATCTTAGTGACTCTTGAAAAAGAAATTTGGATCCTTCAGATGCGACGTCGGAGTGCTACACTGTGCCTTGACCTAGCACAGTCGGAATCTGACAGCATAGATGCCAGCCTATCTGGCGAGAGCAGGTGGATTGGTATGTCACCTGCATAAAGGATGTGTGACGGCCAGACGACGCCCACCGTAATCCGTACTCGCAGAAATTCCCGTTCTCTGGCCACGTCATGCGAACCGTTTGTGAGACCTGCAAAAACCCCGCCTCCCGACCTACGACGCACACAATGGCCGTGCCAGAGAGCACGTCGAGGCCGTTCCGTGCCATAATTGTCGGTGGCAGCATCGTTGGTCTGACCATGGCACTGGCTCTGGACCGGGCTGACATTGACTATGTGCTGCTGGAGAAGGGGGAGGTGGCACCGGATCTGGGGGCCTCGGTCTCGATGCATCCGCACATGCAGCGCGTCATGGAGCAGTTGGGCGTCTGGTCCGAGATCGACGCCCGCGTCGTCCCGTTGATGGACCGGGAACACTATGATGAGCATGGTCTGCTGTTTGAGAAGTCGGCCATCCTGCAGGAGATTTCCCAAATGTGAGTGTTTTTTTGTTCTGTCTGTCTAGTTTCTCCATCTGACTAGCGGCTCACAGGTGTCTCGGCCGACAGACGTCTTTCATGGAGCGAAGCTTCTGGCTGCAGTGTCTGTACAATCAGATCCGCGACAAGAACAAGGTGCGGGACCACAGCGGCCTGGCGTCCTTTGTCGAGACGGCCGACGACGTGACGGTGACGACGACCGACGGCGATAACGTGACGGGTGACGTGCTGATCGGCGCCGACGGCATCCACAGCGTGGTGCGGCGACAGCTGGCTGACGAGGCCGCCGCCGCGGGCGACGAGGCTGCAGCGGCTGCGATGCGTTCCGGATTTGTCAGCAAGTACCAGTGCATCTTTGCGGCGGCGAAGAACGGGAATGGTGATGAAGACAACGAGCCTCGGCAGTTCCTCCCCCTCGGCGTGGTCCACAACGTCTACTACCGTAGCTTCTCGGGCGTCATCGCGGCCGGCGTCCCCGGCTTTGCCTTCTGGTTTCTCTTCGTCAAGAGCGACCAGGCCAGCCGAACGCCCAACACGCCGCGTTAGCGATGCCGACGCCGAGGCCGTCATCGACCGCTACGGCCACCATGCCGTCGGGCCTGGCTACACCTTCCGCGACCTCTGGCAGGCCACCAACAAGGCCGCCATGCTGCCGCTCGAGTAGGGCGTGCTCACCACCGCCTGGCGCTCGCTTGGCGGCCGCGTCGTCCTCGCCGGCGACGCTGTCCACAAGGCCACTATCAACCCTGGTCTCGGTGCCAACCTCGCCGTCGAGGGCGTCGTCCACCTCGCCAACCTGCTCGTGCCGCTTGTCCGTCGCTCGGCCACTGCAGAGGCGCACGCGGATAGCAGCATGCACACCCGGCCGACTCGACTGCAGCTCGCCGACGCCTTTGATGCGTACGAAAAGCTGCAGCGGCCGCACGCCGACCTGGTCACCTCCTTGTCCAGCTACTTGACCCGCTACGAGGCCATGGAGACCTGATGGCTGCGCCTCCTCCGCCGCCTATCGCCGTGGATCAGCGACCGGACAAAGGCGAGAAGCTTTGCCATCTATATTCGCGAAGGACCCTGGCTCAGCTACCTGCCGAACCCAGACGACTAGCGTAAGTAGAGGTGCTGCTGTGGCGTGATGCACGTTAGATAGCAGTTGGTAGAGATGGTCATGAAAGACGTGATGAATGCTTTTGCTTTTGGACTATGTACGGTCAATCTGAAGAACTAGCTCGGGTGCGTTCCTGTTATTTCCTGGTTCCGTAAAGAACTTCGTCGATCGTCTTTACGTGTAAGAGTACAAGCCTTTAGTGCATCCAGCTTTTTCAAGGCTATCTAAGCCTGCAAATAGTAAATCACGCCTGTTATGTTTTCGCGGCAAGCTCCCACACTTCCAGGTTGCGATACCGTGCGACCAAGGGCGCCATCTGGCGAAGACCAATATGTCCGCCGCGGACTAGGGGTCCGGTCTTGCCGTCCTCGGCGTCTGTCCATGAAAAGAGCGGGAGATCATCGATGCTAAAGCGCACCTGAGCGCCATCCTTGACCAGCTCGACCCGGTAAAAGGCACCGCGAGCATCTACAACGGGTGGCAATGGATCGGCACCTTGGGCTACAAGATGGAAACCCGGTGATTTGCGCAAGTTGCAGGTATGAAATGCCCGCTCGCCCTCCCATCGTCGCCGGAAGTAAGACACATGCAGTGTGCAGATATCACTGGAGTGGTATTGCGGGTAGGCACCAGATCGGGACTTGACGTGTTGTCCGAAAATGCTGCCGCCGTCTTTCACGGCGGCAGCCCCGAAGAAGAGCATAGCCAAACCCGGTTCCGCAAAAGGAGAGAACTCCCAGGTAATGCGGATGCGGTCACCAAAGACTTCAGGGCACCAAAAAGTGAAATGGTCGTGTTCGCCGCCCGATGAAGCTAGTTCTAAAACACTGCTGCCGTCTCTCGTTGTGGAAGTATTCGTAGAAACCGGGCCTTCGGCAATCCAGTCGGCCACATCGGTGGCCGACGCCAAAGGGTTGCTGTAGAGCAACTTCTCGGCCATAGTGTTGTGTTGCGATTTTCGTTCTCAGATAACTGGAGACGGGATTTCAAGCAGACCTACGGAGTACGTCGGATGGACGTACAACGAAATGTAAATTTCAGCGAAGCTTTCCCTGATCACATCATTGCACGTGTTTGTAATACCCCTGCTTCCTCAGTTTAATATGGAGTAATACTCCGTACTCCGTACGAATTTGACCATTTTTGAATTAAAGTTCAGGTGGAGTACTACGGGATTTCAAGACACTTCCGGTCGGTCTGGAATAGGTCTAGCGGACGTCGATCGCCAACCACACAATGACGGGGTTGAGATCGGACATATGTCATGGCAGCTCGATCCTTTTCAGTAGGCGGGTCGGCCGATCGGCCTTTACATACTCTTGTCGACTTCATTAAATATTAGTCTCTCCACCACTGTATGTCCATTCTACGCCGAGTCTGCCGAGAAGCACGGCTTTTCACATCATTCATAGCCAGGATGCCGCTCAAGGCAACTGCTACACCGAAACGCAATGCCTCCAAAAGCAGCGCGACTTCTGCTCGTGGAGGCCACACCAGCAAGAAATCTAGAACGACCACCACTGCGCCTAGCATCGTCTTCCAACACTACCCGCCAGAGATGTCCAACCAACGGGCTCAGGCGTATGTTGATGGCGAACTGCCGAAGCCCATGGACGAGCTTACAAATGCGCTGGAAGAAACAGCCGCTCAGATGCACGAGGTCGACCCCAAGGACTCTGTGGTTCACTGGTTTAAGTCGGACTTGCGCATCCGCGACAATCGAGCTCTAGCCATGGCTAGCGAGAAGGCTCAGATGGCAGGAGTGCCTCTGATCGGTCTGTATGTGGCCAGCCCGCAGGATTGGGAGGCCCACCTGACGGCACCTGTGCGTGTTGATTTTGTGCTCAGGACTCTTGCTGTTCTTCAAAGGGACCTTGCACAACTCGGGATCCCATTGTGGATGGAGACGGTCCAGCAGCGCAAGCAGGTTCCTCGTCGTATCCTATCGCAGATGGACAAATGGGGTGCCAACCACCTGTATGCCAACATGGAATACGAGGTCGACGAGTTACGGCGTGAGGCGGCGATGGTGCGCCAATGTGCGGTGCAGGGAAAGTCCATGGCGGTGGTCCACGATACCTGCGTGGTGCCTCCGGGGGATCTGACCAGCAAGAGCAGCGGCAAGGCGTATGCGGTGTACACGCCCTGGTTCCGAGCCTGGAAGCAGCACGTGTACACGAACGAGCATCTTATGGGACCCATTGACGATCCCAAGACGCAGGCCAAGACGAAGACTGGCCGGTTTGCAGAGCTGATGGACTGCCCGATCCCGAGTGCACCCACAGGCAAGACTCTGGGCACAGAGGCCGAAGCCAAGCAGTTTCGCATCCTGTGGCCTGCGGGCGAGCACGAGGCGATGCGGCGGCTGGAACAATTCTGTGATGATCGCGTTGCAGACTACTCGGACGAACGAGACTTTCCAGCTGCCGAAGCAACGTCGACATTGTCGCCGTACCTGGCGGCCGGCATTCTAAGTGCGCGGACGGTGATCCGAACGGCACGTGACCGCACCGGTGCAAAGACCTTTGACGACGGCACCAAGGGCTTCCGCGTATGGGTCAGTGAGGTGGCCTGGCGTGACTTTTACCGGCATATTCTTGTCGCCTGGCCCCATGTTTGGTGAGTGTTGAAGGCCTGGCTTGTTTCCTGATAGGCTCTGCCCAGACGTCTGACATCATCAGCTTCAACAAGCCCTTCAAGCTTGCTTTCGGCGAAATAGCCTGGTCTTACAACAATGACCATTTTACCGCCTGGACCGAAGGCCGCACAGGCTACCCCATTGTAGACGCTGCGATGCGCCAACTGAAAAGCCAGGGCTGGATGCACAACCGCTGCCGCATGATTGTGGCGTCGTTCCTGGCCAAGGACCTGCTTCTCGACTGGCGCCTCGGCGAGCGATTCTTCATGGAGCACCTGGTGGACGGTGACTTTTCCAGCAACAGCGGTGGCTGGGGGTTCTCGGCCAGCGTCGGTGTCGACCCGCAGCCCTACTTTCGCATTTTCAACCCCGTCCTGCAGAGCGAGCGTTTCGACCCGGACGGCACGTACATCCGTCGATGGGTGCCCGAGCTGCAACACAGCGGCATAGTCGACAACAAGGCCATCCACGAGCCATATGGGCGCGGTTTCGGTGACCAGGCCAGAGCAGCCGGCTATCCAGAGCCGATTGTACAACACAAGCAGGCACGCGAGGCGGCTCTGGTGGCGTACAAGAAAGCACTCTCGGGAAACTAGCGGACAAGATACTAGAGTCAATAAGGTTAGGCTGTAGCTGTCAAGGTGTATAGAAGTAGTCACACCGAAAGGCCGTTCGCTCATGGGATTCTGTCTCTTTTTTGGAATCCGTGGCCTAGAGTTATTCTTGAGTCTATTTAAATGTGGAACATGCCGAGCCGGTAGTCCTTGTGTTGAATTGATATTTATAATATTGCTTAGATATCAGAACTCTTGGTTTATAAAGAGTAGAAGTGTTAGAGTATGTACGGCTACTAAACGGTCCTAAACCGACATCCATAATCTCACGTTCAACCTTCTACCTGAGCCAGCCTGAGTCAGCCTGAACGGAGGGCGAGACACGCTGCACTAATTGTGCACCATCCTGAGCTGAGAGTAAGCTATTCTAGTCTAATGGTGATCTTCCATTTTTTTGAGCGAGGGCCTAAGACAAGCGCTCAGGTTCAACTAGCGTGGTCCATGTACTTCGTGACGCCACAAAGCGAGACGCGATTGGACGTGCACCATGTGACAGATGCCCCTACCGTCCTTGAATACAAAGTTCAAAGTGTCTTACACCGATTCTTTACGTGTTTCAACAGGTACACTCGTACTGTAAAAGGGCTATGTAAAGCCCTTTTTGTCATTATTTTGACACTTGGAGACTTGGAGTACTTGTCAAAGCAACGTTTAGAGACTAAATAGTAGTTTAATACTTCGTCCTATTAAAAAAAGAAGTATCCTTTGAAAAGACGACCTGTAGCTGGCAACGTAGTCGACTAATGGCGGCATATAACTTGACAAGAAGTGTTGGACTAGGAGAGGTCACTAATATGAACAGAGACCTCGCCAGTGGACAGTGGTGGCTAGTTGTTTTACATTTCATCGACGCAGACCACAGTCGTAGTACGACCGTCGGAATGCACAGTAGATGGCTGAAGCCACAGCATAAAGAGCAGTCGTGAACCAGAGAGGCACAGCCCCACCAAACCGCTCCCAAACAGATCACGAAGCTTTCCTTTTCAGGGTCTTTTGTCGTATGTAAGCACATGTCGGGAATAAGCACACTGGAGTAAGTAGATATAGCCTGTTTTAAGAATACCACGTACACAAGGCGGCTATAACTACCAAAGTGTCCTGATTCTGTTCAATACCGGTCGGGCCGAATGGGATTTCTACAATGTAGGAAGCGTGATTGCTTGGTGCCTAATGGCATTGTGGTGTGTCGCTTGTTGTAGATCCGGTTGTGGCGTGGGGTGACGGGTTGCTTCTCTTGAGGAATTGCGCCACTGACCAGGGCTAGAGCCAGCAAAGGTTCGGCGTCGACTGGAAGCGGGAAATTGTTTGTACGAGTACTAAGCGACAGCAATCCTTCTAGCGCCGTGACCAATACTGCATTTCTGTCCTGATTGTACGGCGACAATACCATCTAGAGATTGCCGAATGTGAGCAGTTGATTACTGGGTCCCGTGGAGCTTTGCCGGCCGGTTGTCTTGAGAGAAAGAGAGGATGTGAGTCTGAGTTGGCGTATCGGCTTGCTGAAGGTTTGGGGCATAGTTTGGGCAAAGACTGTTGTATTCAAAGAAACGGTTATCTGAGACTAAATTGGAACCCTAGACTAATAATATCCTCATTATATATTCCGTACACCACCGCGCAACACTGTCTCGCAGGCCAGGCTGAAAAGACAATAAAAGAAAAGTAAAGGCACAGAAAGAGTTACTAGCTCCTCCTGGGACTGCCTCGAATATCTGTCTCGAAGATGTGCCTTGAAGCTCTAGCTTCCGCGTGTTTGTGGGGGTAGTGTTGCTGTATAGGAAAAACTGCGGGTTGGACAGGAGGGCTAAAATTGGTTTGGTTGCTAAGAAAAGGCAAGAAGCAACGGAATAATTGAGTACTCGTACGTATCTCTGTAAATCGAAGGGTGACGTTTGATTGCATCAAAAGTGACGCGGTTGTGGTTAAAAGGACGGTTAAAGGCCGTCGGACGGGTAAAGGCCGTAAAAGGTAAAATACGTAACGTGAGAAGGTGTAATTTTAACGTGTTTATTCACGGAACAAGCTTCTTTGAATGCCCCAGGTTTAACAAATAAAGCGCGCACTCGCGCGGCGCGGTGGCGGGAAAAGGGGCACTTATAACCCATTGGTCGAAGATCGTTGTATTTACTCTGTAGGGAGTAGAGAAAAGAGCTATCTGAGGCTAAAGTGGAAGCTTGAGCTGAAAAGTCAGCCTAGAGACGGTCCGTGCACCACAGCGCAACAGTTGGACTCAGTTAGACAGTTCCTCGTTCTAGGCTTCGTCAGTGTCGTTAGAATTAGTTCCTGAGCCTTCGAGATTGGACCACGGAAGACAGCGCCAAGCCCGGCCGTAGGTTACGAGTAGAGTCTGCCGTAATAGGCGGGAGGAGGTAGCGGTCGGGATAATAGGAAAACAAAATCGTAAGGAATGGAGTACGGAGTATGCGGGGTAACTCCACGTGGGCCCATCATCACTTCACGTCATTTGCTCTTTCTACCCGGTGCGCCAAAAACAACGGGCCCTTCCGTATTGGGAAACTCGAAACACTACTACCAAGTATTACGAGGCAAAGAACGTGATCCAAGTCTGACGATGTACTGACCTTGGCCGACTGGCTGGCCATGATGGCTTAAGACGGCTCTGGGGATATAAATACCATGCCGCCGTAGGCACTTTTATCGAAAAATTCTGATCTCAACCACATCTTCCGCAGTTCTCATCCTGCTCTGCCAGTCTTCTGATCCTTCCTAGCCTCTGCTCAGCTTCTATCCAAACTCTCTATCATCATCATGGCCAAGAAGACAATCAAGCTTGCCTCCGGGTACGAAATGCCCCTTGTTGGCCTAGGCACGTGGAAGACGCCTCTTGACGAGACAGCCGACTCTGTCTACAATGTAACACTCCCGGATAGTTTCAGTGTAGCCATCAGCTGACCGCAGTTCAGGCCATCAAACTCGGCTACCGCCTGATTGACGGGGCTTACGACTACCAGAACGAGAAGCAGGCCGGCGAGGGTGTCCGCCGGGCCATTGCGGAGGGCATCGTCAAGCGCGAGGACGTCTTCATCACGACGAAGTTGTGGAACAACTATCACAGCCGTGAGCGTGCACTCGAGATGGCCAAAGCACAGAATGAGACCTGGGGGCTCGGCTACATCGACCTGTACCTGATTCACTTCCCCGTGGCCAACAAGTATATCTCGCCGAAGGAGCTGCCGTTTCCAGGATGGTGGAACGACAAGGAACAGACGGTTATCTTGACGGAAAAGGTGCCGCTGCGCGAGACGTGGGAAGCTTTGGAGACGTTGGTGGACCTGGGCATCGCACGCTCGATCGGCGTGTCCAACTTCCAGGCGCAGTCGCTATATGACATTCAGCGCTACGCGCGCCACCCAGTGTCAGTGCTGCAAGTGGAGCACCACCCCTACTTGGCGCAGCCAGACCTCATCGCCATGGCGCAGGAGAACAACATTGCCGTGACGGCATACTCGTCTCTAGGCCCGCAGAGCTTCTTGGAGATGCCGGGTATCTTCTCGAAGCGCGCCCATGGCGTTGAGCCGCTGCTCAATTCATCTGTCATCAAGACCATTGCCAGAAATCATCACCGCTCGCCGGCTTCGGTACTCCTGCGCTGGTCTACGCAGAACAATGTAGCAGTCATCCCCAAGGCAACGCTGGTGGAGTACCTCAAGGAGAATCTTGACTCGGTCAACTTTGACCTGACGCCTGCCGAACTTGAGACTATTGACGGCCTGAACTGCGGACTGCGGTTCAACGACCCCGGCTACTACTTGCCCAACCAGCCACTACGCATCTTTGCGTAGACTGTTTAGCGTATTCGCGCGCGTTACATAGAGTAGCGATAATAGGAAGCTAAAAAGCATAGTAAGCCATAAAGCTATGTTAACAGAATGCTTTTACTTGTTACGTGCCCGACTACTTAACCTAGGCAAACGTAGGCTGTCTTCTTCGTCGTCACACAGATCTCGGACTGCCTATATTGTAAGATACTTACTGCCCTATAGCAATGATGAATAAGCCTAACAAGCCACGTGATAAGATATTTCTACAGATACAGTGATTGCTTCTCGCGTAAGCTTCGGGCCATTCCTAAGGCTCCTGTATAGAGCCTCCGTTTCACTAAGAGCGGAGGTTAGGTACGGCCTGTACGGAGTACGCTAAACTAACTGTCGGATGTAAGAGTTGCCGCCATAAGTAACGCATAAAAATACATCGCCCGAATAGGCTAGTGTATACACTAGCCCATTCTGGTTGGCGCTTTTTTTTCTGCCGAATGCCTTACATGTCAGGTATCCACATTTCCACGTAATTCTAGCAATACCCTCACTTTTACGGACCACTCTGTAAGATATCTTATTTATTTATTTTATTTATCAATTATAACGTCGCCGCGCAAGGGGGATTCCCCAAACGCTAACTCGCCTCCCTAAGGGCATGCGGCGGAGAAGTCGGGGGATCACATGGGTAATCTTACCCGCTACTCTAGTCTATGGGGGTTTTGCTGCATAACAGCGGTCTTGGTGCTTCCTAACGTCCTAACTGTCGGGGCACATGATGCCTATTTAAATCCCCTGCCAATTACTGGCAGAAGACGGTGTTTTTGAGAAATACAAGACTATTGTTCTTCACACAATTAAGAGTCTCATGCTCTCGAATTCCATCGAGCGTGAAGAAAAAAAAGTCTTCAAAACCATAATCAGATTGAATTCCAATTGCTCCCAAAATATTTGCTTTGCATTGCTCCCATTTGCTCCCAAACGTTTGCAAACGCAGTGGCGATATCGTATTGTTCGAGTTCAAGGTAGTTAGCCGCGCAGTATGCGAAAAAGGTGCGCAAGCTGACCAGCGAAGCGACTGCAGCGAAGATATCTTAGTGTTCCGCTACCTTCTGTTTGTTCTTGTTGCGCCTCTTGCGCTTGCGCGAGGTGTTGGTGTCCGACTTGTTGGGGGCCGCATCCGCGTCGATCTGATCCGATCCACTGGGGCGGTGTCGTGCGTTTCGCCCACTGCCGGCTTGCCGCTAGGTCGGCCGGCGAAGGGGTCTGCTAAGTCCTTGGTTGTCGGGCTGCTCGTCATCTCAACGTCACTGTTGGGGGGCGTGCTGAGCTGTCGGGGTTCTGGTGCAAGGGGAGTGCCTCCCTCCGGTTCACTTGAGTTTCTGGTGCAGCCACTGGGGTGGCGGGTGGGTTTCTCTCACGGTCCGTTTCAGGTGGCCCCAATCTGGGCGTGGCTACGAAAACGTTGTCATTCTCAAGCAGCCCAATGATCGTCGCGGAGTGGGCGCTGGGTTTCAGCAAGCTCCCGGGAGGAGGTAAGATACAGGGACATGGGTCTCTTTTTTCTGCTTTTGGGGGGCCGGGAGCGTGGCCGGATCCGTCTCGTCACGCCGCGTCCCTTTTTGAGGACTTGGCGAGAGAGGGGCCGGACTGGGCGCACGCTTCCGGCTGTTGCGCTTCTTTGTAGGAGAAAGCCCCTTGCGTGGCGAAGCCCCCTTTTCTCTCTGTGTGTCATAGTTATTTGATCCTTCCCTCTTTTTACCGCGTTAAACGTGCTGGACGGCTCCTCTCTCTGTTGGACGATGCAGGAAGGGCCACGAGCAGGCCAGAGAATGAGGTTCGAGGTCGTAGATAAATTTCGGAAGATGCTGATCTCGATTGGTCCATCGCGCTCTTTAGCCACCATATCACAGAAAAGAGAACCACTAGCATTTGTCTTCGAAGTTGCTGCAGACTACACACAGAAATCTAAGAACAAACTTTCTATCGTATACGTGACTAAAGACGGAATTATAGATGACAATGTGATGTTTCTTCTAGTAGAAGAACTTCGATCCGATTATAAGGCTTATATTACTAAATTTTGCAATACTATAACGTGGTTGATAAGCGAGCGGCGCAGATAAGCGAGCGGCGCACTTCCCACAACCCTCACAACAATAAAGCTCAATTA
>LDEF01000134.1:0-32559 GCA_001455505.1 Leptographium lundbergii
AGAAGAGGGGTGGTCCACTTAGTGCAGCTTTGAAAATACTCGTACTCCGTACTGTTCGATTTAACGATTGTAGAAATGATAACCTTCGAGATCTTGTCCTCGTGTAAGCTCAAGGACCGCATCAAATGTGTCCCGGATTTCGTCAAGCAGCCATTCGCCTAACTGTTTTCGTCTTTCAGACGAACGCCTTGGTGGCAAAGCTGTTTTGCTTACGTGATCGAGCGAAGCTATGTGGAGGGGAAATCGCCGGGGATGGGGTCCTTGGCATTGCTGACTTCTTCCGATTCCTTGTACTCCGTAAGGCAGGGATATGAATTGAGCCCGGCAGTTCGGCCACTCTGCTAATACCGACTCGCAACGCATGTCGTGAGATGTCGTGACCGTACGACAATTGTCTCACCACTCGCGGCGTGAGTTGTTGGTCCCGGCCCCGTAATCGAATCGTCGTTCAGATCTATCTTACGTAGCTGACTATCTGAGAGTCCCCTCTAGAACAGCTTGATATGCTCTGAATTTCGACAATGGCTCCGATGTAAGCGCACTAAGCAGCACTACGGCTAAGCAGAACATCCGCACTACCTCGTTTGCTTGCTAGCCTTGCCATTGAGCTCCTTTAGGATTGCCGTAGACCTCAAACAGCTTCGTAACAATCACAACCTCGACGAGTCGGCTAAAGACCCGCTTTCGAGGATCCATTACCAGGTCATGACGGAGATACGGACGATGGACGTTTTGTCTTTCCTATTCAGACTAGCGTCTAGCCGAGCTCCATTATGATTACTAATATTCGTCCCTAACGCTTTTTGCCGGATCAGCGGTCCCAGCTTCTGCCTCCGGCTCCGACGTCTCAGCCACGTCAGCGACGCTGCTGGCCGTCCCCAAACCTGACGTTGCGCCTTCTGGAAAGTCCGCAGAGATGTACGACAATTGCGAAAGCACATACGATTCTACAATGGAGCGACCGAGCAGCGAGCGAGTCCGCACCGCCAGCCGCGTCATCGATCTGGAAAAGGCCGAGACCGTGGAAGAGACGACGGCTTTCACAGTTGCGCCTTCAAGGCTTCTCGCTACGGTCCGACCGCCACAACTTCCCGCCCCCCGAACGTCTGCCAGCCGGCTGGCCGAGGCCACTCCCTACGTCTGTCCCGCATATCCGATCCCGGCTCTGGACATGTCGAAAGAGCACACCTCCTTTCCGACTTTCCCCTCCTCGAAGCAGCAGCACGGCCCTCTCGATGACAGCGCCGCCTCCACGGTGCTCTACCTTGCCTATGGCTCCAACATGGCCGCTACCACCTTTGAGGGCCAGCGCGGCATCCGCCCGCTCTCTTGGGTCAGCGTCGCTGTGCCGTCGCTGAGGCTGACGTTTGACCTGCCGGGCCTCCCCTATCGGGAGCCCTGCTTTGCCAACACGGCGATACGACGACGCATACCCAAGATCCCCGACAAGCCGAAGCTCCCGCCGGTGCCGGTGCCGGTGCCGCCCAGCCCTGGCCTGCCCATCCCGCCGACGTCTGCTCTCGTCGACGCCAACAGCCACGGCGATCGGGTCTGGAACGGCGGCCTCTACGGGGTCGTGTACGAGGTCTCGCGCACCGACTTCGCCCACATCATTGCCACCGAGGGCGGCGGCGCCTCGTACCAGGACCTACTGGTGCCCTGTCTCGAGCTGCCGCCGAGCTTCACCATCCCGGAGAAGCCGCTTCTGCCACAGCCGCCACGGCTGTTCCTGGCACACACCCTGTGGGCACCTCAGCTGCCGGCAGACGGCAACGACGACGACAGCGACGACAGCGACGACAAGAACAGCGACGACGATGACGGAAAGCTGCCCTCCTGGCTTGCCCGTCGCTGGCGTCGACTCCGTGCCCGCCTCCTCCGCCTGGCCGTGGGACATGCTCGTCCCGACCCCAACTACGCACAACCGTCCCCGCGCTACCTGGCGCTGCTCGTCGACGGCGCCCGCCAACACGACCTGCCGCTCGATTACCAAGACTGGCTGGCGTCGCTGGCACCATACCGGGCCACGACCTGTCGCCAGCGGCTCGCCGCCGCCCTGCTTCTCATTGCCAGCCTCCCCTTCTTGCTGCTCATCGGCGCTCTCACAATACTGCGGCGGTGGCGTCGGACGCCGCCGTCGTCTGGCCGCTCTGATGGACAGCTGCCGCTCTGGCTGCGGGTGGCCATGGGCTTGTTCACACGGGCGCTGTGGTGGACGTATGATCACGTGATGAAACCGGTCTTTGGCGACGGCGAGAGGACTGAGAAGTCGGGGAAGCAGTTGCGGTGGGACTACGACAACGACGACGAGACTGCACCGCTGCGCGGACAGGAATATGTGTAAAACTGGGCTGTCTGTTGTTTTATATATTGCCATTTCACTTCTGTTGTGGCGTTTGGCACTGGGGTAACGGATACAGACTGAAGATGCACGAGCACCAAGGCGTTTGCGTATGATACAGGAATGGAATTTGGCTTAAATAGGCATGGAATTTGTGCTTGAAAATGCATCAGTACTGCGGCTTCGGCTACCGATTGTTGTATTTTTTTTTTTTTTTTTGGTGTGGTGGTATTATGTTCTGAAACTGCCTTCTTGGCTCTCTCTTCCGTCACTAAAGGTCGCCTATTCGAACGAATGTGCGGAACGCGCAACAAGGCGTGGAATGTCGTCAACGCTATGCCGTCCTTCCAGGATATCTGCAGCCGGTCTGTCAGCACATCTGCACGGCCTGTGTGGACGCAGGGGGGTCTGGGTTCTGGGCACTCACCGTTGACGGCTGTGAACAGCGGATACTGGCTCTCCTGGCCACGCGTCTTGAGGAAGCTGTTGACCTCCTTGGCGGTGGTGGTGCCCTGCAGCTTCTGGCCGTTGAGCTCTGTCCGCTCGACCTCCTCGACCGAGAGGCCCTTCTGGATGGCCAGCTTGGCGCAGCGGAAGTTGCGGCCGCCCGAGCAGGACGTGATCAGGTCGGCCACGCCGGCGCTCTCCTCGGTGAAGGTGGCCGTGTGGACGGTCTCGCCAAAGAACTCCTTGCCGAACTTGACCATCTCCATCAGGCCGACGCGCATGACGGCGGCCTTGGCATTGTCGCCCCAGCCGCGGCCGTCGACGAAGCCGGCCGCGATGGCGACAATGTTCTTGAGCGCGCCGCTGAGCGACACGCCCGCCACGTCGACCACCATGCTGACGTGGAAGTACGGCCGGTGGAAGAGGGCCGAGAAGGTCTGGTGGTCCAGCGGCGGGTAGTCGGCCGGCACCGGCGTCAGCTTGACCGCGCTGGTGCGGCCGCGCACGTCCTTGTGCTGCCGCTCGTCGACCGGCGCGCTGACCGTGACCTCGGGACCGGCCGGCGACTGCGACCGCGGCGTCGGGTTGCGCGAGCTGTCCACCGGCGGCGGGTCGTACGCAATCGTCGTCTCGCTCCACTTCTCCTGCGCAATCTCGCTCGCCAGGTTGGCCCCGGACAGCGCGCCGCAGTAGATCCCCAGCGCGTCGCCGATCCACTCGGAGAAGAGCGAGATCCCGTCGTCCGTCACGTTGACGCCCTTGATGCACGAGACGCCCCGCGCAAACGGCAGGATGTGTCCGTTGATCTGCTTGCACGCCTTGCCGATGAACTGGTGCGGCAGGTTGAACACCAGGATCGTCGAGCCCTGCACCGCGTCCAGCAGCGACGGGTTGGCCACCACGTTTGTCGGCAGCGGAATCCCCGGCAGGTACTTGATGTTCTCGTGCCGCGTGTTGATCACCTCTGTCAGCTTCTGCGCCCGCGCGCCCACGGCCGCGTCGTACAGCGGCGTGCCCTCCGCGATCACCGTCTCCTCGTACACCCACATCTGCACCGTCTCCTCAAAGAGCTCTGGGTGCTCGCGCGTGCTCTCGGCCACAATCTTGGCAATCGTCGAGCCCCAATTGCCCGACCCGATCACCGTCACTTTGTGCTTCTTCCCGTACGCACCCAGCGATGTGGCGGCAGCAGTCATGGTGCAGGATGGCGGTGCTAAATGCAATCCTGCTGCGAGTTGCAATTTGGGGAAGCTGTGGAAGCTTGGCGAAGCCAGGCGCTGAGAGCCGTTGGGACAGGGCAGTCGAAGGAGACGTCGAGCGGCTCGAGTTGCGGGAAACAGCACTGTCGTCATGCAGGGAAAGCGCCGCACGGCAGATAACCTCTTGGGAGAGGACACGACAGGGCAGACGGTTTTCCTTTACCAGGTAAGCCGGAATCAAGTGCAATTGGGAACTCGTTGGCCAGGACGTCGTTGGGGAAATGATGTAAGGAGGGGCAGAAATTAACCGAGGTCGACCGCCTTCCGCTTTAGGCTCGGAGCTACACCAAACCTTTGCGACAGTGATGACTCACCCGTGCGTACCACGGGCCGACGTTTCTGCCGGAAGCATCAGCTCCAGCTATCCTTGTCAACAGAATGGCGTGCAAGCTTGTGATTGACATGCTGCACCTTCGTTCGTAATCTGCACCGCAGATACCACACTGCAATACGACCTCTTCGATGTATTTATAGCGTGATAGCGCCTCTCGGGATTACGCAATACCTGTCAAGGCTTAACTCCTTATCCCTGCCCTCCGACCCCGTACTATTGCTTTCAATACAACGGTTTCATGGTTACGTGATGGGCTCTGACAGGCTGTCTCAATCAAGCATGGTTATCTGTTTACCGGCCCAGATGACGACTACAGTCCGCCAAACTGGCCATTGCCAAGAAAAGCTGCATCAGTCTTCTGTACGGCCTGGCCAGCCTGGGCTAGGGAGATACAGAATAAGCCGATACCGTTGCAACAATACACGGAGAACAACCCCTGGTTACCACATGTGACAGATATGCGCCCAGAAACAAACATTGATACACAACTCGGCGTGTCTACCGAGGTTGACTCCTGGGAGCCAGCCTCCTTCCCTCGAGCTCGTCGCCTTGTCTGCCTAGGCAATGCACCTAGAGTCCGGTTTCATCACTCCATTTTCACAGGCTTCTTCTTCGGCTCAGCCCCAATCGCCTAAACGGGCGATGTGTTTGTAGATCTGCGGAAGCCGCCGTAGGGAGGAAATGTCTTTATCAAGGGTCCATAGACAGGGAACGGGGAACGAAGTCGGGCTACGTAAAATGGCGTACATCAAGGACGCGCCCACGGTCATGACGAGGCAGATGTCAGTGGCCAGCCGCTATGACGGTCGTAGGCCCACCAAACAGCCCAAAGTATACTAGACTTTCGACGTAAGTAGATAAGAACTGTTCATCGTGGTCGTTTATTAATACCTGTTGGATGTAAGACCACTAGGCCGATCGATTTCGATTAATGTACCGAGTAGTACTCCGTATAGGAGAACGAACTTGTTGTTAATTATGCCGTTATACATGCCTTGGCTTCGGATATAGTCGAAAATATGCGTTTCACTTTCGCAAATTGGTCTCATCTACTGCTTTATTGGAGAGAAGGGCTGACGTAGAAAAAAAATGATTTACCTGTACTTACCTCTTGCACCTTGCACTACATGGCATTCCTACCCCGGACTGGCCTGTGTTGTGTGCGCAAGTTCCTGCTCTGCTGACAGTGGGACATTTTCATCTCCGTCTAATCGTGTGCGGCCTCGAAAGCTTCTTTTGGTGGGTAGCCTGGACCTCCGACAGATCCAACTCAACCACTGCATCCATGTCACTTACATGAGGTAGGGCATTTAGCCAGCCCCAGACACTCTCAGCTACATAAACAGGGTCAACAGGAGTGTAAAATTGGTCCATGGTGCTGGGTATAATGTCGTGATAGAAATGAGTTGTGTTGTTAATGGTTCTTGGTGATGATGCTTCAATACTGTCAAAGTCTTGCACGAACCTGTCTACTTTATACTTGATTCTTCGATACTCCGCCTTTTGAATGTTCAGAAACAAGAAAGGTCAGTTCGCGGTCTACCCTCTTGTTCATCACTGATACAATACAGTCTTCACAAAGGACGCTGCGAACAAGCCTTTATCGTCTACATTCGTGAACAGATTCCCTCTGTTTCGTTAATTTTGAAACAATTCAGGGCATTGTACTCCGTACCCCAGCCCCTGAAAGAAACATTGTTTGGGGCCCAAAATCGTACCTACCCGACGCTGTTCAGCTTCCAGGCCGTTCACACATCCAAGGTTCGTTACTTGGGCGGTTGGCCTAAAACCGTCTGGCACAGCTTAGACAAGCGTTCAAGCATTGGGCAGAATTGATTCTTTCTGCTGGGCACAAAGGCAGCAACAATTGTGGGATCCAACACGACGAATAGCAAAGCTGCAGTGGAGAGCAATATGAAGTGTAATCGTGGCACACGTCCTGCCTGTGGATTTTGTAGAATGAAAGGTGTTAAACTGCTTCTAATAGGTCATCCAAGGTAATGGAACCGAAAAGTGTAGGTCAGAATGAGAATTCCGTTTCCGGTACGCCATCAGAAATACGTCGTCGAAACCACCTGCGAACCCGCAAGGACACGTTGGCCTACCACAGTACCGATACAATATCATTGGGACAACCGAAAGATACTTTGTTGGCATCAGCTCACGATCATATTATCTGTCGTCCAATACCCGCTGTCTTTGCGGTTGAGATGAAGCTCGAACAGCGACAGTTTTTGCGGCAGCGCCACGTTTCTGCTCTGCATACGTCACAAAGTGTGGTGCGCCACTAAACCGGAAGGTTGGCAACTGCTGGTAGGTAGGAGCTGCCCCGCGCTAGCTCCAAACGTTATTGCCTCAAGTGGCCATCTCTGTTGGCTTTCGCCATGGCCATGGCAGTGCTCCTGCTTGACGCAAATGGCTCGTAAAAGGTTAGGTCGTGCCTGTTCCTGTCTTTTCTTTCAGTCCGACTCTCGTCTCCCAAATCCTCCCATTTTGCTTCACAAAGCATGCAGATGAGAATACAAGCATCTTACACCGGCACGACCATCACCCACTTCGCAGTGGATACAGGTTTCTAAAGAGCTCCATGCAGGCCCATCAAACGGCTCCACAGCAAGTTTGCCTGATCGTAGCAGGCATTTGCGGCGTTTGCCGTCAATCCTGCCTCTTCTCCTCGACATGATCCCAAGAACAATGACGTCTAGCGAGGTGCATCTGCTGCCGCTCAACGACGATGGCTCGCCACAGGTCGGTGGGCAGGATTACATCTACCTCGCCGCCACCTCCGAGGACCCCATCACTCTGCGCTTTGCCATCGAGGGCACCTCGAGCATCTGTCGCCATGGAAGCCTCTGGGTGAACATTCCCGAGAAGGGCGACGAGTTTCGCCGCGACAAGTTCCGCGAGTTCAAGTAAGCTATTGTGCACAGCTTTCCACTCGCTGTCAGCGTCGTCCAACGTCGAGCATGGCTGACCAGAACCCCGTTGTCAAAAGGCTGGTCCCCGACTTTCACCGAACCATCTACATTTCCATCCCAATCTACCACGCCGGCGCCTTTGCCTTCTACACGACGTATGCTGCCCTGCCCGACCTGTCGGTCGAGCTGGCCAACCGCGGCTCCTTTGAAGAGCAGAAAAAGCAGACCCCTCTCTACTACGTCGATGTCGCTCCGCGCCTGCAGCTCGACGGCCGTCCGTTGCCGCTCGAGGCCCTCTCCGTCTTCTCTGTCATCAGCAAGTTCATGGGCCGATACCCCGGCGACTGGGAGCGCCACCTGCGTGGTATCAGCGACAGGGGCTACAACATGATCCACTTTACCCCTCTCCAGGTGCGCGGCGTGTCCAACTCTCCCTACAGCTTATACGACCAGCTGGCATGGGATCCGGTCTGCTTTCCCAACGGCGAGAAGGACGTCAAGAATCTGGTGACAAGCCTGAAGAAGGACCACTCCCTCCTCAGCCTAACAGACATTGTCCTCAACCACACGGCCAATAACAGCGCCTGGCTGTTGGACCACCCAGAAGCTGGCTACAATCTCAAAACCGCGCCCCACCTGGAGTCTGCGTATCTTCTGGACGCCAAGCTGCTAGATTTGAGTAGTCGCCTGGAGGAGCTAGGCCTCCCCACTGAGCTGAAGGACGCCGATGACCTTATCAAGGTTATGGACGCCATAAAGTCTGAATGCATTACCGGCATCCGACTCTGGGAATACTACGCCATTAATGTCGAGCGCAATGCCAGCGACGCTATCGAGAGTTGGACTCTTGGCCAGACGTCCATTCCCGACGTTTTCTCTGGCGCGGAGGAACTCGCGTTTCTCAAGACGGCCAACTTGAAGAGCCAAGTCGAGTTCATCGAGAAGCATGCACTCCTTGGCACCGATCGCCTTGGTGAACGGTACCGAAAGAGAATCAAGCCTCAGACTGCCGCAGCCCTTCTGACCGCTATCTTTGGCGAGTACCAGGAGACGTCTGACGACGCAGACAGAAAGGCCGCCCACGCCAAATTGGTGGAAATCATCGATTCCTTGAATGTGCCCCTTTACGCCGAGTACGATTCCAACTGTACCGAGATTCTCCAGCAGATCTTCAACCGCATCAAATACTGTCGTCTCGACGAAAACGGACCCCGGCAAGGCCCCATCACTTCAGAGTTTCCCCTTGTTGAAACATACTTCACAAGGCTACCCAGGAACGAGAAGACGCTAAAGAACAGCATTGAGGAGCTAGTCTTGGTGAACAATGGTTGGGTCTGGGGTGGAAACGCCATGGTCGACAATGCTGGTCCCCAGTCCCGGGTGTATTTGCTCAGACAAGTCATCGTCTGGGGCGACTGTGTGAAGCTGCGATACGGAAATGGCCCATCCGACAGCCCCTGGCTGTGGGAGCACATGACGAACTATGCTCGCCTGCTCGCTACCTACTTTGCCGGGTTCCGCATCGACAATGCCCACTCGACGCCGATGCATGTGGCTGAACACATTCTTGACGAAGCTCGACGAGTCAACCCCAATCTGTACGTCGTGGCCGAGCTATTCACCGGGTCTGAAGAAATGGACTTCATCTTTGTTAAACGCCTGGGTCTGTCGTCCCTCATCAGGGAGGCAATGCAGTCCTGGAGTACGGCTGAGATGAGCCGTCTGGTACACCGACATGGCGGCCTGCCTATCGGCAGTTTTGATATCGACGAGCGCAAGTACTCTGATGTCAAACCTGTTAATGGCGATCAGAAGAACGGCAACGGCTGCGATGGAGATGAAGACTTGTGTCGGGAGATCGTTCTCCGGATCCGTCCTTCACCCGTGCAGGCCCTGTTTATGGACTGCACCCACGACAACGAGGTGCCGGCCCAGAAGCGCGATGCCCGAGACACCCTGCCCAATGCAGCCTTAGTCAGCATGTGCGCAACTGCGACGGGCAGTGTCATGGGCTACGACGAGATCTACCCACGCCTGGTCGACCTGGTCAAGGAAAAGCGTCTGTACTCTTCCGAGTCCTCAACCCGTGCCGTGAAGATTGGCAGTGGGCGCAATGGCATTGGCGGCGTCAAGAAACTTCTGAACCAGATCCATGTGCTTATGGGCAAAGACGGATATGCGGAAACACACATCCACCACGAAGACCAGTATATCACCGTTCACCGTGTCCACCCAGAGAGCCGTCGGGGGTATTTCTTGATCGCCCATACGGCATATCCTGGATATGGAAATGGCAATGGTGCCTTCAGCTCGGTGCACCTGGCAGGCACGAGGGCTCGTCACCTCGGCAGCTGGACTCTGGAGGTCGATACCAGTGAAGAAGCAACCAAGGCGGCTCTGGAAGACAAGAAATTTCTCCGCGGTCTGCCCAGCCGTGTTGTTGATCTTCCCGGAATACGGATGGACGTGAATGGAGGCGATACGAACATCACCGTCCGTGACAAATTCCCTCCGGGCAGCATAGCCCTGTTCGAAACCTGGATTTCTGCAGAGCACTCGACAGGTCTCGACACGTTTGTGACCTCTGGGGCCAAGGAAGCCTTTGGCAATCTCGACCTGGTCGACCTCAACTTTGTGCTGTACCGCTGTGATGCCGAGGAGCGGGACTCGAGCGAGGGCAAGGATGGCGTCTACACCATTCCAGGGCACGGCCCGCTCGTATACGCCGGTCTACAGGGCTGGCACAGCATTCTCAAGAACGTCATGCGTGACAACGACCTGGCACATCCGCTGTGCCAGAACCTGCGTGATGGCCAATGGGCTCTGGACTACATTTCCGGACGCCTCGAGCGCATGTCCAAACGCCCTGCCTACAGACGTCTGACCGAGCCTGCAGCTTGGTTCAAGGAACGATTCGACCCCATCCGCAAAATACCGGGATTCTTGCTTCCTCGCTATTTCGGTCTGATAATGCGTGCTGCATATCAGGCCTGTTGTGACCGTGCCGTTGCCCTCCTGGCACCTGACGTCCGAGACGGTCAATGGTTTGTGCAGAGTCTGGCGCTGGTCAGCGTTCAGCAGACTGGCCTCGTGAAGTCCGGCTCGCTGTATCCCAACAAGGCGGTCCCTTCTTTGGCCGCCGGGCTGCCACATTTCTCTGTCGAGTGGGCTCGATGCTGGGGCCGAGACGTCTTCATCTCGATGCGCGGCCTGTTCCTCGGAACGGGGCGATTTGCAGAGGCCAAGGAGCACATCCTTGCCTTTGCAAGCGTTCTCAAGCATGGCATGATTCCGAACTTGCTCAGCTCTGGCAACAACCCTCGATACAATGCACGTGATGCGGTCTGGTTCTTTTTACAGTGCGTCCAGGACTACATCAAGCTGGCACCAGATGGAGAGGAGCTTCTCCAAGTGAAGGTGAAGCGGCGCTTTCTGCCAAACGACGATACCTGGTTTGACGTGAGTGATGCCCGGGCCTATTCGGTGGAGAGCACCATCGAAGACGTCATCCAGGAGGCCCTTCAGCGACATGCAACGGGTCTCTCTTTCCGAGAAGCGAACGCCGGCCCTGGCCTCGATATGCAGATGAAAGATGAGGGGTTCAACATCGAGGTGCACGTGGATTGGAGCAACGGGCTGATTTTTGGCGGCAACCAATCAAACTGTGGGACATGGATGGACAAGATGGGCGAGAGTGACCGTGCGGGTTCCAAAGGAGTCCCTGGCACACCACGCGACGGATCTGCTGTGGAAATTTCCGGCCTTTTGTACAGCACGCTTGCTTGGCTTGGCGGCCGCCACGCAGCTGGTGGTTTCGCACATGAGGGTGTGAAGAAGGCCGATGGCACGTTTGTCTCATTCAAGGAGTGGGCAGGCCTGGTCCGCGACAACTTTGAGCGATGCTACTACGTGCCGCTGGGGCCGGCTGACGATGCCAAGTACGATGTGAACTCCAAGATTGTCAACCGACGAGGGATCTACAAGGATCTGTACCGTTCCGGCAAAGAATACGAAGACTACCAGCTGCGGCCCAACTTCACTATAGCCATGGCAGCAGCCCCGGACCTCTTTGTGACGGAACATGCCATCAGTGCTCTCTGCGTGGCCGACAAGGTGTTGCGCGGGCCCACAGGCATGGCGACGCTGGACCCAGCAGATCTCAACTACCGGCCATATTACGTCAACAGCGAAGACAGCACCGACTTTGCCACATCCAAGGGCCGCAACTACCACCAGGGCCCCGAGTGGCTCTGGCCAACGGGCTTCTTCCTGCGGGCGCTGCTCAAGTTCGACCTCTTGAGACGGGGTGCTGAAGACATCGAGGGCCATACGGAGGCATTCCAACAGGTGACGCGACGGCTGATCGGGTGCAAGCAGCAGATCCAAGAGAGCCCCTGGGCTGGTCTGACGGAGCTGACACAAAAAGATGGCGCTTACTGTGCCGATTCGGTAAGAGATTTGTCTTTCCCTCCCCGGTTTGCCTTGAGTCAGGCCCTAACCAAATCTTGCAGTCACCGACGCAAGCCTGGTCGGCAGGCTGTCTCATCGACGTGTACATGGATGCAGCCGAGGAACAGAGGGCGCGCAAGGCCACCCAAGTGGTCGTGCGTTGACATGGGGCATGATTCAAGGCGAGAAGACGACAACATAGAAAAACACGTACGTCTTGGATGTCTTTGGCTACATCGATGAGCAGGCCGCAGAATACGATCCTGCCTGTTCTGTTCCGTTCTTTGGGGGCATACTCTCTTCTTTTCTTGTTTGTTGCATTGTGCGCTCTCCATCCTGAAACAGCGCAGCCAAATATTGCATAATGCTACATGAACTTGAAATTCTACAAGATGCTAAACCAAAAAACTATAAGCCTGTATAGAGGGGGGCCCCGAACGAAGTTATGGGGAAATAGGAAGACGAAGAGACCGAAGGAAGCACGTTGAGTGAAATGCAAATATGACCGGCCGTCATGCCTGTTTTTATCCCGACAAAGAACACATGCAATGGCATGGCATAGACACGCTCGTCTGGCAAGACGAGAGTCGTATGCATGGCATAACAACATTTCCTACTTTCCCGTAACGCCCCAAAACAAATGTACCCGATAGCGACAAGAGCGATTGCCCGATAAGTGGCAGACAACCAAAACCCACAAAGATGTACGAAAGCAGAAGAATTGACTGGTTTGCAGATTTGCGCCACAAGTGCTGTGAGCAGGTGTTGTGAGCCGTAGTCCGCGGTTAAAATACAAAGCCAGACACGTGTGCTGAGAGCCTGCTAATCATTAGGGTCTCCTCCGCTCTGTGCCGCCCGGCTGTGTCTTTTCGGAATCGTAGGCGTGGTCTATGTTCGGGTTCCCGGGTGCGAATACGCCGAGATGCGCGTTGTTGTGGACGTCAGCCTGCGATTGGCTGCCAGAAGAGGGAACGGCGGGACCGGTGCTCGAGCGTGCAGCTAGCGACTTGCCCAGAGCATATTGGCGGTCCCTGTTGCGAAGATAGCGACGGCGCCACATGGCAGCGCCAATCCAGACGAGAGCGATGCCGACAACGACGACGACGATGAAAGCAACCCACTGCTTGTGCGACGACAGCCTGGAAGCAGTTAGCAACACCGGACAACGCGAAAATACAGACAGTCGGTCATCGTGAGGACATACCATGCTTGGCCAGTCGATTGGCCCTTGTCGGAGTCTGAGCTGGTGCTGTTGCGGCTGCCAGAGGAAGTGGCGGCGCCCGAAGAGGTAGCAGTGGCCGCTACTCCGGTAGTGGCAGCCGCCTCAAAGGCAGCGACGTTGACTGAACAGAAGCTGGAGAACCACGAGTGGATGCTCTCGAGGCCGCCCGACTCGGCAGTGCAGGCCGTGTCACAAACACCAGCCGTGCCGGTGCTGAACGCAGCCACTCGGGTGTCGCTACAGAAGCAGTTGGCATACGTGGCCAGGGCGGCTGTTGAGACGGCTGGCGGCACGCAGGCACCGTTGGCATCGTAGAGATGGTAACATTGATAGGCGCATGACGGAAGGGTCGAGAAGGGCATTAGAGTAGTTTCGGCTGTCAAAACAAGGTCAGCCATGTGCGTCTGGCCGGTTGGAGAGGCGGCAGGAAGGAAGATGGACCGGAAGCCCGGACGTACCCATTGTGCGGAGAGGTGTGCGCAGATGCGCAGTCACGGGAGAATAGCCGGGGAGGTTGTGGTATTGATCACGCTGCAATCCAGCACAGTCGCCGTTTGCAATCCCGAAATGTGTCGGAGGTGGATGGCGAGCGTTGCTTCAGGCCCGAGAGCAATTCAAGCACTTTTGGAACAAAAAAAGCCAAGCCGTTGAGGTGAACGAGCTCCCTTGCCGTATGCCGTACTTTTCAGCCCGACAATACGATGGCGATCTTAGGGAGGATGGCTTGGATTGTGGGTTTTCCGACTTGGCGTTGCTAGGCGTCCTAATAGACCCAGAAAACAAAAAAAAAAACACCAAAAAAGAGCGCGTCGACTGCTGACCGGCGACAGAGACAGAGTAGCCCGAGGCCGGCTGATCCAGAACGATGGACGGCGAGCGAGGCAATTCTAGCGAGGTTGGAAAAGCGAGCGAAACGGCTGAAAGATGGCGCGATTGACGGCGAGGTCGGGTTTGCAAGCGAACGGACGCCACGGGGAAGAGCTGTCTACTATGGGTGTCAAGCGGCGGAGGTCGGACAGCAACGATGCGTCGTTCTTGGTCAGGCCGTGGTTTGTCAAGGTGAAGAAAAGCCGGCGAGACGAAGCCTGGGTGATGACGAAGAAAGAGAGCGAGTACGAAGCAAATAAAAGTGGGCAGCCAAGAAGAGGACTAGCGGCGCGCTATTTCGTAAGCGACGGAAAGGGGGACCAGGCGAGGTCCTTCCTGAAATGGGATGCGCAGTAACGAGGTACCCAGGTATCTTTTTCCTCGTAATCCGCAATACGGAGTAATCTCTCGGGCGCCAAAGGGAACGAGAACCAGTCCGTCGGAGGTGGATCGTCGCCTACACGTATCGTAATTGTCGAGGCGGAACCCGAATTAGCACTGTTCGTTGGCCCTCCAGGGCGGTGGCCAGTGCCGCCGACCCGTAACACACTGTCCAACTGCACGCCGAACCTGAGTTTCGAGCCACGCGTCCGCGCCTGTCAGATTTGGGACGTTGTGTCCGCACGCCAGCCAAAGAATACGAGGTCAGCCGGACTTTGCCTGATGGCGAGCTGATGGCCTATTACAGCCGCAACAAAGTTTTCCTCCGCCGTCTCCGGCAGGGCAAAGCCCAATTACGAGGCAGAAAAAGCACCGCGGCCCGCGCTGTCTTGTTTAATTCTGGTTCTTTGTCTGTCGATAGGCCCCAGATTTTTCGCCCAGCCGCTTGCAGGGTTCAGGCAAGGGCGGCTATCTAATAATACGGAGTACGGAGTAGATCTACAGTAATCCGTACATGGAAGCTTTGTATGCACAAACGTGGACTCACGAGATATATCACGTGCTTAGATCCACAGATAAGTATCTTAGGTTCTTGCGGTGTACTTTTCCGCGAATATGCTGACTCGTAACAAAACCACTACTATGGAGTACACCAGCCTTAAATCCCGTGTCGGCTACTAATCCCGTTCATGTGCCAGTGTCACGACTGGGTCATTTTTTGGTCAGGTTTCGAGCCCTGGCTGGCAATCATGGAGTCAGACACCGGAGCGATGGGTCTGTAGGGCCCAGGCAAATTACTCCCATCGCTCTGAAAGCCGACGTCGGGGTTGCCATAGTCTTTCATCCAACACTTGATGTTTTTAATGATGTCGTCACTACAGCTGCCGGTATCAGTCGTGCCTTTTAAAGGCGAGTTACGTTAGCATAGTACTATCTTCAGGGTGGTGGGTATCATGTCTGAGAAAAAACAAACTGTTGTGTGTGTCATCGGGCGAGGTATTGCCAGCCATGATGCCAGACACTCTGTTAGAAAGCCAAGTGCAGCTATAAGCCGGGACTCTTCGTATATACTGTGTTGTGTGTGTATAGGGACTGGAGAGAAGGTGCCTTTGGAGGTCTTCCAACTGCTAGAAAGATGTCCAATTGCGTTTAATTTATAGCCAGGAAAACTACTGCCACCAAGACTTGCTTCTCGCTTCCACCTGCCTTCCCATGTCGAAGCAGCGTAGATACTGGCCCTCCCCTATGGACGCCTATCGCCAACGACCAGCAGGGCAGCATCTAGCGACATATGAAAGGATTGCGAGCCACTGCATGATGCAAGGCTAAACAAAGAAAGATCAGTCGGTGTGCCAGGGTAGCCGTCGAGTCCGTTGTCTGCTATGGCAGCATGACAATGTTTCACCCCACGAGACGGCAGAGCACATGCCAATCACTATGCTCGGCTATGGAAAAAGAAATATCTAGACAACTGCGAGCTCGAAAACAGACGGGGAACGGTAAAAAACAAGCATCTCACATGGAGCAAACCGAAGCATAATTGGAGGACTACCCCCAGATTGTATGCCATATGCAATGATAGGGCATGGGGATCCGTCCTCGGACAATTCACTATGCCCGGATCATAGTCTGAGTCGTCGAGCACACAAGGCCAGGTCGGCAATGCTACGATAGCAACAACTCCATCGCTCTGTCACGGCGCATTCTACCGAAAAGGTTGGGCAGCAACGGCATGAGCCCCGGACTCCGCTCCTGTGAATCAATGCCATCTGGCTGAACGCGGTACAGATTGACGGAAGCAGGAGCGCCAGAGACAGCGGACAGCGGCAGGTAGAGGCGAAGGGTGCCGCCTGACTGCGTTGATGCACCGATAACCATTCACTAGACCATGATCGGCTAGACGTGGGGGTGCACATAACTTGGATCCTGTGTTGTGAAACCCTCTGACCGGTTTAGCGGTAGGATGAGAGGAGAAGGGGACGAGGGAGACGAAGGCGGAGGAAAAGAACTATCCGTGGTGGTCAGAAGTCGGTACGCAGTATTGGCTGTGATGCTGTGGAAGAATATTCTGTGTACAGGCGGTGACACGATAGCTTGGGACCGAGGGAATAACGATCCGAATCGACGGCTGCAGCTGGTCACCACAATGTTACACATTGATACAGGACACAGGCGTTATTGGAGGAAATTCGTAATTTGCGTACACCGGTAGAGGGGAATGTCTCACTCTCGCAGGGTAGTGTCTGTTTCTGTTTTCGTTTTCTGTCGTTGGGGCCCCCCTCTCACGGAAGAATGGCAACCTTCGACGGCGGCGACAAGGGCCATGAAAGAAAGGGCCAACAGCCCAATGCGGCCATATGCCGACGTAAATGGTGGTAAGGAATTCTCGTGGGGCCACCAGCACATGCAGAGAAATTGTCTGGTGCTCTTCTGCATGATGGAGGGTGGCACGGGAAGGCCCAGAGACTGCATTTCATTATTGGTAGCACCGGGAGATAGCAGCTTCTCGCCGCCCTGCAACGTCAACAGTGACTTTTGTGCAGCTCGGAATCTTGTTCTAATTCCGACTTTTAACGTGTTCCACGTCACAATCACCAAATGGGTTGGGTATTCTCCCTGCAACGGCCATGTCTAAGAGTCGGGATGAGCCGGGCCAAACAATGAGCAAGTAAGCGGGTGGCTGTCTTGGGTGGCAGCGGTATTTGTTGGCCACGACCGTCGCTGCCCAACAGATGTGTCTCCCGTGCGCTCTCTGCTCCTTGGGGTAGTAGTGGCAGCGCCATTGTGGCAGCAGCTTGCATCGGCGTGGCGAGAACTGGCGCGGGGGAGAATCCAGTTTCTGTGCCACAGGACCGGTCAGCGGATGAGAGAGGGAATGCGAGCGGTAGAAATTGCCGGCCAGGGCAGCGCAACGGCTACGCCAGGAACATGCATGTCTGTGTACATATGTGGCTGTCTCGTCTAGGCAAGTGGCGAAGAAAAACGCCACACAGGCACATCTTATCTGAAGATCCGATGTTATTGCGCTTCCTGTACGCCCATCCTTTATATTGCCTTGCTAGAAGAACAGGAAGCGAGGTACACGAAACCTTGACCATCACTGCACCGGCCAGGGCGACCTGATAGGTTGATTGTCTGTCAGCGCAATTCCCTGATAGGTGCACATACGAGCCAGACTCCGGTCTGCTGGGATGGGCAGCTGGTAAGCGAAGCCGTTCGTAGCCGAGTAAGCCGGTAGGTTGATCCTCACTGCTATCAATTGTCACATCCAGGACAGGTCCATAGCGAGGTCCGGAAGCCATTGGTAGTAGTCGAGATCGTCAACAGCGGTCAGCGGTGGGGGCACGGAGGGGAAGAGAGGTAGAGGAAGCACAGAGGGCGTTTCGGTGGCAGTATGGGTTGTGGTGACTGTAGTGGTCATGGTAGCACCGCTGCTGGGGCCATGGCGTGGTGGGAAGTCGCTCAGCCAGACAGCACGGAGAGCCTGGAACTTGCGCATGGCAAAAGCAGCGACGACGGTGTCGGCAGAAATTGCAGAGGGCGAAGAATCATCTGGCGCAACGCCGCCGTTGGGGCCGAGAGTTGTGGAAGAGGTCGGTACCATTTGCAGCTGGCAGGATTGGAAAATGGAAATGACTCGGTCGACGGTGGCAATCAGGTCGATCGAGTCACGCACGGCCTCGACGCTCCATGACGGGTCACGAATTGTGCTGAGACGGTGGAGACAGACGGCGACATAGAGGATCAAACAGACGGATCCATTAGGAAGACGAAGGTAGAGGTCGGGCGGACAGCCGAAGAGGTTGTCAAAGGAGCGGCGCACAGAGTCGAGGCAGCGCTCGTAGACGGCAATTCGGCGGAAGTCCAGAGTGGCTCCAGGGGCCGGGGGACGCATAAGAGCCGACTCGTGAATGGTGAGACGGGCGTAGTGGTAGAGGTTATGGGTAGTGACTGGTTTGAGGAGAGTTGGTAATCAGTTCGGCATGGACCCAGTAAAGAGTCGCTTACAATTGTCCAGTGATGAGGGGTCGCCGACGATGCTATCGAGGTACAGCTGGGCCGACTCCATAAAGACAAAGGGCAGGCTGGCTGGTGCAGTCGGCGCAAGATTGCTGCGCCAAGAGGTGGACGAGAATGGAAGAGCAGTGGAGGTGACGGCTGCGTTGCTCCACGCGGTCTCGCGACGCATCTGATTGCTGAGCAGGCGGAGCCGGACATGGAGAATGAGGGTGGCATCATGGCTGGTCTCGGCGCCGGTCTGTCGGGCCTGCTGAAAGTGAGTCAAGCAGTCCTCGAGGTAAGGCGTCCAGAAGAGGCCGTCCGGCATAAAGGGCACGCCCGAGGTGACGGAGAAGACGGCCAAGACGGCGCGTCGCTCCTCCATGGTGCGCTCGTGTTTGGGGGGCGCTGCAGAGCGGCCAGGGGGGGCCGTCAGGCCGGAGCCGTAGCCATGTCCCGGTGCCCTCTGATCAAGCGGAACGGGCATAGTGAGGCCCATATCCCAGGCGACGGCGACGGCCAGCTGCGAGAGCAGGACGGCAAATTGACGGTCCACGGCGGGCAGCACGTGGAACCAGGCCAGCAGGACGAGGATACCGTGCAGGATCTGCAGGCTGCGCTCGCCGGCCGCCACGACGTGGTCCAGCAGCTGCTGGCGGGCCTGGGCGCCCAGACGGCTTCGCTGGCGGGCCGATGTCGCGGTCACGGCCATGATGCAGAGCCAGAGAAAGGGTGCATCGCCATGCAGCTGCTGGGCCGTGGTGGCGGGCCCGAAATTGATGATTGGTTCCAGGGGCTGTGATGTGAGAAGAGGAAAAGAGGCAGAACTGACGAGGACACGGTGCGAGGACAAAGATGGAAGAGGATGGGAAGCGGGGAGAAGAAAGGAGACAAAGGTAGAGGAGGGGCAACGACAGAGGACAGGAAGGAGCGACGGCGGATGCGAAGGAAGGAACGGCCGAACAGCAATTGAGAAGAAAAGACAGCTCACCAACATCTCGTCTTGAAACACCCGGAAGATTTCCTCAGCCTCAGCCGGCGAGAGGTCGCCGTCATCGACCACCGATGCCGTGACTGTGGCTGTCGCCGTCGCCGTCGCCGTCTGGGGCGTCTCCCCGAGGCCCTGTGCGGTTGCTGGCGACGGCGACGGCCGGCTCTCTGCGCTTCCGCCGGCACCGGTCTCGATGCTCTGCGTCGTCCGCAGCAGGTCGACCAGGTCGTTGAGTTTGGCCTCCAGCCGCTGTGTGCGCGAGCCGGGACGGCGTGACTGGGCAGCTTCTACGGCCCGCTTCGACCTGGTCGGCGCGGGCGATGGGACGCAAGTCTTCTTTAGCCGAAGACATCTTCCAGGTCAGCTCCAAGAACAGAAGATGGAAGGTGTAAAGGTAGTCAGAAAAGAAACCCCCCCCCTTGCAAATAAAGACACACCTCTCACAACCATCTCCGCCAGCGCGAAGAATGCATTTGCACTTGATCCGGACGCAGTTGACACACGCCTTGCTGCGTCTCGGTGCTGCCGCGTTGGACTCTGTAGCAAAGTCCATTGTGCCTTCTGTTCGCTGTTTCGCGCTAATAACGGGCGCTCAGCCAAGCTGTTAGCTTCTGTAAGCACAAAAGGCCGTCGGAACCTTGGAACTGCGACGGCTTACTTCTGTGCCGTAACAATATCAGACGGGTCGATGGAAGAGAGTGATAGGGCAGCGGAGAAGGCTGTTGTAAGACGTCTGCGTTGCCCGGAACTAAATACGAAAACACATGCCCGATGGCCAAAAGTGCGGCGGAGACGGCCATTATCTGTGCTCTCCGAGCCGGGCGACGATGCGTCAGCCGGATTTAACGGGGAACGCGCATGATATTCGGACGTATGATTGGCTAGTCGAAAATTCACGGATGAGAGAACCTGAAAGCGCTACTAAATCGAGTTAGACTGGAAACGAGACACGGCCGCCGATGACAAGCAAAGCTGTCCCGGTTCCGGGCTCAGGACCGTCTCGACCTTATATAAACAGTCATTCGGGAGAACCAAGACGCATCTTGTTTTCGCGCCATGATTGTGAATGCAGGAGAAGCCGGGGCAGCAGCAGCACCACCGAAGCCATGGCCGACTCCACAGACCGACCGCCAAGTGACGACAGGCTGAACAATGCAAGACCAGACGAGTTTGCACCCGTGACGGGCGCCAAGCTCGCCTTGCTCCTCTTCAGTCTGTCTCTGAGCTGCTTTCTTATCTTGCTGGACACGTCCATTGTGTCTACAGCGATCCCCAAGATTACGGATGATTTCCATTCCTTGTCCGACGTCGGCTGGTATGGCAGTGCCTACTTGTTGGGGAGGTACGTCGTCTGTTCCACATCTCGTTCATTTATCTCTATATTTCCACCTCTTACCTAGTCTAAACATCTAGCTCTACACTACAGCCATTGACGGGAAAGATGTACTCCAACTTTAGTCTTAAGGTAGGATCCGTCCGCACAACAAAACCAGTAGTGGCTGACATGTGTTAGTGGACATTCATTGGCTTCTTCTTCGTCTTCGAGCTGGGCTCCGCTCTCTGTGGCGCCTCCCAGTCGTCCAACATGCTGATTATAAGCCGGGCTGTGGCCGGTGCTGGTGCCTCTGGCCTGATCAACGGCGCCCTGGTCATGCTGGCAGCGTCCGTGCCTTTGCAGAAGCGACCACGTGAGTTCTAGTCAACGAGAGCATCTGCCTTGGAGCAGGGATATCCGCTAACACGACGCAGCTCTGACGGGCGTCATTATGGGCGGTATGTTGCGTTCCCACTCTTCTCCTTTGTATCCTACTGACCAGCCCAGTCGGCCAGTTTGGCATCGTCCTCGGTCCTCTCATCGGAGGTGCTTTCACCACCGGTTACACCTGGAGATGGTGTACGCATTCGTCTTTCCCCCCGTAGGCCATGCGCCTCTTGCTAACCCACAGGTTTCTATATCAATCTTCCCCTCGGCCTCATCGTCGCTATTCCTCTGATCCTCCTCCACGTCCCCGAGCAGACGGTCAAGGATCGGCCTCTGACTGTTCTTCGTACCATCCATCGTCGCCTAGACCTCCTCGGCTTCGTCATATTTGCCCCCGCCATCATCCAGCTCCTGTTGGCCCTGCAGTTTGGCGGTAGCCGGTTCCCATGGAGGTCGTCCCAGGTGATCGGCCTCTTCTGCGGAAGCGCCGCTACCCTTGCCGTTTGGGGTGTCTGGAACGCCTATCGAGGCACCGGCGCGCTACTCAATTTTGTCGTCATCCGCCGCCGCCGCGTCTGGATGAGTGGTGTCTGCTACACGGCCCTGACCACTGCCGTCTTCGGCTCGTCCTATTTCTTACCGATCTACTTCCAGGCCGTCAAGGGAGTCAACGCCGTAATGAGCGGCGTCTATATGCTTGCCGGAATTCTGCCCCAGGTCGTTGCCAGCATCTCGGGAGGCGTACTAGGTAAAGGCCCCTCCAACACGTCTCTTGGTTGTCCAAACACGTGCTGACGCCCACAGTTCCCAAGGTCGGCTACATACCGCCATTTGTCCTCGTCGCCGGCGTCTTACTCGCTGTCAGCAGCGGCCTCTTCGGCCTCTTCCAGCCAGGCACGCCTACCGGCCAGTGGGTCGGGTACCAGATCCTTGCTGGCGTTGGCAGGGGCCTCGGCTTCCAGATGGTGCGTCCACAGACTCCTATTCACCTTATCCTCCTCACCTGCCCATTCCTCTGCTTACTCTCACAGCCCTTGATTGCCGTACAGCACAACGTTTCGCCCGCAGAGCTCTCCGACGGCATGACGTTTGTCGTTTTCTGTCAGTACATTGGCCCTGCCATCTTTCTGACCGTCTTCAACACCGTCCTCGACTCCAGGCTGCGAGTGGAACTGCGTAGGCTGGTGCCGGACATCAACCCTGAGCTTGTCTTGAAGGCCGGCGCCACCGGCTTCCGCAAGGTTGTCAGTGCCCAGGATCTACCGGCTGTCCTCAAGGCGTATTCCAACAGCCTGGACATTGTCTTTTACATCATTGCCGGTGCCGGCTGCATTGTCTTCTTTTCGGGCTTCGGCATGGGGTGGAACAATCTGGGCGACACCGGCAAGGAACGTGTGGCTGCCCCGACGTCGTCTTCGAAATCAGCTCTAGGTGACGACGAAAAATCGGCAGAGCACACAGGGTCCGATGTGTAATGGTGCATCATTGCATTTCGTGTACGCAAACTTCATGCTGTCGTTACATTATCCTAATTTTTTTTTTTTTTTTTTCATTTTGCACCCCTCTTCGCTCTCGTTTAATCATCGGCACAAAAAACACATCCTCGGGCTAAGATACTAGGTCAAAGTATTGACATAGACAAATAATTCATTTTTATTATTTATATGGCCTCCAGACCATGTCTTTCCCCCGTACGCCCTCTCCTTTACAGGCCCGCACGCTGCTTCTCAAGCCGGGACTTGGCTGTCGTGGCTGCAATTTCCTCATCGTAGATGCCGGTGACGCTGGGATGGGCGGCCACAGCCTCGGCCCAGGCCCAGAACTTGGGTGCCTGGGCGCGCACAACCGTCGGCAGGGAAGCCGGGTAGATGCCGCGCTTAGACAGCGTGAGGACGCGCAGCACAAAGGATCCAGTGAGCACCTCTGCGAGCGTCAGGCGGGCGCTGCCACCGAAGAACGGCTTCTCGGTCGATGTATTGGCCAGCAACGGCTCGAGCTCCTTGGCGGCTGCAATGGCAAAGGCGGTGGCCAGCGCGGTCTGGTCGGACTCGGACGTGACGCTGCCCAGCTTGAAAATGTTGGACTGCACCTTTGTAAAGTACGTGTCGACGAAGAAGGCAATGCGGGCGCGCGTCAGGGCGCCGCCCGGACTTGTCGACGTCGGCAGCAAGGGAGCCGCATCCGGGTAGGCGTCGGCCAAGAAGGTGGCCACAATGGCCGACTCCGTGATGATCTCGTCATTGTACTTGAGCGACGGCACGAGGCCGCGCGGGTTCACCTCGAGATACCACGGGTCGCGCGGCCGGTCCAGGTCGATGGTGACCTCCTCGACCTTGAGGCCGAGCTCCGCAATCGCAATATGCGCACGGTGGGCCCCTGCGAGCATGTCAGCTAGCCGTCTTCAGTTTCCACCTGCTTCTTTTCGCTTCTATCTTGTTCCTCCCCGTCTTTTTTTCGCTCTTGGGTTTCCTTCCCTTTCCGCATCTCACGTACAAGGGCACCGGTGGTTGGTATACAGGACGAGCTTATCGGAGCCCATGATGACGTTCGGAACGAGCTTGGTGGAGTTGATGGGCAGAAATGAGCAATGCTGGCTGTCCGGATGTGTGTCTGAAGTCGCTGTTCTGGTGGGGGACAGGGGACAGCTCTAATATACCCAATAACCACCGTTGTCTGGATAGGGAAGGCGTGACGGATACGCGTCGCATTGGCTACTGCTTGCTTCACGCCGGCCATCAACGGCAATTGGAGGTGGCACCATCGATTGCGAAAATGCTTGATTTCTAAGCACGGAGAGGCTGGAGGCCACCCCGCATGACGTAATGTGGAAGCAATACTCTCTACGGAGTAGATGGAGCAATCGTTGACTCCGTATTATGTTATGGGGACAAGTCGTGGAGATGGCGGACGTTTCCTGTCAATTGTCACTGCGTCTGGGTCAGATACGGAGTAGATGGGCATGTACTCCGTACTCCGTAGAGAGGGTAAGATTCGGTCGGAAATGACTGCCTTGAATGGGTCACACCCCTCTGCAGTGACGTCAAAATTGATGGTAATGATACACTTTGTATTAAGTGCGTTTGGCTGGGTTTTTGTAATGGAAGAATTGAATTAAAGGAATTTCAACGAGCATTTAGCATGCTCAATGGTATCCTGGTCATAAAACAGGCCAGAAAAGACCCCTGCGAAGCCCAGAAAAAGAAGGTGGGGTAAGAGACAGAAGCTTCGCTCCCAGCGAATACCAAAAAGACTGAGGAAAAACAGAAATGCATCGACACCTTCGGAAGCCAATTCTGGGGACCAGGGTCACCCTTCTCCTCTTTCTTCTTAGTACAGCTGATATCCATAATCGCTTTTCAAGTCCAAGCCGGAAATGACGGCTCTAAGGGTGTCGATTTGCGGAGTGAGCAGCAGACGCTTGCTGTTGCTGTTTCCCAGACGCCCGACCTGTGTCTGGACTGCGTGCGCAGCACGGCTGATCGATGCCACCGACACACCAGCGTACGGTCTTTCCGGTCGCGGCCATGCCAAACCGTTCCGCTGCAGCGTCTTGAGGAGGATGCCTAGCAAGACCGCTTCGTTGTCGCCGCCCTCGTCATCTGATTTCAGCAGCGAGTCCACTGCGTCGTGCAAGAGGTCCAGCCCTGCTGCAATTGCCTGTTGTCGCTGCACCTCGACGTCCTGGGCGATCCGCGTGCGCAGTGGCAGTCCTGGCAGCGTTGACGGCAGGGGACCAGCGCCCTGGGTGGCGGCCACGCGCGTGACTTCGCGGAAGATGTCATCGCGCTGGAAGACGTACGCAATGTAGATCCACAGCACAAGGTCGCGGTCGCTGCGCGTCGGCAGCCCGCGTCTGTGCAGCGCCCCGATCCAGCGTTCCGCATACACGTCCACGGCTTCCTGCAGCCAAAATCGATCCACAACGACGGCAATGCGCGCCAGCGAGTCCAGGTCGATTGTCTTTCGCACCCGCTGGCTGCCACCGCGCCCGTGCACGATGTTGAGCACCGCTGTCGTGGCCGCGCAGTCCAGTCCCTCGAGGACGACATGGACCCTCCCATCTGGCTGCACGCCAAAGACCCCGTCTAAGCCGAAGCCTGCACCCGCTGACTTCAACGTGAAGCGGTCGCGAAAGTATGGCGATGCCAAGCTCAGGTGCTTGGACGACGCCTTAATCCGCACTTCGTGAACATCCGTCTTCTTGCCTGTCGCCCCAGCAGTGCCATTTTCCTCCTGCACGGGCCACGGCGCAAACGGCTCTGCCAGCGCCCGCACGATGACAAGCGTGTCCGCGTCGGGGTCAATCTCGTAGATCTTTGACATTGTCGCTACGGCCGGTCGGCTGGTTCCACTTAGAGAATGCGACAGTGGAACAGCAATTTGCTTGCTCAGGAATGAATATCAACGACCACAGACCCCAGTGCATTTCAATTTGAATATGCCTCAACAACGCAGTTCTCCGCACTGCTGTATTGCAGCTTATGGCGTGCCCTTTCTGGCGAATCACATAATTGCCGCGGTTGTTGGACCTCCTTTCTGTTTAAGGCATGGCCATCGCCAAGCCAGAGCTTTCCTTGCCGCCATGGCGATGAGCGATTTGCAGTCAATATCTCAGAGAATGTCGCACGTGCCTATTAATAATCTCAACAGGCTGAAAAAGACTTGCGACGTCGAGACGCATTTGCCTCGGTGCAACCTGGTTGGGTCGGTGAGTCGTCGATGTTTTAGGTGCAGAAGTGGTGAGAATATTTGGTATATGTTTTTAAGACTCTGCTCTCAGAAAAGGTTCAGGCTAGTCGAATAAGCGTTACTGGTATGCAAGCGTCTTCTTCATTGTGATACGTGGTTTCTGTTCTGTCCAAAATCCAACTTTTGCCGCCGGGGTTTGAAGGATCTGGGAATCATGTTCAACGCGTTGTGATATTGTTCGCGTGTATCAGCAGTCGCGTTCCTTCCCTGTGGACAGTGCTCTGCATCGACACCAATTCTCCCCGCTCCTGCCTAAATATGACACTTGCCATGTGCGCTTTCCTCGAGTTTGTCGAATATTAGCGACTGCTTTTTTTTTCTGCTCATGCATCCCAATTTGCTCCTCAAAGTTGCATGTTCTCGTCTCTTCTTTCGGATTCTCACCGAGACATGTCAAACTCACTGCAGCCATGGCGACGAGTGTAGAGGAGGGATTCGTGTACCTTGCTTCTGCAATGTGGAAAGGCGTCAGCCCACCGTCTCGAAAATTTGACATTAAGATCGATACAGCATCGTTTCCAAGCAAAGCCATTAACGGCCCTCCTTCCAAAGATGCATCGACGAAGAAAATCAAGTGGCAGCACCCTGCTGCTTCGGTACCGACTGTCAATGCAACTGTTATCAATGTGGCCAATATGAGTGGCAGCGACTGCAAAACTGGCGGAGATGTGTCTCGTGCTCCAGTCACGACGTCAACCAAAGCGGCTTCATCTAGCTCCACTCAACCAAGCAAGGCCAAGCAGCCAGCGAAAAGAAACTGCAGCGAGAAAGCCCCGGTTAAGTCAAAGGTTGACCCTTTCATACTTGCCTAATCCCCAAAGCAAGATACTGACGAATGTGCTGCAGAAACCCCTTGCGTCTACAGGCCCCATACATGGCAACGATCCTTACAGCTTGCCTCTGTCCCCTACATCATCTAGCCGACAGAACAACAGCGCTCCAATAGTCAAAGCTGATTCCATGCTTCCCAAGTCTGGTAACGTCACAGCATCCAGCCCAGCAATAGACATTCAAAATGTGCAACCCGACAAAAGGAAGCGTGGAAATCAGAAGAGGGTCCCGAAGAGGTCCATATTGGACCCCCCCAAAACACCTGACATACCGCAAATAGGCAGTCCTGTCGAATCGTTTCCGAGGTTGTTAGAAGTGCCCCAGTCGACTACAGTTCACACCACAGATACAAAGCCAAACGTATCGTCTAGTGCCAAGCTAAGAAAGAAAGAGCTGCGGCCACGAAAGGAACGTTTTCCTATCGTCATCACTTCTGACTCTGGGGTTAGTTCCACCGATGATGGCTCCTACAAAGACGATACTATCTCCAAACCACCAATTTCACTTCAACCTTTGAAGAAGAACAGTCCTCATCTACAACAGCCGGTAACCCATTCTCTACCGGTGGAAACAGAAGAAGAGGTTGAGACAATCGATACAGAATTGAGACAACCAAGAATCAGTACAAAGCCAGAGAGGAATGTGCCGAAACGAAGACGTGCCACATCCGCACAGCGCACACAGCACATCGAGAGCTACAAGAAGCGAGATTTGTCCCCCATTACAACAATAGAATACATCAGAGAGGGTAAAAAGACAAAACTCGAGCCGCTTCAAAATCCAGATGACGATGTCATTATGGAACATCCGCAGCCTCTTAGAGTAAGAGAGAAATCGAACGTGCTACGCGCAATGGTAATCAGTGACCCGTTTTTTGCGAACAAGAACGACAACAACAAATGTCCGACGGAGTTTACAGCTAAGCTCCTCAGTACTGCAAGTAAGCCAGAGTGTGTCGAGCCAGTGCGACTTCAAGCTGAGTCCACTGCTATTCCACCCAGGCTTCTCCTCCACAGAAAGGACGAAACTCAAGAGCACCTTGAGCCCAGCGGGATTGCCAGAGAAATGATGCAAGCCTTTGAGACTGTAGGCTCACAGCAAGCTGGGAGTAAAACACAAGGCTTGCAAAAGCAAAGGGGCACGGAGTCGGCTAAAGACACCTGGCTGAACCAAGCCGATCCATACAAGGAGACCAGCCAGATCATGAGCTATGTTTGCACTGTAAGTCACCCAAAAAATCGGCATATCCAAGTGTATATAAAACTGGACCGCATTCTTACTCTTGTTCCAGACAATTCTTCGCTTCCTGAAGTCGAAAGAGGCAGCCATTGAAGACGTTGCCAACGAATATCTTCAACGTGGGGAGGCTGTACTCAAAAACGTCAAAACCCTTCATGATGGTGAACGGGTCGATGTTTGCCGAGAATTTGAGATCTGCCGACTTGGTTCTCTCCACATCTTTGAGGAAGCGCAACGAGACATCCTTGTGATTTCAAGCAAACTTGAGCGCATCGATGTAGCCAATGCTGTCAGCAATATTCTCACAGACGATACAGTATCGCGTCTTCGGGGACTGCAGGCCGAGATGACGTAGGTCTGCGTTGGAACGGTATCTGACGCTCTCAACTCGTTCAATGATTTCTCAGACGTTTACGAGATAGCGGGAGGTGCTGTGCAATTCTTTCATTGCGCTTTTCAAAAAGTAGTTGTTTCTGCGACATTATCTAAGCAAGTAGTGCTTGAATCTTGTTTTACGTCGAGTCATATTGTCTTGCCTTTTCTACGGAGTACTGTAAATGATCTGTCGGGCCAATCGTCTTCTTTATTGAAACAGTGGGGTTTCTGCGCTTTCAAGTGCAGCTGCTTTCAAGGGCCTCACTTCGCTTGACTACGACCGAAGTGTCAATATTGTGCACCAAAATATCTTGCCGTTCACTGATTTGCGGCCTTGGCGTTTGCTATAGCTGACAAGGTATCAAGCCCGGGATCCCATAACTCGGTCAAACCCAGACCGTACAATTTTGGTACTCAAGGAGTCTGGTCAAAGTTGTACGCATTTCCAAAGGCCCTCTTGAGGTATGTATTGAGGGCATATTTGACGGATACCCAGCTTACCGGCGTCTGAAGCTGTAGCATCCCCTTCTGGTCCAGATCCTCGAGATTGGGCTTGATGTCCTCGCCGAATTCGAGTCGCATTGGGTTGCGGTACCACGACGCAAAATGGATGGAGGCGAGCATGACGCGCACCTCGTCGGTCCAGTTGGGCATGCCGGCGTGCCACAAACGAAGGTCTCGAATGATGATGCTGCCCTTGTTGATGACGGGCTGTGAAGGTCCACGAATACTGCGTTTTTCCAGCAACAGATCGTCCCGGATGCGCCCACTGGCTCGCTCGCCGTGCTGGCCCTCCTGCGCGGCGATTCCGCCGACTTTATGCGTGCCTAGCCAGATCTCAGTCGAGCCGTTCTGGGGCGTCATGCGGACGAGCGGCACGTTAACCACCAGCGCAAACGGATGGGCCGGATGGGCAAAGTCGGCGTCAGTGTGGACCGGCTGTCGCTGAGGCTGCACAGAGCCTGAGACTGGAGGCATGGCCGAGTTTGCGGAACTAAAGGTCCATTTGGGCCGTGGGCCGAGGACAGCGGTGGTAACTTGCGAGGCAATGGGATCTGAAATTGTGAGATCATGGTGGCAAGTACATTGGGAAACATACTCATGAAATGGCCGGGTAAAAGTACTCAGCCACGGGAGACGCATCCTGCTGCAGGTTTCCAAGATTGTAGTTGAAGGGCCCGCTCTCAACACGGGCCTGGAGCTTCTGTGCGTCGGTAACCATCCTCTTGTTAAGGATGTCGATGTGCTCGTGCGGAACGACATCTTCGACGACGACGAGTCCGTCGAGGTGGACCTGTCGGACAGCTGTCTCCAGGTTTCGCTCATTCAAGGCACCCGACTCGATTTCTTCCCCGCTCGGTCGTATGACGATTGGAAGCGTAGATAGAAGCCGTAGTGAGTTCATTGTATCGTTGCCAGTTTGTCTGATGGGACACAACGTTTGGAAGCCAAGAGCCCGGAGATGAGTCTGGAATCGAAAGACATGACGCGCCCGGCTAAGCATGGTGTGGATATCTTAATGCATTTATTTTATGCTTCTCTTTAGCTTTACAGGAAATGAAACACCGCATCCCTTTGGGGAGTCTATCCTCCTCTTATACTCGAACAGTCTGGACATAGCATCGTCGTTTTACTCCGCATTGTCCAAAACCGAGCTCGGAGTTCCCTTCCATATGCAGTTAGCGGCCCTGATTCAGTCGAGAGCAGCTGACAACAATACAGGGTGTTCAAACGGCAACTTGCAGTAGACCTGCGAGGGGAGTTTAGAAAGAAAAACTTTGTTCAGAAAAAACCCCGGACTTTGTTATTTTTTGAAGGGTTTCGAAGAAGTTGAGTTTCTGCACGAACCGGTTTCTTGGCAGAGCCCCCCGCCTGTATTTTGGCGGGGTAATCGTTACCGCGCTTTCTACAGGGCCATCAGAGCCCTAAGCCTTAAACCCCCGAAACGCTCTTTACGTTACAAAACAACATTTTATCAAGGTCCTATACGTTAATTACATCTGTATCAATAATCTACCACATCTGGACGAAAGAATACAGTCTTCGCCACCGTGAGAGCTTTTCGTACTCATCTAACTCGACAATTTCAGCGGTGCTTAGCGGCCGGCGCCCAGTCTGCAGATCTGCAGTCTCCGGATCCCGCAGCTTTGTACGAAGGACTATCTTGTAAGCAACGTCGCAGGAAACGATGAGAACCGTGCCGAACGTGCATTGGAAGAAGTAGTACGCCGACACCGTGTCCGAGCCCTGTTTTGAGCAGATGGTCAGCAACGGGGAAACTACGGCAGCAATAGAACAGTACTCACGATCGGGTACAGCGCCAGGTAGAGAGAGCAGGCCATAAACAGACAGCAGCAGACCAGCAGCCATATGGGAGGGAGTGGCCACAAGGCGGACTTCTAGGCGTGCACCTCACTGAGCAAGGGGTCATTTTGTGCTTTTACAGCGGCTCGGAATCGAAATGACGTGACAGCAACAAAGAACCAGACCAGAAAATAGCCAGTGCTGGCAATCCGGGAGAACCAGTCAAAGATAACAGTACCCCCAGCGCTCAGGTTGATGTATGTCATCGGGATAATCATGGCAGTGGTCAAGAGCAAGGCCGGGATCGGACGGCCCTTTGCATCGACTCGTGCCAAGATGCCCAGGATCAGACGTTGATGGGCCATGGAGCGGAGAATGCGAGAGGCGATGAAAAAGCTCTCTGTGGCGATGGAGGCTACAGCGAGCATATTGATGGCATTGAAGAAGCCTAGCAGGCCAGTAATTCCGGCCTACTTGATGGCAATGACAAACGGGGATGCCGTGATGCCCTTCCCGCCAAAAAGCTGGCTGTTGGTCGGTGAGAATAGCAGACCGATGAAGATGACGGACGTGATGTAGAATGCAGTGACGCGGATGGGTATTAAAAATGCGGCGTGTCCAACGGAGTATCGTGGGTTCCCCGTCTCGCCAGCCAAGAAGCCGGTGAACGTGTTATCTGGAGGGGTGGTTAGATTTATTGCTGTTTGTTGCCGGTGAGCAGTGGATGGGAATGGTGTCTGACCTCCGATGGCGAGAATGGCCAGCAGAGTGCTCTGTCCGAAGCCTTTGAACCCGTTTCGAAAAGCCAAATATGTCGTCCACACCTTGCCGTCGGCCTTGTGGCCGCTGGGGCCGGCGCCCAGAATGAGGCAGAGGCCCGTGATGAGAAATATGACAAGCGCCAGGAACTTGAGGACGGCTGCGATATACTCAAACCAGCCAAAGGCTATGTTGGGTAGGCAGAACAGGACGAACAAGAGGACAAGGAAGATGGTCACTGAACATATGGCTTGGGATCAGCTTCGACGATGAGCTGGCCAGAAAAAGAACAAATACGAAAAGCATCTCCAGATGTACGCCAGGTGGCTTCCGGCACGCGATCGTCAGCCCAGTAGCCGACAATGGTGGTGAAGAAGACGGCCTCGGCCGCAATGACCGACGTCCAGCCGAGCCACATGGAGAAGCCGGCGGAGAAGGAAAACGACGGGTCGACGAAGCGGTCGGCAAAGTCGATAAAGTTGCCTGAGACGGGGAAGCCGATGGTCATCTCGCCGAGGGTCTGGTAAAGCGCCCAGATGCAGGAGCAGACGACCAGGAAGCCGAGAAGGAGGCCACCTGGACCTCCATGGCTCAGGTTCTTGCCGGTCGAGATGAAGAGGCCAGCCCCGATTTTGCCGCCAAGGGAGATGACCTGCTGGTGGTGAGAAAGACGGCAGGGCAAAGCAACGTAGGCTGTAGGGAACGAGAAAAATAAAAACAGAGACAAGAAAATGGGGACAAACATGGATTTGTCTGTAGGAAAAGCTTCTGCGATATTCGCCGTCTCCAGCCTCAAGGGCCTCTCCCTGGCCGACATGCTGATCTTGGACAGCAGTCTGGCTGGAAAAGTCTTTTTCGATGCTCGACGTCTTATCCAGCGAGGGGTCCATTTGGATGACAGGGTGCTAGATACGATTGAGCCTAAAAGAGCACTGGCGAGAGGACGGGTCGACTGGCCGGAGAGCCTGGCTATAGTACTTACAGGCCGCCCTATTTGGCCCAGAGCCAAACTGAACGGTCGTTGACGTCTTGATAGGCAATTGCCTGAAAGACTTCAGGCGGCTGCGGCCGTTACACTGCATGTAAGTCTTGGGAAGTGGTTGCGCAGGTGGGTTGTCCTTGGCTGTTGGATCCAGCTGGCGTATCTTACCTTTCTTCCTGATGTAAGCACTAAAATCGGCCGCTACTGCTGGTGCTCCGGGTTGGATCATGAATGTACGAGGTGTTATTGGAGATAATATGTCCGGAGCTCGTAGAAATGCAGTTACTAAAAGGAATAAGAGTGAGATACTGGGAGATATCGGCGGTCAGTTATCTATGTCTGTGGTTCGTTCTTTGGATAGAGCCCATCACAAGCGGAGCCGATATCTTATAAGTCCGCCACCCCCCCTT
>LDEF01000135.1:0-29618 GCA_001455505.1 Leptographium lundbergii
GCTGGCTGCTACAGAGTGCCGGGCTGCTGAGCTAGCCATCCCCGTGCTGGCAAATTAGTGCCTGGTTCTTGTTCCTGGCGCCTCCGCCGTCTGGCCTTTGGCTACATGGCCGTGTCCATTTCCCCTGGGTCAGAGTCTCGCTTGCGGTGCGTTCTTTGTCCGTGCCATCAATAGGGGAGAGCCCACCGATGCAAAGACCACCACGACCGCTAAGCTTGGCTGGAAATAACAGGGGCGAGAACACGCTAAAGCCTCGACAATGGCCCCAAAATTTACACCCTCCCACATGTATGTAAGACTCACCCCCTCCACCTCCATCTCTTCTCTCGGTCCCCACTCTCCTTATTCTACCATGTACTCCCCCTGCCTTCTCTCGGCGGTGCGTCCTTGGAAGGTGTACTCGGGACTACGACGTGCCACAGGGGTGCGCTCGTAGGGGTGTGTGTATGCAAGCATCAACTAACATGTACGACGAGGAAACCTCCCACCTGCTCTACTTTTCCCAGACACAAACACTTGCGCCCATGCAATCCTAGTTGGGCTGAGTGGATGGATCCTCCAAGCGGCTTGCTCAACCTGCTGGGTAGTCCTTGCCGCAAATGAGGGTGGACAAGCAAATGATGCCGTCGCAGTGATGTATGTACGTACCGATACCTAGCCATCAACACCTGCTTTGTATCTTACTACGCCCGGTCCATTGTTCCTGCCCCCGTATCTGGCCCAGGACGGATGGGTCTCCTGGAACGCTTCGATTTTACGACGTACTCCCACATTCGACCATGTATCTTACATATTGGCATGGGCTCGCAGGCTTCACACACCGCATATACTCACACACCACATCGTCGCAGGTCGCAATCTGCGTCTCCGCTCGACATAGTCGCAGTTATATGAGTGGGAACTGCCAAAGAAAACCTATCCTTACGTCCTTCCATTGCACTACTACTACCCTTCGAGGTCCGCCTTCCGCACAACTAGCTCCTGCCCTATAATCCATTCCCACATAAGATACTTACAGTGCACCCCTCCCTCTCCCCTCGTGCCTCCCCTTTCTCCTTCTTCCCCCGTTCGCTCTTGCTCCTCTCTCTCCCTTTCGATTGCGCCTGCCCTCGCCAGCTTTTTTGTCTACTTCCTCGCTCGCAGCTGCCCTCGTACTTTCCCTCTCTCCTCCCGCCCTGTACTACGGAGCACTCGCCTGCCGGAACGCCCACTGTGCGACCAAAAACGGAGGTAGCCCAGACAGACCAGGACCAAGACCCAAGACCCAAACCCAAACCCAATACCCAAGACCTCCTGCAACCTGCACCACAGAAGAGCCCACGCTAGCCTGGCGCGCCAGCTTTGGAACAGCGCGGCGTCTCTCATTTATCGTCTATTTTTAATATTTTATTTTGCCGCCCTTCGCTCTGCTGCTGCATGCCTTTGAGCTGAACTTTGCAACTGGACACCACCTGTACTGCAACTGAACACCACCTGTCTGCTCCTGTCCGTCTGCCAATCGCCAGGGCTGAGACGGAACTCCGCCGTTTTCCAGCTCTCACCAACCTCCGCTTATTTTATTTGCCATTGCTGCTTTTGTCTTTGCGCTCTTCGCTACCTCTGTGCTTTCCTATTAGCCAGAACTATTGGAACTCTCTCTTTACTCTTATTTCTCTTCTCCATTCATTCTCTTTACTTGCCAGACCAAGCCCTCGTTCTCTGGCAGCCCGCCCCCCCGGTTTCTCCTATCACCTCCACGGCTTCGACTTTTCCTCTTTTCTTTTCTTTTTTCTCCCTCTCCTCTAGATCTGTTGTGTTCTTGCAGCTCCCATTGTCGCCCCCTCCTCCCCTCCCTACTCCACAGAACACACACTTGCCTGAACTCGTGTTCCCTGATCTCCTCGGCTCAATGATTCGACATCTCATGTAGTGGCAACAGCTCGGTCCTTTTCTGTATCCGTCCCCCCTACCGTCGACCTCTTTGTGGGCGGCTTTCCACGTTTCCACCTCGGATGCAGCACAACATCGATCCGAGAGATACCCCCTCCTAGTTCTACAGCCTCTGCCGCTCTCTATTGGACATCTTGCCGGCTGCAGCAACTGCCCTCTCTTCACGATTGCCACTTTCCTCACCGACCCGCCTCCTCCCCCCTCGTCGACCCACCTCTTCCACATCTTCGGGAACCCTGCCCAGCTGGGTTCAGTTTCGCCTGCGCCTCCTGTGGCAACATCCTGACTCTAGGAACAACAGCCCGACAACCAACGGCCAATCTCGACTTGTGCCCGGGCTGTTCGTCAACAGCCTCCGAGGTAGTTCCCTGCCGTCGTTCCAACTGATATGGATATTCCACGATGCGCCCCTCGCAGCCCTGACCGCTCCGGCCGGGGCCTGCCACCCATATTAGGCGAGGGCATCCCGCAACGGCCCTACCATGATTCTGATCGACCGGGCTTCTCTTCGACCTTTTCTCCTTCGATATCCTCCTCCATACCAATGTCCATTCCCAACGCATCACAAGACGACCACGTGCCACCACCACTCCCACCACCCAGGATCGTCCCCATCAGTGGTCCCAAGTCGGCGGCAATAGAAGACTACTTGCCACGAGAGCCAGAGCCCATGGATGAGATGCCCAACTACAAGACCCGGCAGGACAAGGACGAGGGATACTACTCTATGGGGTCGCGGAGTCGGGACCCGTTTGGCTCTGCCAAGTTCGGCCTGTTCCACGACCACTACCAATTCAAGTCGAGCGCCGATGCCTATGACAGCTCGCTGCTGAAGAAGCTGGATTTGCGAAGAGGGCTGGAGAATCGATCCCCACCACGGCATGGCGGCTTTTCGAGCGCGTCAGCTCGCGAACCTCTCCGACCGGTAGACCGCTTCCCTGCCTTGCAGCGGATGTCTCTACCTACGCGCATGAAGCAGCAGCAGCAGCAGCATATGCAGGGCCAGCTGCTTGACTCGCCAAACCGATACACAGACACACCTCTCCACTCTGCCGTGTCCCCCCGGAGTGCGCCGTTCGGCCACTATCCCAATAGCCTCCGATCGCCAAAGAGGGAGCATTACGACTACGAGCGGTCGCCAGAAGCACAGACGTGGAGGGCAGCTAGCAGCTCGAACCCCGACGATGCGTTGAGTAGCGGTTACGGCGACGACGACACCGGCTTTCCAATGGAGGAGACCAACCGCCTGCGGGAGTTCCACCTGGCCAACGAATACGCGTCGGTGGGGCAGAAGCGCCGAGCATCGTCGCCACCCGTGACCGAAGAGCCAAGCGTGTCGCTGTACAGCATGTCCTCCAGCGAGCACCTTCGCTGGCGTGAGGGAGTGTCGCGCGGCTCGCCGGCGCCCCGGCTCAGCACAACGGCGCATGACTCCATATCATCGGTCTCGTCTATCGGCCTCTCTGTCAGCCGTACAAGCTCCTCGTACAGCAATCTGTCTCCGGTAGGCACGAGCGTGGCCAGCAGCTGTCTCACCTTTGGCCGGAGGTCACCATGTGATGGCCACTCGCCCGGTGGTATATCGCCTATCGACACGGCTGGAAGCGGGTGCACGTCGCCGTATTCCCCCTCGATTTCCCTGACGCTTTCCCCTCGGTCTGCGCTCGCGCGCACACCACACCACCGCACCCTGAGCGAACAGGCCCGGACTCTTGCGTCGCCGACACGGAGGGCGCCCGACATGGCGAAACCCACCATGCTGAAGCGTACGGACTTCTATATGTGCGAGTGCTGTCCCAAGAAGCCAAAGAAGTTTGACACCGAGTCACAGTTGAGGTAAGACTTGCCGCTATTAGCCGCCGTCGCATAAAGGCTAACGAGAGACGGTGTAGATCTCACGAGATGGAGAAGCAGTACGAGTGCAACTATTGTGGCAACCGTTTTAAGAACAAGAACGAAGCAGAGCGACACCAAAACTCGCTGCACGTACGGCGACACAGCTGGTCTTGCGCTGCGCTGTCCAGCTACGACCGGGCCTTCCACGAAAGCACGTTTCGGCCAGGAGAGGCGGACACATGCGGGTACTGCGGCGAAGAATTTGCACGGAGCGGGTTTGCGGCCGGACGGCCAGATGCTCGGCACGCGACGGAACAGGACTGGGACGACCGCATACGGCACCTGCAGGATGTGCACAAGTTCCGCGAGTGCAATGCCAGCAAGAAGTTCTTTCGGGCTGACCACTTCCGTCAGCACCTGAAGCACAGTCATGCTGGAACTAGCGGCAAGTGGACGAATATGCTAGAGAATGCCTGCATGATGGAAGAGGAACCCCCGCTTCCAGTGCGGTAGTGGTGGGATCCTGTGGCGCCGGCTCGGGCTCGGGCTCTTCTATCGTTCTATGGTCGTATTTTTTGATCTTCTTTGCTCATCTTTTGGCCTTTCTTACCTGCATCTTCATTGCTTCCTGGAAACCGGATTTTCTATTCTCGCTTGGTTGGTTCTTGACTAGTTCCCATTAATGTTGGCTATCCAGCAGCGGCGGCTTAGTTTTACGGCTCTGGCGAGCAGCAGCATGGAGGAAGGGGCAAGCAAAACACAACATGGATATGAGGTATGACCCGCGCGGCCGCTGCAACACTGCACCGGTCAAATGACAAAATGAAATTTTTTTCGAACAAGCCCCAGACGTGTGTGTGCATTGCGCTATATCTGCATCCTCTGAATCCATCTGTGTAGGAGTGACATTGTAGGATGCAGGTGCAGTTCAAGTGTATGTTGATGCAGTATGTTGCTATAGGTGGCCTAGCCGTGTTTGGCGACGAACGTATAGCTGATATGAGGTAAGCGGCTGTACTCCGTATTTATACGGATTACTCCGTAGCGACAACCAACCAGAAATTCGTATACGTCGTATATTAATTCCGGCGCTAGCCCCATGGGCTCAGGTGTTTCTACGCGCTAGCGGCCGGCAGGCTACTCCCTGTAGGAGTAGCGCACTGCTTGTAAGGCGGTCAGGCAATTCCGGCAAAATAGGCGGCTTCTGAATCGAGCAAAAAATGGGTGTCATCCGTCTCGGTGGGGAATGGAGGATTGACCTTGCAGCCGGGAAGGACATTCGCATCGTAGCAACACAGCGCCACCATGCCGCTCGACAGGATACCTGGCGAGGACGAGCTGTACATTGGAAGGTGAGACGGTTTGGGCAGCGATCCCCCCCAAACAGGCCTGCTGACCGGATGCCCCCCTCTCGTTACCAGTGCCTTTGTGCTCGGCCAACAGAAACTTCTCGACGCCCACAACATCACCCACATTCTTTCCGTCTTACAGTGCACACCGCGTGACGAGCCTGCCGGTCGGAAGCGCCAGCGCGTGTGCGTGGATGTGGATGACGTTGAGGAGGAGGACCTGGTGGTGCACTTTCCGCGCTGCGTGCGTTTCATCGACAGCGGCCTGCGGCCGTCGTCCGAGGATGGCGGCGCGGCCGGTGCGGTGTACGTGCACTGCGCGATGGGCAAGTCGCGGTCGGCCTCGGCCGTGATCGCTTATTTGCTGTGGCGGTATCCGGGGCGGTTCCGAGCTGACGCGAGCGATGCGGGCGATGCGGGCACTGCAGGCGATGCAGCGGCCTCGGCGGACAGGGCGGTTGGGCGCGCGCTGGCCCTGGTGCGCGAGGCTCGGCCGATGGCAGAGCCGAACGCGGGCTTCATGCGGCAGCTGGCGCTCTGGTGGCGCATGGGCTGCCCGGCCGACGGGGACGACGCGGTCGAGCGGCAGCCGGCCTACCAGCGATGGGCCTACCAAAAGGACGTGCAGGAGAGCGTGCAGCTCGGGCGGGCGCCGGACCGGCTCTGGTTCGGGGACGAGGCCCCGGACGCGGGTGCACGCGCGGACGGCGCAGACGCGGACGGCACAGACAAGCCGACCGGCTTCCAGCTGCGGTGCAAAAAGTGCCGCCGCGTGTTGGCCGAGCCGCCGTTTATCCAGGCGCACGAACCGACGCAGCCGCCGGCCGGCAGCCAGGGCTGCCCGCACCACTTTGTCGAGCCGCTCTCGTGGATGCGGTCGGTGCTGGCCGAGGGCGCCCTCGAGGGCCGGCTGGCCTGCCCCAACGCGGTGTGCGGCGCCCTGATCGGCCGCTACGCCTGGCAGGGCTTCCAGTGCAGCTGCCGCACCTGGGTCTGTCCGGCCTTTTCGCTGCAGCGCAGCAAGGTCGACCAGGTGGCCCGCGCGCCCTCGCAGCAGGGGGGTGCCGCGGCCGCGGCCGCCCGCTTCGGCATCCGGCTGCCGCCGGGCAGCAGCAGCACCAGCACCAGCACCAGCGACACGAGGGCGACAGGGGGCAGTCCTGGCCGGACTGAGCACCTCTGACCGATCGGGGGACAGGGGGCGTAGGCTGGGCGAGAGAAGAAGAACAAGCCCTCGCGGCGCCAACGGCGGCTCTGTCTCGTCTTGCATCCGCCATCGGGCTGACGGACACCCTCCTGCTCGCGAAGCTTGCCGTTTTTGGCCTCGCCAACGGCGAGAGAGGAGGGCCGGAAGAGCACGGGACAGACGGAGAGAGCAGCTCTGGTTTTGGCGGCGGAAATGGCAGTGTCTCCGACGCAGAGCTATCAGCATTGCAGTGCACCTCATCGGGACCTATTGGCCCTGTCGCCATATCTGACCCTGCTGGTGCTGAGTGTCTCCATCCTCCGAGATGAAGGAAAAGAAAAGAAAAAAGAAAGAGAAAAAGAAAAAGGACTCATCGTGCTCACACGCTATCCGGCCGGGTTTGCCTGCCCGCTTTCTATTCGCTGCGGCCGGGCGCCTGCATGCTCACCACATCATGCTGTCGGAGATCTCGCGAACTAGACCACAGTCCATGCAGTAAGACGGACTTTCGACCGCTGAGGGTGGGTCGTAATACTGCGCGACGACGTGTGCCAGCAAACAGTTGGGCGCCGAGCCCAGGACGGCATCCCGGATGAGGAGAAGGGCGGGCGTCAGGAGAGCTGGAGGCGCACAGGCAGGATGAGAGATGACGGAGCTCTCGCTGCTTGTATCCGGAAACAGCTCACTCTCCCCCTCCTCGTTGGGCTCGCAGGAGGTTGCCTGTTTTTAGGGCTTACGCCAGAGCCGACGCTTGTTTTGCCTTTCTGCCCTTTTCTATCGCGCCGGCGCTGCCCGGACTTGGGCTGTTGTTTTTTCCCCGCCATATGTGTGTGTCCCACTTGTCAGATTTCCTGTCGCTTGGGTCTCTCGCGTTTTGTCTACTTCTTTGGCACCATGCCTGTTGGTGGTCTGTGACGAGTTAGCCCAAGGGAAAATAGCCGGATTTCAGCTGCACCGTGGCGCCGTAGTGATTGCTGAAGTCCAGAAGCAGGCCCTCCAAGCGGTTACAATCTGACGTCCAGTCTGGGCGGTTTCACACGTGCCATCCCGTGATCTTGAGCACTCGTGTTTACAGGCGCAGTTCGGCCAATGAAAATCAAGAATTTCTGCATATCCCGGAAGCCTCGTGATGTGGTACAAGCCACTTTGCCAGCCTGTTCTACACCGCAAGCCGAAAGACTGCGCAAATATTTTGTGGGAGTGCTGATGCTGTGCACAGGCCCCGTCTTCATCTTTGCAGCCGGGTTATGCGGAAGATGACTGTCACACAGCCAAGGCTGACGTGCGATCAAGATAACTAGCTGCTTTCTGCCGACAAGTCTGAAAGTACATGTCATTTCTAACGGTAGCGTATTTCATACGCTCTACTGTCGAAACAAGTAATCCTTATTAGGATTTTCAGCCAAAACCCCTTACTTGCCAAGGTGGGTAAAGTATATGGGTTGCAATTTCGCTTTAGTCCGCTTTTCCGCAGAGCACCCGAACAGTCCGGCGTTGGTTACGTGGCACGAGTCTGTATCTGTCGGCTGACGTTGTGTTGGAACAGAAAAGGGACGGAGATAGGAACGGAAATGAGGAAGCCGTTATTTATGGCATTACTCAATTCGGGGCTACTATTTTTACTACCTTGTGATGCCCTTTACCCTTGACTTCTCTTTCTAGTTAGCAGAAAACGGCACGTGCCGGTTGTGTTACGTTGTCGTTAGGTACTCGTACATCCATGCTAGTAAGGCTGTACCTACCAATGGTAAAACATGAACAGTTTTACGGTGCTGCTTCCAGGGAGAGTCACGGTTCATCCATAGCCATAACATATATCGTTCGTCCGTACTAACTAACAGCAAGGCCACACAGAGAGAAAAGAAAAAGGAAAAAGAAAAAACGGCTGTTTTTGGGACCCGAGCACGGAAGATCCTGGACCAAGGAAACGTATGCTAATACACGACGCCCTTGGACTTAATCATGCATTGTTCAGAGGCGGTGGTCAAGGCGGTTCTCGCCGGGCGCATGATAGTCGGGGACCTTCATGTCCAGGGCCGGACCAGAGTAGCCGAGGTCTTCGGCGACGAGCATGGCGGCCTTCTCGCCAATGAGGAGGGCGGTGGAGTACCTGCGAGGCCTGTTAGTCTGGTGCGGCTCTCTCGACCGGTTCCGGAACTCACGTGTTGCAGCCGACATTGTCGGGGCAGATGCTGAGATCGGCGACCTTGAGGCCCTTGACGCCGTGGACGTTGAGGCGGTCGTCGAGCACGCCGTGCTTGACGATGCTGTTGCCCTCGCGCGGAGCCATGGAGCAGGTCTGTGCTGTTAGAAAGAAACAAGACAAGAAGAGGGAAGCCAAGACTCACTCCCAGGCAGTGCCACGTGCTCTCGACGTGTCTCTTGACCCACTCCTCGACGGCCTTGATGTCCTCGGTGGAGTACTTGAGGTCGTGGCGGTGGTTGACCTTGTTGCTGCTGAGAATGTTGGGCTCGGCCTTGCGGTCGTGGTCGGGCAGGAAGACGCTCCAGGAGCCGTGCTGCAGGCCGGCGCTGAGGTTTCCGGGCAGGGCGATCTGCCTGGTGGTCTCGAGGTCCATGTCGTGGGCGCGGGCGGGCGAGTCGTAGTCGAAGAAGGGGTGCATGTTCTGGACCTCGCCGGCATAGGCGTCCATCCGGCGGGCGGTCTCGCGCGACTTGATGTAGCCCCAGACCATGGGGGCCATGTCGCGCTCGTCGTTCATGAAGCCGGTGTCAAAGTCGGGGGCCTCGTAGGGGTTGGCCGACTTGGCGTGGATGAAGCCGCGCGAGAAGGGGTATTCGAGGAAGTGGAACATGGTGAAGAAGTTGCCGGGGGGCCTGTGATGTTGGGAGAAAGAGGGGGAGTGAGAAAGTGAGAAAGAGAGAGAGAAAGAGAGAGAAAAAAAAAACACTCACATCAGCGTGTGGTCCCCAAACCAGCCGGCAATGACAGAGTAGTGCATGACCGGCTTGTCAGGCTTGTTCTTAAAGTACGTCTCCCAGCCGCTGTTGAAGTGCGGCGTGGGCCACGAGGTGAACTGGCGCAGCTCCTCGGCCGTCGGGCGGATCTTGACGCCGGCATCGATGCCGTTGGTGGCCAGCGGGCCGGTGCCCTTGAGGTTCCACTCGTCAAAGACGCGCTGCTGGACCTCGGGCACGCCGCGGGCAAAGTCGTCGAAGCTCTCGGTGCCCGGCTTGGCCCGGAAGACGGAGAAGGTGAGGTAGTGGTCCTGGAAGTTGAGGCCGACGCCCGGGAGGTCGACAATCGGCTCGATGCCGGCCTCGCGCAGCTTCTTGGGGTCGCCCACGCCGGACCGCTGCAGGATCAGCGGCGACGACAGCGTGCCGCCCGAGACGACAATCTGCTTGCGGGCCCGGAACGTGCGTGTGGCCACCTCGTTCGGGTTGACCGCCTTGGTCGGCACCGTCTGCACGGCGACGGCCCGGCCGTTCTCGATGATCACCTTGTCGACCTTGGTGTTGCAGGCCAGATACAGGTTCGAGTGCTTGGCCCGGGTCGAGTGGATGTAGGCGTGGGCGCTGTCGCTGCGGCGACCGGTATCCCGGTTGATCCACTTGAGCCAGTGCTCGGCTCCGTGGCCTGTGCTCAGATCCTCCAGGTCGTCGGTAAAGGGGATGCCCTGCGTCTCGGCTGCGCGAAGAAAGTCATCCTTGATCGGATAGGTGCTGCGACGGTCAGGATGCCGAAGAGGCCGAGAAAGATGGAGAAAGAAGACAAGACTCACTAATTGCCAAACGACACCTTGATGGGACCCTCGAAGCCATGAACATCCCTGGGAGAGTGAATTGTCAGGAACCGGCTCTGACGGCTCGGATATGGTCCGACAATGACTCACTTGTTGTGGCAGGCCCGCTGGTACGTCTCGTGCTTCTTCATGAGCGGGAGAAGCTCCTTGGTGGTCCAGCCCTTGGCCTGGAAGTCGTCATAGTCCGATGCCGAAGCCCGCGTGTACATCTGCTCGGCATCAGCATCCTCGCTCGGCCTTCGGAGAGGGTGCGAGCCAGACTAGGAGGGGGGCCTACCAGAAAGTTGATGGACGAGCCACCGCCAAGAATGTTGGCACAGGGCACGACGGCCTTGCGGCCAGCAAGCCACTTGGACGGGCGAGACTCATAGAACGAGGCCGTCTTGGAGTCCACCTTCATGTTGCGAGGGTAGACTCCCGGCCGGAAGACCCACGGGTTGTTCAGGTTGCTCTCGCCCGCCTCAATCAGCAGCACCGAGAGGTTGTGGTCCAGGTTGGCCAGCCTGTGAGGCAGGTCGTCAGTCAGCCACCCTCGGACAAGCGTCCACCCTCGGACAAGCGTCGGCATCTGCCCTGTATAAGGTCTGCCTACCGGCCAGCAACGACGCAGCCGCAGCTGCCACCTCCACAGACGATAATGTCAAACTCCTCCGGCAAGGGCATGATGGCGGCTTCTTCTCGGACGAGGCGAGACTGGAGTACGGGATACAATGCGAATGGTTGCGAAATACGTCGACGACGGAGAGCGTCCGATGATGGGCAAGAGACAGGACTCACCCCGACTGCAACATTGCTGTCGTTGCTTTATATACGCACCGCCCCCCCTTTCCTCGGCCCCGACACGTCCGGCCGCTCGCCTTCTTCCATCTTGGTCCTTCTCCGCTCTGTTTTCCTCGCTCCCCCTCTCCTCCCCCCTGCCCCCTCTCCAGGACTTGCACAGCCGCCAACGAGGCTCGCTTTGAAGCGGCTCCCATCTGCCGACTGCTCCCAACAGAGGCATTTTTCCGCCAGCCGTCTTCTACTCCACCTCGTCTCCTATTTCCAGCATATACGGCCCGCCAATGGATTGTCCCAGCCGTTATCATCTGACGGCCAGCGAGCCGGACCAGCCGCGGGCAAGCCGAAGGGTCACAGCCAAGCCGTTGAGTAACATTCGTTTGCGCTCCACTGCTTCCGTCTCCAGATTTCAACTTTTTATTCAGACCGGCTGACCAGCAATTCGGAAAAGCATCAATTACAACGCACAGTGACATATATATACCGGCCTCATTTCTGAGACCCCGGCTCCCTTGCCCCAAACTCGCCGTCCAGCAGAGAGACAATGAACAAAAAAAAAGCCTCCTAATATCGGCCGCTGGACCGACAGTCCCTGTCACCATTCCAGTTAATGCCGCCTTGTTCCCACCTCCGTCTTAGCTCTTCTGCACCCCGCATTCCCGGTCTGGGGAAACTGGGCGCTTCTGTTGGTTCCCATCCGGGCTCGAACTTGTTCCAGCTTCCCCGCAAATCGGATGGGTCCCAACATGCATAGCCTTTTCAAGCGAGCGGAGCTGTTCGTCCGTGTTGATAGTCACTGCCATGTCTTGTTGCCGTAGGTTTTCCTCATGCGGGACATCCGGCTGGGCTTGAGACTCGAAATTTCTAAAATCCGGTCCCCCTGACTGCAAACCGGGTTGATGTAGCCCGAACTTTCTCCTTTGTTACCAATTTTTCTCCGCCTCATACCCCCATTAAAGGTCGCCTGATGGCTTTTGCACTACCCAGACCCGTCGTGGGGGCGGCATCTCAGCCGGCCAATGTTCACGTGTCCGTGTCGTCGAATCATCTGCTCGTAAATACCAGACTGCAGATCTCAGCAGCGGTTCCGCTCCTGCTACTCCGCTTTCATGCGGCCAATACTTGCGTGGCCGAAGGCATCCATGTCCAAACACTGCATCTGTGTCTGCAGAGAATGCCTTGAAGAAGTACGCAACTACACCCACTGAACCCTTTTTGTACGACAAAAGATATAATGAGACTGCAGACTGCATGCCGTTGCTCTCAGCCAAACTACTATACTTGATGCCATTTTTCTGAATCTGCGGCAAGTCGTCTTATAAGAAAGCGTCTTTGACAGACAAGTTCGTATTAATGCAGCCCTGCACTAAACACAAGAGGCCATCCTGAGCTCGATGGGTCACCCAATTTCTCCACAATGTACGATATAAACACACCAAGGCATATGACGCTTCACCTAATTGCCAAGATCGTGTTGGCGTTGGAAATACGCCAGGGGTAAGCCCGAGATGCCGAGTAAAAGCCACCAATGCCGTTCCAGTCAACTTCAGGAGAACGTGAGGGGAAGCTGCAGTTTCGCCTTGTCTTTTCGTCTTTCTTTCGTGTTCGGGATTTGAAGTTGTTGCTATAGGCACAAAAAACAGGCTAGCAAGTAGCTGTAGACATATGGCGCATCTGCTTTGTGAATCGGGCCAAGAACGGGTGCAACATCAGCCATCATCGGGGACGCTAAGCATACTGATGGCGCCAGCAACTGCGGTAGAAATGGTGGTGGTGGTCATGTGGCAAAATGCGGAGATGCCATGCAGATATCATTACGACCTGCATCGGAAACAGCGGTCAACGTTACGTGGCCTTGACTTTACTTCTAGATGAGAGTTTGCTTCATGTCTACCCATATACATGCTCAATCATAGATGTAGTAAGCACTAGGCAATTACGGTAACACGGCAAAGGACATTGAAATACGGCTGAAGCAGGGAGAAAGAGGGGAAGGTCTTTGCAAAGAGGCTTGACGTTCAATCAATATATGCAATGCAGTCCTTACAGGTTGGTAGGAGATGTTTTCAGTTGGGACAGAAACGGAACTCGTATTCTAATTCCCAGCAAGACTCGAACACCAAAAAGCTTTGAGACAGAAGTGTCCCAGGAAAGCGCCTTGGATCGCTTGCACCTGTACCAAATGTGGCTGTGAGAAGTCCGTCAAAGCAAGCTGACCAGTCGCTAGTTCCAAGATGTAGCAAGACAGCGACAGGTGAACCCTAGATTATGCGAAGAGCAGTACGCTTCTGGCCGTGGAAGAGCGTATCTTCGGCCTTGACCCCCGGGCCTGTTCGCAGCTTGCCAATACCGACACGCTCCCAGGCGCCGTCCAGGCGCAGCGATCGACGCAGCACAAGATAGCAATGCACCTCGCGCGAATCCTCCATGTAGCGTGTGATCTGTAGACAGCAGCAAGAGCCCGGGCCAGAACGGACTTGTGGCGGCACACGACAGGCTTCACACCACCTTGGCTGGCCATTGTTGCCGCCTTTGTCGAGGGGGAACTGGCAGCCAGCAGCGAGCGGGATGTCCTTTGCGATCTCGCGGGCCAAGCTCGTCTGGCCGTTCCCTGCGGCTTCCTGCATCCGTGCCATCTGTCTCCGGCAATCATACGTGTCTCGGACAAAAGTCGCGGCCCAGCAGGAGAATCCGGGACTGTCTGGGCGGAGCTCCTCTGCCGTCAGCTGGGTGGTATCATCGCACGAGACCTCAAAGGCGATGCCTCCGGCAGGCCGAACGATGCTGATGCGGCCCTTGCGCCGGTCCGTCGGGCTGGAGATCTCCTTGGGGGCGGGCTTGGCAGGCCACGATGCTGACCGCAGCACGACAGGCACGGTGTAGCCGGTGACCAGGAGTGCAGTGCCGCCGATCGTGCAGGGCTCAGTGCCGTCTACGGCCATGCCGGCAAGCTGCTGCGTCTTGTTCATCTCTCGGAACTGCACGGCTGCCTGGACCGAGGCCCAGGACCACGACGGGGCAGCCAACAGGGGCGACCGCGTGCTCGTGCGTCTGCCTGTGCCTGCGTCCCGGCCTGTGTCAAAGACGACGACGTCAACCGACCACAGCAGCTGCTCGGCGAGGTGTTCTCGGAAGAGGCCGCACACGTACGCCTCCCCGTGGTCGTAGGCGGCAGCACCTCGGCCAGCAGGCCCCCCCATGCTACCGGCCATGCCCACCGTCTGTGCAAGTCCGTCGATGGCCACCAGCTTGTCCGACAGCCGTGTCAACTGCCGCTGGGAGTACTGCTCCACCAGGCGCATCCACCCGGCGCGCGGCAGGATGCGGGTGAGCTGCGCGAGGCGCTGGGCCTTATCCTGCCGGCGATGGTCGTGCGTTAGGCTCTTTAACAGGGCCTGCTGCAGTGCTGTCTTGGCCAGCCAGCCGGAGAGCCAGCGGCCAAAGACGTGCACGTAGCCACCCTCGCTCTCGCTCGTCCACGTTGTCTGGCACTCCCAAAACATCTCGTTGCCGGTAAAGTGCACCAGTCGACGGGACAGCACGGCCTCCTGCAGCGTCCAGGCACGCGTCTCCAGCGGCTGCGTGCGCGTCTCCGCAGCCAGCGAGTCGCTGTCTTCGACGTAGAGGATCATCGTGGCCGTGGCGTTGCGCCCCGTCCTCCACGCCCACACGACCTGCCTGTCCGGCCGCCCCAGCAGCTGTGGTCCGAGAAAGCCGTGCTGGCACGAGGCGGCCGACCGTGCGACCAGGGTCACGTGAGAGGACCGGTAGACGTCGCGCATGGTGGCAGCCTCGGCCTGCCAGTCGGCGGCGTCGTCCTGCACGATGCAGAGTGCGTCCACCCAGAGGTAGCGCAGACGGGCGAGCTGGCGGCAGACATGGACGGCGTCCTGGACCGTCTGTGGGAGCGAGGCTGTGGCGATACCCTCCTGCATGTGGGCCTTCAAGGTGGCGCGTGTTGTCATCACGACTACGGCCAGATCGGAGCCCCAGCAGTAGCTGAGGGCCGCATAGGGAGCAGAGACCGACAGGTCCTGCACGAGACGGACCCGGCTGTCATCGTCCATGTCGCTGCCAAGATCGAGGACCCGTCGAGGCATGAAGGCGCAGGGGCCGGTGCTGCTGCCTTCCTGCACTGCCTCAGCCTCGGCGACAATCGATGCGACCGCACAGAGCGGGTGGTTGGCCACACAGTCTGTCAGCCACAGAGCGATACGGTCAGAGGCTGCTCGGGACCGCGTGTCGGAAACCACTTCTCCCCGAGCGATGAAGGCGTCCCGTCCGGTCGGATCGATGGCAGAGTCTTGTCAGGTCAGCATGTGCTCTGGCCCCAGCTCTCGGCCCTTCAGCCTACCTTTGTGCCGGTTCAGCAGAAGCTCCTTCTCGGCTTCCGTGTCAGGCCATAGCTTGACGGACAGCTGGGCATCGAGCCATTCGATCACGACTTCGGTGTCGTTCTCCCGGGTCAGCCATCCTGGCCGCCATGCGTCCATGGCCGAGACCAGCAGGGAGCAACTCTCGCACCCGACGCGCTGTCCATAGAGCAGCCGGTTGGCCTCAGTCGTCATGGGCTCGGTGTTCTCCTGGTCAACCCAAATGCGGTACGAGAAGTCGTAGAGCCCGCATTGCTGGCAGAGACCTTGCCGGTCTCGGTCCATACTCCAGCGTGTGGACGCGGTGGCGCACAAGTACGTTTCGAAAAGTGCCAGCGCGCCCAACTTTCCTCTGCTGGGCTGATTCTTCGGCGAGCTGACGATGCTTGGCATCACAGTGGATAGCCCTATGTCCGGTCCGCTTATCACTGTGTATTGGCACCGTGGAAAAGCATCGGGCTGTCTAAGCAGACGTTGAAGCTACACGTCACTTATAGGAGCCCCAATCCGGCGATCAACGTTGTCGTTTACATCGCCATAGCCGTCTCCAAATCACCCAACCTGTGGTCCGTTTGTATACGGGATTTGGTGGGGGGAATTTATGCTGGATACAACGGCTTGCTGCTTCTATTTTTTGCCAATATTATCTCTAGTAAAGCATTATGATCGCTCGCCTCCTCCTTGCTAGGAGCGATATCGCAAGACACATAGTTTGAGCCGGCCCTCCCGGATGGGTTACGGTAGAGCCTTTGGAACCGAGGGGAAGAAATCCGGGTTTGCCATGCGCTCCCGATTCCGCCTTGCGATCTCAATCTGGCGTTTCTTTTCCACACGCTGCTGGTACACAAACCTGCAGGACTGTCAGACGGACCTGGCTCAAACGTGACGAATGGTGATGGGATAAAACAAACTTTTGGAGAGCAAATATACGGGGTTCATCGTCCGGGGAATCGTCAGTCTTACGGATGCACTGTTAGCCATGTTTCGCTGTTAGAACTATCAATCACCTGCGATTTTACCTTGTCGGCATCTTCGGGCGCGTCGGGTGTGTTCTTTTTCTCGGCTTTATCTCCCTTGTCCTTGTCATTGTCCTTGTCCTTCGACTTGTCTTTGTCATCGTCCTTGGATTTGTCCTTTTCTTTGCCCTTTTTCTTCTGTTGTTTCTCCTCGTATTCCTTCTTGACTCGCTCCACTTCCTCTTTCAAAAGCTTCTCCTTCTCTTCCTCTTTCTTCTTTTTCTTCGCCTCCTCGGCTGCTTTATCAATTATTGGCGTACAGAAGCCGCGCTCCTTCAAATGGCTTGGGCAAATGTAAAAGAAGTCCTAGATAAGACAGGATCAGCCATCCGGTGGCCATTCTGCGGTTAGACATACACTCTATAGAGGGGGCATCGACTCGGACGTTCACTTCTGGATGCGATATATACACATAGTTCACGCCAACTGGCACTTGATAGATCGCTCTCATACCTTGTTCTCTGCCGTGATGAGGACACTGGTAGCAGGCTTGAAGCATATCTCGCACCCTCTTGCGGCATTCTCCGCCACTTTCCGGTGCGTGTACACATTTGGAAACGACATGTCTTGGGGTTATAACCGCAATACCCCACTGTTATGGTGAAACGGTCGACACGTTTGGCTTGACCAGTCTTGAGGTGAGACCTCACCACGAAATTAGCACATGACCGCGGGGTTTTGCAGCCCAGACAGTGTAAATATTCACTGTTCATATGTGCACTGTATGCTTGTTTCGTTCTCCGTAGACCACCAAAAATGTATCCATTGCGAAGTATTTGATAGCCATTCGAACTGCCTGCCAAACAAATACAGGGCCAATGAGATAGGAAATGGCCAGGCATATTCATTTTCAGTCCAGGTAGAATTAGCAGGCTTCTGAAGATTTCTTGGTAAACGACCACAGCCAGAATATTGAGAAAACAAGCACAGAAAGGATGGGTAACCGGGAGGCTTCATGAAAGGCTTTACTCCGTACTCGGGAGAATAATCCCATCAATAGCTATTATGGTCGTCTTTTCAAGACAAAAATATAAGACTGTTTTCTGGCGTGAAGGACTTATATGGAAAGCTAGCACGTCGAATTTGTGGCTGATCGCATCAACGCCTCCATGAATTGTGGACCAAGTGCATTCCCAACAAAGGCGACAATAGTTCATAAGCCGGCTTTCTCTCTATTTAAGCGCCGTCTATTCCCCTCCGCTGATGCCGGGCGACAAAATTGACCCCTATGGTCTCTGACATAAGATACAAATACTCCGTACTCCGTACTCCGTACTCCATAACAGAGCGTAATACTCGGTGGGGCGGCGTGCTCAGAGTGGATGAAGGCAATTTAAGGTGTGGGATGAGGCCAACCAGTCCCACATTCACAGAGCATTTAATGTCTGCTATTGGCCACTTCAGTGAGGCCAGCCGCAGATGTGGGTACCCCGGCCACAACTGCGGCATTGTCGCTCAGCCACGGACAGCTTCTCGAGTCACCATTTAAAGCCCCCCCCCGTCTGATCGAACGTCGTCCATCTTCAACTTGTCACATACACTTTTCTTCTGTTTTTAATTTTGTTTGCACCTACGACTTAACGGGTTTACAACTCAGAACTCTTACAATGTCCCAACCTGACCGACGTTGCAGAACCCCCGCAGCTCGTGCAAGAATCAGATGTACTCGATCGGGACTTGTCAAGAATGTAAGCTTATTTTAACTCCCTCCAAGTTGGTCTGAAGTGCAGTAGTGAGTGACGTATCCTGACCCTCCAAGGCCTGCACCTTCTGGAACAAAGAAGGCAGCGACGATAGAAGTGCAAAGCAGCGAGAGCTGCGGAAGCTAGCATCATAAACTCAACAATGTCGAAAACTGTCGAAAACAGTTTCAACGATACAATGGCTGCGACACTGGCCATGACTGCTCCCCAGACGAGGCAATCTCATATCCATAGCCGGATGTGATCTGCGGGCTGCAGGCGCATAGTGTGTCATCATGGCGCTCTCCCCTTAAACACTCTGTTTTCCAGACGGACGGGAACTCGGGAACAAACGAGCGAAAAAAACAAAATGAAAATGCAAAAAAAATTCACCGGAGAAGCCGGTCGATGCAAGGAACCTCTCGGAATCATTGCCGAACTCTCCTTGCATCCAACTTCGGCATCTATTCTCTTTTCTGGAAGTGGTATTCGAACAGCAACTGACCTCTACGTCTTAAACTGGACCTTGACATCTTGCACTGGTAAGAAGTCACATACATCCACCTGCAATTCAAACAACCACACAACCAAACACCAAATTTGGCCAAAGCCGATCCCACAAAGACGGTACAAAAAATCGTCCAACATCGCCACCAATACTATTGCACACAGCACCACCAATTTACCAAATCAAAGATGGCGTTCTCTCAGCTGAATGAGGACGCTTTCGATTTCAACGACTACGGCAACTTTTGGGATCCGCTACCAGATACAACATTCATATCTGGAAATGCGGACGAATCTCTGTTTGCCTCACAGTTTGGGCAGCAACACTTCGTAAGCGACTGCAGCGCTGCGATCTCAGACATAGACTTGGACTTGGGCAACAAATGTCAACCATTCTATCTGCCAATCTCCCAGGAACAAATACCAGAAATTGGACCAAAGGCTTCTGTGACCAGCCTGTCATCCTTCGGAACATCCTCGTTCTTGTTTGACTTACAAACCACAAACACATCCCCTCTCGAAGCAAGTTCTTCAGCACGGTTTAGTGCTGCGACTGCAGGCATCTCGACGAGCTTCTGGGCTTCACCCAACGGCATAGCAGACGGCATGGAGAAGCAAGTTAGTTTCGCGGGCGTCGGGTTACAGTGGCCTGCAGACCGATTGCAGTTGGAACTGCTCGTCTCCCCGGCTGAATCCATATTTCCCGGCGGGACGGAAGGCTCCGAGGTGATGGCCGACGATGACTTTCTGAACGGGGCCTTCCCATCTCTCGACCACTTTACCGTACCAATGCCTTCGGCTCACGACACTACCACCGAAATAGCAGAAGGCTCTCCGGCAGCTCCATATGCCTGCCGGACATGCTCCAGCAGATGCAGGAGTAAAAGTGCACTCGGGTGAGCTGATGCTCCTGTTTTTGATTTGGTGTACTCCGTATGAGCCAAGATAGCTGACAGTAGCGAGCAGGAAGCACGAGAAAACCCATACACGACCATTCGCGTGCAGCTTATGTCCTTCTCGCCATGGCGCCGAGCGGGACAAGAACCGGCATATGTGGACGCGGCATCCTGTAGAGGCGGCCCGTCTGAACATCCCGGCGCAGCTGAAACAGTGCCCTCATTGCCCGATGCGCGCCCGCCATGACAACCTGAAGCGGCATATCCGGACGGTACATGCGGGCGTGGCACCATGAGGCGACCTGCTGGCACAGCACCAAAGCTACAAGAAAGTAAGATACGTAGAAGCGAGGGTGAGTTGATGCATCAAAATTGTGATTTTTTCATCATCGGTTCCGGGTTAATGTACTCTTGGAGTGGTCATACATCTGTTGCAGTTTTTGTGTTTTTAGTGTTTTTAGATACAGTAGCGTTTCCGTATGAGTAATAAAATTCCACATAAAAAAGAGGCCTAATCACATTTGAACGGAAAGTTGGCTGGAGGCTTATATTCATACAAGGTGCTGCAAATATACATCTGTGGTCGTGAGCGTTTTATTTTGGGGTTGTCTCTGCTGCTGATGTATCATGGCTTCTTGGTACGGCTCTCTTCCTGCATGAAGCCCTGGTCGGGGGCCAGGTCGAAGATGTCCTCGGCATCGATCATGCGCTGGGTTTCCTGGCTGGCCTCGCCATGGACGGAGGCGTCGGTCTCTGCGGCGACCAGGGGCGGATGTTGGGCGTCATCGGCGAGCTCGTCTGCGGGCAGGCCGTCGGCCGGCAAGCCGAGGGCGATGCGATCGCGACGGAAGCGGTCCTGGACGGCGGGGGTCTGCATGATGCGCCAGCGCAGGCGCCAGCCCCAGGGCCCGAGCTCGGCGATGCGGGCGGGCTTGGAGCCGAGCAGGTACTCGTCGAGGCCGCCGACCTTGTCGACGGTCCGCAGGACGCGGGTGCTGATGCGGGTGCGGATGGGGGCGCCGAGGGCGGCGGACCAGAGGCGCTTTTCCTGGATGTTGGGCCGCCACTTGCGGCGGTTCTTCTGCGGGTTGATGATCTCGGTCTGGCGCGAGACGGTGTTGCCGAAGCGGATGCGCGCGGTGCCGTAGAGGCCCGTGTTAGACTGCTTGTAGAGCTGGCGGGGGCCGAGCGGGTAGGGGGGAATCTCGGGCTGCTGGGCCGTGGCCGACGGGATGGGCGGCTGGCCGGCCGGCAACCGCACCTGCTTGTAGCCGCGGGTCTGCTGGCGGGGGCCCGGGCAGCTGATGCGAAGCAGCGACAACGTGGAGGCGGATGCGGTTGCGGTGGCAGTGGCGGCTGCGGTGAGGAGGCGCTGGCCGGCACGCGACAGCGATAGCGGGGTCGCCGACATGGCAGCGGGGAGCAGGGCGGATCGGTCGAGCAGAGCAACGGGCGCGCACGGCTGCGTGGGCGGGAAGCGTGAGAGTCACGACCACCCTTCTCGATGCAAATTTCAAGCTGGCGAGATTTTGGGCTGACAATGGCCAGCCCCACTTTTGGGAATTTGCCGGCCCGTCAGGCGCCAACCAGCTGCCAGCAAACGCCAACGAAGCAAGCGACAAAACGAGACGAGCGACAAAAAGAGACGTCCGACGAAAAAGGCGTGGTCACGATGCTGCCGCCGGTGGAGGAGTCTGTGCTGCAGAACAACCCCGACTTTGCGAAGCTGTACCAGGTCCTGACCACGGTCATCTTGCAGGCGGATGGATCGAGCAAGAACGACATCGGGGCGAAGCAGCGAGAGGCTGTCCAGGAGGCAAGACAGCCGTCCGCGGCCGACGCGCGGAGCACGTGAGGAGTACAGGGCTGACGCGATATGCAGGCGCTGCGAGCGGTGCGGCTGAGGGAAGCGCGGAAGCACCTGATTGTGGAGGCGCTGGCGACGGCGGCACCACCGACGGCGGCCGCCGACGTCCGGACGGGCGCAGCAGCACGAAGAGCAGCGCGGGCGAGCTCCAGACAAAACTCTTTGGCGGTGCGGGAGGACGTGGTGGCGGCCGAGGCGGTGGCGCCGGCGGTGGCGGACCTGCTGGTGCTGCTGCCGGCGCTGCTGCAGCGGGAGCGTGAGAGGGGGGGCAGGAGCGAAAACGCGCGGCTGTCAGACGGCGACGTGGCCTTGTTGCTGGGGCGGCCGCCGCTGTCGGAGCTGCCGCAGCACCTGCCGCGACTGGCCCAGCTGGTGTCGGCGAGCCTGCAGGCGTCGGCGCTGGCGCTGGCGCGCGTGGCCACGGGCCCGTCGAGCCGGCACCGCGGCGTGGCCGCCCTGGCCAGCCAGACGACAGCGCTGCAGGCAGCCGTGGCAGCAGCCGAGGCGCAGCTCGCGGCCGCACGACAGGCTACGACGACGGCGGCGCTGCGGCTGCTCGACCGCCAGGCGGCCGCGCTCACGGCACTGCTCCGGTCGCTCGAGGCCAAGCACGGGCCCGTCGGCCGGGCCCTGACGTTGCGGGCGGCCGAGGTGGCGCTGGCGGCCCAGGCCAGCGACGTCGAGGCGCAAACGACCCTCGTTGCCGGCCGCTCTGCCGTCTACCCGCCCGAGGCCGTGGCCGCGCTCCGCCGCTATGCCGGCCACCTGCGCGACAGCCGCGTGCGGCTCGACGAGGCCCTGCGCGAGCGGCGCGCCGTGCTGGCCGGCTACGGCGTCGATGTGGATGCCGACCGGGACGACGACCAGGCGACGGCCCCGACGGCCAAGGAAAAGACCATGCGCGAAATGGCCCGCGCGTACCGGCAGACCGAACGAGAGATACTCGAAGTGCAGGCCGACCTGGCCAGGCTCGGGAGGGCCTGAGGTGGAGCTGCCCGACGGCAGGGTGGAAGCTGCCCGACGGCAGGGTGGACAGATACATGTCGACACAGAGCAACACATCGAGTGGACTTTTTATTATTTACTCCATACATCTCGCCTGATTTTGTATCTGCTGACAAACCGCTGACAAACTGCTGACAAAGCAGCATCTACCCCTTGACCTTGAAGATGGCCTCGGCCAGGCGGCCGACATTGGCACTGGTGATGCCGGCAACCGAGATGCGGCCGTCACGCGTGGCGTAGACCGAGTGCTCCTTGGCCAGCAGGTCCATCTGCTCGGGCGTGAGTCCGGTGTAGGCAAACATGCCGATCTGGCTGGTGATGTGCGACCAGTCGTGCTTGGACCCGAGGCTCTCGAGGTTCTGGCGCAGCAGCGACCGCATGGCGATGATGCGGTCGGCCATGCCCTTGACCTCGGCCAGCCACTGGGCCCGGAGCGTGGGCGACGACAGGATCGCCGCCGCCACGCGGGCCCCGTGCACCGGCGGGTTCGAGTAGAGCGGCCGCACGAGGATCTTGATCTGGCTGTCGACGCGCTTTACCTCGGCCGCGTCCGAGCAGACGACGCTGAGCGCGCCGACCCGCTCGCCGTAGAGGCCCATGTTCTTGGCAAACGACTGGGCCAGCACGGGCTCGTGGCCCTGCTCGACAAAGTAGCGCACCGCAAAGGCGTCGCGGTCGGCGTCGCCGCTGGCAAAGCCCTGGTACGCCATGTCGAAGAAGACGGCGTGGCCGCTCGCCCGCACGGCCGCCTCGATCTCGCGCCACTGCGCCTCGGTCGGGTCGACGCCGGTCGGGTTGTGCGCGCACGCGTGCAGCAAAAAGACAGACCCGCGCGGCGCCGCCCGCACGTCGGCCAGCAGGCCGTCAAAGTCCAGCCCGATCGTGGCCGGGTCGTAGTAGCGGTACGTCTTCACGGCCAGGCCGGCGTCCTTGAACACGGCCGCATGGTTCGCCCACGACGGCGCCGGGATGTAGATCGTCTTGGCCGCGCCCGCAGGCCCCGGATAGAAGCGCTCGAGAAAGGCCGCGCCGATCCGCAGCGCACCCGTCCCCGAGATGGATTGGGTGATGGCCAGCCGGCCCAGCACCGCGTTGCCCGCCCCGTACGCCAGCTCGGCCGCGCCCTTGGTGAAGTCGGGCAGCCCCGTGATGCCGGCATATTCCTTGTTCATCCGCTTCGCCACCACCGCGTCCTCGGCCTCGCGCACCGACGGTAGCACGTAGGGCTTGCCGCCATCGTCGCGGTATGCGCCCACGCCCAGGTTGATCTTCTGCGGGAACGAGTCGGCCTTGAAGGCCTCCGTGATGCCTGTCGTCCGCGTTAGCGTCCCGGTGGGTTTTCTGTGGAGATGCAGCTGCCAGGCCTCTCGTTATCGTAGCTTACCCAGAATGGCCTATCAGCCGGCGAGAAGTCGTCTTGGGTTAGCACAGCACGGCAGCACGAGCAGATTGCAACTCACGTCCTGCACGAGCCAAGGTCAGTATTCAACACGTGTCTGCACCGGTTCGCAGCTCCTCTTCTCTGCACATACCGGAGGGCCTTGCGGCACGTTCGCCCAGGTCGACGAGGGCCGGCCAACGAGAGTGAAGGCGGCAAAGCTCCGACGGACGGCCGTCTGGCGCGCCGTCAGTCTCAGGGTCGTCAACATCGTTGTGGTCGGGGGCGTTTTCGGTAGGAGAAGCAGAGGGCAAACAAGAGAAGGAGGAAGAGAGACGGGATGAGTCAAGGGGAGAGCGGCCGTCAAAAAGGCGGACAGGACCGGTTCCGCAGCACAGTCACAGGTGGGCAGATGTGGATGCGGGAATTGAGTCAACGGCCACCGATTCTTCTGCGCAAAATACCACGCGTTGGAAAAATGGAAAAATTAATCATCATCCTGATAACAATATTCCGACTCAGGTCCGAGTTATTCTCTGGCATCGCCAGCAGCTGCGGGGATTGGCCAATCCGACCCCGCACGGTGGACCCGCTGCCGCGCTAGAGCCCTGAGCCCACACGCCGGAGAAACGGGCTGCCTCTTGGACATGCGGCACGGCCGCATGGAACATCCCACCTAGGATGGCCGAAGCGACCACTGGCGGTCAGAGAGGTGGACCTGGCGGATGCCGCCTTCCAGACTGCCGGCATTACGTCGGACAGCGGCGATAGGCTCGCTTTCAGTCAGCAAGGAGATTCGGTTGTGGCGCTCGTAGGAATCAGCCGCAAAAGAGGAGACAGTCCAAGGTAAGGCCACATGACTGGCGGCTAGCTGTCAACCTTATTGCGAAAAGCGCTGTGGTTGATGCCACGAGGATCTATGGGCGTCTAGAAGATAGCAGCCGTGCATCATGTCATCGAGACGCCACTTACAAATGTACTGTCCAATGCTGTAGATTCAACTGCCTGCAATCAAAATGCAGGTTTGCGCAACAACTTCTCATAGGCTCATCTCCCATGCTAACACCCCCTACTGTCAGCAAAAGCACGGAGCATCAGCAGGACTGTGGCCTGCTTACTTTTGAAAGTCCGGGGGCTGAAAAGCCACCTTCTCCGCGAGGTAGTGTAAATAAAGCGAATACTTCCTTCAGCATTCGTGCTCCAAACCTGCGTGAGCCAGAGCTACCCTTTCATTCCTGCAAGTATGTCGCACTACGACAGCGATACCGACCCTCCGGAGCGGCTTATCCGTCGATCGCGGACAGGCCAGCAACGGCCGTCCCGTACTAACTCATTTGGCATCCGGACACCGGCGCCGATGACGATACCGATGCCACTGCCGTCGCACGCAAACTCGATCCCGCTGCATATGATGCCACCTCCAATGATGTGGCCGCAAGACGTGCCGCCCTATCAACAGCCGCCACATTACATGCCCAATATGCCCGTGTATTACCAGCAGCACCCCGTCCAGTACTCTGACACTCCTGCTCCTCCGACAGATTGGCATCGCAGAAGGACATACACGTCGCGGCCGCAAGCACGAGAACGGGAACGGGCGAAGTCGCCTTCGCCAGAATCAGAACGGGCACATCCGGAGGTGTATGAACGCCGTCATCAACCTAGCCATCGCTCAAGAGTGGCTTATGAGTCTTCCAGCAGCGAAGACGACAGCGACAGCGAGTCAGACTACGATAGAGAAGCCCGCAGACGTAGGAGAAACCCACAGAGACAGGAGATAACCATTACAATAAAAGACGATAGGGACGACGACACGCCGACGGTATATTCGTTTACCCTCTCGCACATAGCGAACACCGCATTGACGCAGGAACGAAGCGCGCTTGGTGCTGGAGAGCTGTCTGAGAAGGAAGACGAACATGTCAGCAGTAGTGCAGGCATTGATGCCGGATCCGGAACTGGTGGCGGCAACGAAGCTGCGAAACCGAACACGAGTCACGCCCCTCTGCAGTCGTACATCTTTGAGTCTGATTACAGTGGCAACTACTTGTTCGGAGGCTCGCACAGCGCCAAGCTCACAGCTGTGGTCAGCAGCCGCCTGAATCACGCTCCTCTATTCCGATGGCGGTGAGTCCAGAGTCCCCTTACCATACAGACCCAGTACCGTGATGCTGAGATAAACAGACACTGTGCCCGCAACTTTATGGATTTTGACGAATTCTCGGTGAGAGAAGCTCCCCCACCGTCCATGAGGTCCTTTTCGGCCTTGCTAACCACAAAAGACCGAGGCCATTCGCTGCCCGGGCCTGACGGCGGCCGAGAATAAGGGCATCCGTGACCTTCTCTCCCGCGTGCAGCGCAGGCATGTCAAGTCTCTCCAGACGTCTGCCGGCCGGACTGTTCGCCACATGGAGCCGACAAGCATCCAGCAGCTGTTGCCCCAAGATGGGTCGTCCAAAACGGCCAGCTTCGCGAGACGCACAGTAACCTGGATCTGCCTGCCGTATTTCACGCTTGAAAAGTACTCGGGCCTGCAGGGTGCCCCGAACAATCGGTCGGCCTTTCCCATCGAAACCCTGCTTCAGTCCAAGTTCTCGCGGGCAGTTCGCGAGCGTGACATGCGCCAAGCCATATGCCAGATGAAAGAGACGCCAAATGGATTGTGTTATCACGTCGCACAGATCTGGTGTCTTGTAGTTGATAATTGTTCGTCCAAACACGTCCGTTCCCAGATCTGAATCAAGCTGACCCTTGCAGCCTATCTTTTCACGTACGGTCGCATGGCGGAAGAAACGCTCCGAGGGGACACGATTGACTTGAACGTGAAGCCCGTACAGGAGATCTCGAATGCACACAGTCCGTCTTTCATCAGCGTCTCTTTCAAGACGTCTGTGATGTGGTCCATCCCTGTTGAGGAATGCCACACCTGGCTGGTGAGTAAAGACGTGCAGAGAGCGTTGTGTACGAAATGTTGGCCACACCATACTGATAGGCAGTGTAGGACTTTATGTCTCACTTTCGCGAGTTTTGGCCTCAGCGCTTGCTATTCTTTCGTCAGAAGCGCCCAGTGACATCAGAATACTGGCCGTGTATCTGGAATACGGCCAAACATGTTAGCGGCCGCATCACGCTGGAGATGCAGATCAGGTAGAGTAACCCTATTCGTTTCCCGTCTTTCTCACCTGGCTTCCTTCTCCACATACTAATCCAGATGCTTAAAAGTGCGCCTGCAAAACCTCCACCTGTCGGAATCTTGCTTCTTAAACAGGAAAACGCCACCGAGCCGTCTTCGAAGCCGGCAGAATCGGAAGCCGCAGGCGGTCCAAGTCACGTGCCGCCCCAGATGTCTACCGACGACCACAGAGCGGCACCGGTCACAATGTCTATGTTCTCATGCCTTGTGGGGGTGTCTCACTCCGAGTACGGTGCCGTTGATCAGGATGTTCTTGATGATCATATGCGTGAGGTCGAGAACTTTCTGCTTTCGAAAACCAGCTTTAGCGACCGTCGTGCCTACAAGGACTGCCTTGAAGCCAGCCGAAACGAAATCTACGACTACCTCGAGAAAGAAGGCGCTGAGATCGTAAACCTAGGAGGCAAAGAAAAAGAACGCCAACACGCCTACGAGACCCAGATAGACATTTTCAATGCTGCTAACAAAGTGTTTGCATTTTTCTTCCCACTCGACGTCGAAGTGCCAACGACAAGGAAGTTTTGGGGTGCAGTGAAATCCATCATCGTTGTAAGTTTAGATCTGGCTATTCAGCCATCACTGTTTGTCATGTCTACACATGGACAAAACCTAACTGGCCTAGGGTGTCAATGGCGGTGCCGCTACCAGACGGCCCATGCAGGGGGTGATTGCAAGTCACAGTACCCGGAGCATCCGCTCGGAGCTTCGGGGACTCTGCGTCGGAATTGGGGCTTTCAATGAGATATTCATGCTGTCTGGCCGGTCCGAACAAGCTAGGATCGCGGTGCCCAAGGAGATCGTAGAGGGTTGGATTCACCTTCTGTTGGGGCTCGTGCGTTTGCCCATGGACTTTGACCGCAGCAACCGGCTTATCGACGACGCAAAGAGCCTCATTCACGGCGGAATGACAAATGTGGTTCATGGGCTGTCAGAGAAACCGCTGCTGGATAGTTCAGTGGTCTTGCCCCTGGAGCTATTGTCTCTGATGAGCTTGAAGTTGATACAGGATACGACCGTAGGCATGCCTGACATGACAGAATGCTACTCCCTATCCCTTGATGAGATGGTTAGTTTGAGACTCGGGGAGAGATAGCCAGGTGTACACGAAGATACTAATCCATGCGCAGGAATCGGACATTGCCTTCAAGGCGTCAGACCGCTCGCGCGAATACCGCATTGGCCTGCTGACGGAGGAAATCACGGCCGTCCAGCGTGTGGTGGATGCGCAGCAGAAAATCTTCAAGACTCTGCTGTTCTCTTCCGACCCCAAAAACAGCGAAGATCGGTCCGCTGAAGTCGATGACATGGCGGCCAGAAGTTATACGCGGCAGACATATCAGCTAGACACAAGTTCGCGTCCGCGGGCACCACTTGGTCGTTATTACGACGACCTTGCGCCCGCGCCGATTATTGTGGCGGACATGTCCATGGACTTTCGCCTATCTTCTGCAGACGTGGGGGGCTACCGCATCCTGTTTCTCAACGAGTGCCTTGAATTTCTCGCAGGACGCGAGAAGGACTTTGTCGGATTTCGGGGCTGGGCAGCATTCCTCGAGAAAGTGGTAGGCTTATCTTGGACTTGTCCCATTGTCTTCTCGGCACACATACCCCTATAGTGTTAGCTAACGATCGTCCTCCCACAACTAGAACCAAAACAAAATCGACACGACCAAAGATCGGCACGACAATGCCATTTATGCGTTCACCATTGTGACGATCATTTTTTTGCCGCTAAGCTTTGTTGCCAGCGTTTTTGGTATGAACACCAACGACGTGCGCAACATGGACCTAAATCAATGGGCTTACTGGGCTACGGCGGTCCCTGTCACAGCCGTGATCGTATTTCTGGGTCTGCTCTGGACCGGTGAGCTGGGCAACATTGTGCGCTGGATCCAGTCACTTGGGCAGAGTCAGAGCGGCTACGGGACTCTCCCGGATGATGTGGAACGCGAGGAATATACGTATCTGTCGCCATACCGAATGGAGAAACGCAGAAAGTGGTAACGGTGGCCGAACGTGGACTATCACTGAAGTGGAATATGGCGTTTAAGTAGATGGGATTGATGGATGCTTAACAGCGTCTTTATGTTAAACCAAATCGTATTCTGTAGCCTTTTCTGGTTCCTAGTCGATTATTCTAGTATTCATAAGCAGGCAACTCTCCGAGACTTGAAACTCTTGACCATTTGCTGTGAAGAGATATCTTGGTCTTGTTGTAGGTCTGTAGATATTTTTCAATCTCTGTGGATTGTGCGAAAGAAAACCTGCACGTCTGCTACTGTACTAGTCGGACAGGTTGCCTTGAACCAACCAGCTCCTGGCTCGAATTCGAATTGGCCTTAGGGGGTCTGTTTTCGCAATGCGCGAGAACACACTTGACTCCAGTATCCTTATGCTTCTACACACTAGTTGAATATGCATAAATGGGGCATCTGCGGTTACGATGGTATAAAGACAGCTGCCTAAAACCGTTAAGTATACAGAATAAAAGTATACAGAATAATTATAGTTCCGAAACAAAGTTGTATAGTAATGCTGCTAATAAACGTCTAAAGAGAACTAAAACTAAAGAGAATTAGAGTAAAGAAGACAAATTATATATGAAAAGAGTGTGTCTTACGACATAGTATTGCACGATAATAGAGGCCGTTTATTTATTTATTTGTTAATTTTAACGTCGCCAATTAAGGGGTGATTCCCCAAGAAATAACACACCCCCTAGGGGCATGCGACGGAGGAGGCAGGAGTCGGCATTTGCCGTCTTGCCCACTGCTCAGGCCTATCTAAGTGTCTGCATAAGGCAGATTTCTTGGTGCTTTCTAACGTCCTCCACAGCCCGCCACATTAGCCTCGTCAC
>LDEF01000136.1:206-25192 GCA_001455505.1 Leptographium lundbergii
TTTTAGTTCTTATTCAGTGTTTTTGATCATTTTACTTCGAATCTACTACGACTTACACGAAAGATTACTGTGAAAGGCCTGTGAATGAAGCTAACTGAGCTGCACTGCGGCAGTGGAAAACTGCACAAGTGACTCCACATGGTCACGTGCAACAATTACAGTACTATGTCGGTTGTGACCGCCTAAATAAGTCACGTGGGTCCGCGTCTCTATCATATCCCGGATGAGGGGCGAAGTAACAAATTATGCCGCCCATTGTGCTTAGTCATACCTGGAGGCCCCTGAACGTACTCAGAGGACGCTAATTTCCAGGAAGCGACCGTCAATGCCGTCATCCCCCTTCCTCCATTGCAGAGCTGGCACCAGAACAGGCGGAATGGCCACGATGGAGACCCTACTGGAGAGCGACGGATTCGTGCTCGTGTCGCTTGCAGACGCCAGCGATCCGGGCAGCGAAGAGGCTCTCGAGACCAGAAAGGTCGCTGGCTGGCCGGCCTCACCGCCACGGTATCTCGCCGCGATCTCGGCCTGCATCGACCAAGCGAGCGCGACGTTGTGGCCGCTCAATCGGCACATCCACGACCATCCGGAGCTGGCGTTTCAAGAATTCGAGGCGCACCGGCGTCTGACGGCCTTTTACGAGGGCCGTGCCATTGGCAGCGGCGACAACAGCGGGCGCTGGGCAGTCACGCGGTCGGCCTACGGCATGCGTACGGCCTGGGTGGCCGTCTACGATAGCGGGCGAGCTGGGCCGGTGGTCTCGTTCAACGTCGAGATGGACGCGCTGCCCGGCGTGGGCCATGCGTGCGGCCATAACCTGATTGCGACGGCGTCCGTGGCCGGCAGTGTGGCGGCAGCCGAGGTGATGTGGCAGCATCGGCTCGGCGGCAAGATTGTGGTCTTTGGGACCCCGGCCGAAGAGGGTGAGTTTTGTTGTCACGCTGTTTCGTTGCTCGTCCGTTCCCGGTTGCTCTGTTCTCCGTTTACCGTTCCGTTTGTTCCTCTTTTCTCCGTTCACTGTTTCTCTTTGTTCCTCCCTCCGTTTCCATTGCTCACTTTATGCATCATCCCTGACTTCTCCCCCAGACGGCGGCGGCAAGATCTGTCTCCTCCAGGCCGGCGCCTACCGCGACCATGGCGCCGACGTCTCGCTCATCACACACCCGAGCACGACGACGCCCAGTGCCATGATGCGCACCACGGCCATCACCACCTTTACGGCCGCCTACGAGGGCCGGGCAGCCCATGCGGCTGCGTCGCCGTGGCAGGGCATTAACGCGCTGGACGCGCTCGTGCAGGCGTATGCGGGCCTCTCGATGCTGCGCCAGCAGACGGCGCCCGGCGACGTGATCCAAGGCCGCATCACCGACGGCGGCGCCGCCACCAACATTATCCACGAGCACGCGGCCGGCGACTTTGCCGTGCGGGCGCCCACAAAGCGACGCCTCGCCGAGCTGCGCCGCCGCGTCGACGGCTGCTTCCGCGCCGGCGCCGAGGCCACCGGCGCCCGCCTCACGATCGACGAGCGCGGCGGCTACGCCGATCACGTGCCCAACCGGCCGCTCGCCGGCGCCTACTCGCGTTACTGGAACGCGCTCGTGCGCCAGGACTCAGCCATCCCCCCCGACGAGCTCATCCCCGCCAACCTTGACGCCGACGACGCCCGCGGACGCACCCTCGCCAGCACCGACCAGGGCGACGTCAGCTATGCGCTGCCCAGCCTCAGCGCTGGCTTCCGCATCCCGTCCGTGCCCATTGACGGCAGCAGCCGGCCCGGTGGCGGCCCCCATACCGTCGACTTTGAGCGTGCGGCTGGCACGCGCATCGCCTTTGACCATGCCCTGCGTGCCGGAAAAGGCCTTGCTGGCGCTGCCCTCGACGTCCTCACTGTCGACGGCCTCCTCGACGACGTCAGGCGGGCTTGGAAGAAAGATATGGAAAAAGCAATGGTGTGCTGAGCGGTGGCCCAGGAATTGTCTTGTCATGGTCCATCTTCAGCAGACAGATTCGGTCTCTTCGCTTATCAATGCTTTTCTTCTTTCACATCGTCCATCGTCCATCGTCCATTATCCAGCATCCAGCATCCAGCATCCAGCTTCATGATTCCTCTTGTCACTCACTACAGCGCCGATTTGCCCCGCGACTCAAACGGCATCACCAGCACGAGCAGGCCTGCCGCGATGAAGAGAGCCCCGCTCGTGTAGACCGGCGCCGACGTCTGCAAGTTGGCAAACATGGCGATGATGGGCTGCTTTGTCAGCAACGCTCGCATAACCAGGATGTACAAAAAGCAGGGCGAGCAAAAAGCAGTCACTTACCGCCATGATGCCAAACACACGGTTGCACGTCGCCGCCAGCGCGTTGCCGGTCCCGCGCTGCGGCGTGGGAAAGAGCTCGGGCGTGAAGCTGTACAGCACGGCGTACATGGTGCTGCTGGCCAGGCTGAAGGCGCAGTTCCAGCCCAGCAGCGCGTCCGACGTCAGCGCCGTCGTCGACCCGTACAGGAACACACCCGTGACGACGGTCGATAGTGCCAGCGTGCCCTTGCGGCCGAATCGCGGCAGCTCGACCAACCAGGCGCCCAGCAACGCCCCGGGAACGCCCATCACGGCCACCACGAGCGAGTTGCGGTACGTCAGGTACGTCGACCCGTCACCAAAGTCGGCGCCTCGTGTTGCCTGGATATACGGCAGGAAGGCGTTGTACAGCGGGTATGCCAGCCCGATCAACGCCCATACGGCCATGATGAGGCCTGTCGAGAGCGCCAGTTTGCGCGTCGCAAACAGCGCCTGCACCCGGCCCAAGTCGATGTCGGCCAGCTTGCGCCGCAGTGCCGCCGATGCCAGCGCTGCTGCCGACTCCTCTGTCGGCCGCACGTATCCTTCTGGCTCGCACGCCTGCAGGTGCTCCAGGGCCAGGCCCGTCGTCGTGCCGTTGCGCCGCGCCACCTCGTGCACAATCCGCACCGCCTCTTCGTCCAGCCCGCGGCCCATCAGGTACTTGGGCGACTCGTGGATCGAGAACAGCAGGAAGCGCACTAGGAACATGACCAGTGTCAGCCCACCCATCGTGATCACAAAGTACCGCCAGCCCATGTTGTCGCTGCGCCGGCACACCGTCTCGGTCTCCTGGCAGGTCAGGTTGCCCAGCAGCGGCCACGCGATCAGAGTCGCCACCACTTGCGCCAGCGCCCAGTCCACCGACAGAACCGTCAGCAGGTACTGGTGAGAGGCCGGCAGGAACTCAAGGAAGATGGCCGAGTCCACCGGTAGATTCCCGCCCACGCCAAATGACCACAGCGCGTCAAAGACGCCAATGGCTGCAAAGCTGGGCGAGCACGCCGCAATCATCCCCCATACCGCTGCCAGGCCCAGCGTCGCGTTGAATGCCCATCGTCGCCCAAAAACGTCGCAGCCGAAGCCCCAGAAGACTGCTCCGGCGAGTAGGCCGATGTTCTGCGCGAGCGTAAGCAGAGGCGCCCGCGACGGATGGAACTCGTTTTTGATCGGCGTAAATATCAGCGACGTCACAATTGGCCACAGGTTGTCGCTTGCCCAGCCAAAGCCGACCACAGCAAACAGCTGCCATTGATATCGTCCCATGCCAATATTTTGGATCTGCTCCGGTCAGTCGACGCAACAGGCCGCGAGAGAAGTAGAACTGAACACCTACTGCACGATTCAGCACCCGCGCCTTGGCTTCGTACACCGGGTCGATTGAGCCCTTGGGAATGATAGTCAAGTCATTCTGCCCGTCATCAAAGTCGTCGTCTCTGCTGTCCAGTGCGTCGGCTGGCAGAGACTCTGCCTCGGCCGCCTTCCTGCTGCCTTTGCTATCATCGAGTTCTGCCATCTCAAAGTGTGCGCTTCGCCAGTGTCGCAAACGTGCGTAGAGAGATCCGAGAGTATCCAGTTGGGTACACGCCTTTTATCGGTACGAAAGGCCCGAGTATTTATCCATTTATTGTCTCGTGCTTCCCATGACCAGTGACATGTTCCAGAACACAAAAGTACAACAGGCAAGTCAACAAGCGCAGCCTCTTTCTCGACCTTCCTGTTGTAGCATTGTCCAAGTGTAGATCTGGGCATCGTCCCATCGCACATCGCTCTGCTGCTGAGACATGGGCGTGAGACCACTCTTAGTGCGCTGTTGGACGATGCGCCAAGCCCGCTACGAACCGGCTTGGGTACTGTGTATTGACGGGTATGACGTTGCCCAACAGCGATACCCAGCGTTGGGCCACACTCGTGCCGTATCATCGAAAAGTACACCGTGTTTTGTATGGTGTGCTCGCCTAAGAAGGCCTCATCGAAGGTCACGTCACATCTCTCGTCGAAGTTGCCATCAATGTCACTTTGACCCCGCGAACATCTGTCAGAGTCCCTATCACTTCTTGCCAGCGGTAGCCTTTTCTGCCGATCGTCGGAATTATGCTTTACTGGAGCACATTCTCAGCGTCCTGCCTGCCGGAGTCGAACGTGCACCGGCATCCCGTCCTTGACATGTGGGGGGCCGTTCCGGCTTACTTGGTACAGCCGGTCGCCCCAGACTGTCTCTTTCTTGCCTGTGTTTCCCTGATCCCATTCGTCCCACGCCGTCTCCAGCTCTAGCTCCTGCACCACCAACGCCATCACCATCTTCATTTCCGTCACCGCCAGATGCTGTCCCACGCAGTTGCGCGGCCCTTGCTCAAATGGCCTGTATGCGTTGCGCGGTGGGTGCAACGGGTCCGAGGGGTCTGTTGCCAGCCACCGCTCGGGCACAAACTCCGTAGGTCGTGCCCACAACGCCGCGTTGCGGTGGATGGCAAAGTTGCCGTCCCAGACGACGCAGCCCTCGGTTGGGAAGGCGACGCCCTCGAAGCCTGAGTCGGCCGGGCCGTACAGCTGGAAGCCCGCCGCGCCCTCCCGCATCGTGCCAACATTGGTGTGCACGCGCATCATCTCCTTGATGACGGCGCCGGTATACACGAGTTGGCCGAGCAGCTGCGGAGATGCGCGAAGGCTTGCCGCCGGATCCCGTCCTAGCACCGATTCGTGCTCTGCCCGGACCATGTCTAGCACATCTCCGTGGAGCGCCAGCATGTGGAAGATCCACGCCAAGCTGAACGCCGTCGTCTCATGGCCGGCAAACATTGTGTGCTTCGTCTCGGCCAGTGCGTACGGCAGAAACGTACTCTCGTCCTCCCGGTCATCGGCCATTGCACACACCAGCATGTCGATGACGGTGCGCGTCTTGTTGCCCTTGGCCGGCTTGTCGTCACTGGCCTCGGAGTCTTGCCTTAACGCAGCAATGCGGGCTTTCAGTAAGGGCAATAGGTAGTTGTCCATCATGCGATTATCCCACCACACTCTCAACTGCTGCCATGGATTCAGCATCGTCAGGACGTTACCGACGTGCATGTGAAACGACAGCCGCGGAATAATGTCCAGCATGCCGGCAGAGAACGGTGTCAGGGGTGACGTCTGCTCATGCAATCGCATATCCCTGGCCGACCGGGTCAGCTCTCTTTTCTGCCTGTTGCCGCAGTCCAACTCCCGTTACTCACAAAGTGAAGCGGCCGATAACATCGAGGGTCAGGAGTGTCGCCTTTGTTTGCAGCGGGAATACGGGCCCCCAGCCGCCGTCCTTGCCCGCTGCGCGTCGCAGTATGTCCACAAACACCTCGATCTCCTCGAGCAGATCTGGCACGCGCAACGTGATGTTTTTCACGCTGAAGCCCGGAGATATGCGCTGCCGTCTTAGTTTCCACTGCGATCCATTACTCGACGACACGTCCAGGCTGGCCGTCAAGGGGTGCAAAAACGCAGCCGTGCTGTGCGCCTTGTCGAGGCTGAAGTCCTGCGTGAACTGTGCCGACACGTCCGGGTGCAGGCTGAGAATCATGGGCGGCGAGAAAGGCCAGAGGTCGAGGTAGGCCGCCGGTGGGCAACGCTCGCAACCGGGGAACAGGTCTTGCCAGTTGTCCTGGACGAGAACCTGGAGGTAGTCACCGTGGGCGTCCTTGGGCATGTCGGTCATGAGATTTCCGACAGCGATGAGATGCCCGAGAATTGGGTGATGCGGTATCATGGGCTGCCGAGGCGAAAAGCATGGCATGCATTAGATCAACTCTTTTTGGGCCTCCTCGACATGGAGCCCGTTTGCACCTACAATTCCCTGCTTTTGCAACCTCTGGAAGCGTCTTCGCACGCAGTATCCACGGTACAGGTACCACAACGCCGCCAGGGCAAGAAGAAGCCCACCATTGGAAGCAACATTCCCGAGAGAAAGCATTCGTGGTGCCATGATCGTGGTCGTAGAGTCCGGTCGTGAAGAGGAATGGGTCTTCTTCAGCAAAAAGAGCGCTAACAACTGAAGCTTGTAGCGTACGGAGTACTCCGTAGTAGTGCGGGGAAGCTGCGAACAGCGGCTATTGCACTACAACGCGTAGCCGTTGCTAATAATCCGGAAGTTTCTTACATTTCTTATATTGACAATGCCTCAATAGTTAATCCGCGCCAAATCGCATCCTTTGTTTACTAAATACAAAACTGCCGTCTCTGTGGCCAAGCAACCACTAAATGTCGAACCTCATACGGTGTACAAGACAAAAACGCAGAGGTACACTATCAATACGACAGAGCTAGCCGGAAATCGGCCTATTTGCATACAGACCGACAACGCTTTTGTTCATTAATCGAAAAATAGTCGCACATTGTACAGCCTCCGGGGCTCGGACCCTCCACTTCCTTTTACTCGGCATCTAGAGGACACGTCGGCGGAGTGTCGTTGACCTGGATGCCACCTCGCTTCAGCTCCAGGCTGTCGGGGTAGGGCAACTTCCAGCCGCCCTCGCTCTCGGGTGTGGACAGCCACAGACGCAGCAGATGACGACGGGGTTCCGGTGCAGGATAGTCTAGGAGGAGCGATTGGTCAGCCTGGCAGCTCTGGTTCTTCAGTGCGAGCTCGTGCACCCGCTGCGACTTGCCTTTGTATGCCGTCCGCGCATGCAGCAGATGGTTGTTGCTGACGATCTGGATGTCGCCGACCTCCAGGACCATGTGCAGCGACAGGAGCTGGCAGGTGTCCTCGAGGATCTGTAGGGCGCGTGTCTGCTCGGCACTCAGGGCCGGGATCAGGCCTTGGTCGGAAAAGCGAGACAGCGAACGCACATAGTACGGATCCCACTTGATGTACAATCGCCCCTGGCCGCCGGGCTCGAGGTACAGCACCGACTGCCGGATGTAAGGTTCCTCGCCCTCGGACACCTCGCCCTTTCGGTCAAAGTACCAGATCGGTTGTGTCAGCAGCTCGGCTACGTCGGGGTTCTCACGCTGCAGCGTGTTCCAAACGTCGTGCACGCTAACAATGTCGCTCTCGCCGCCCTCGAGCGCCCGGTGCACACACAGCAGTCCCACGAGGTCGCCGTTGTCTGCGTGGAAAAACTGCCGCGCCGTCGTGCGGTAGATGCGTACCTTGTGGATCTGCGTCGGGTCGTCGCCTACGTCCTTAACGTGGCCTAGCACATGGCCGCGCCCGTTCTGCGACACAAAATATCCCAGGTATGTGCCCAATCCCATATAGCCGACCGCATTCTTGTGCGCGCCCCAGCTGTCCGCCGGGAAGCCCTTAAAAAGCACAAATCCCTTACCGTCTATCAGGTCGGTACGGATTCGCGCAAGTGCTGCCGACAACTTCGGCAGCGGGAAGTTGCTCTTGGAGATGCCTGTCAGAGGCGTCCCGCTGGCGATAAAGGCATCCGATGTGTCGCTTAGCTCCTGAATCTCCTCTGTCGTAAACCGGTGCACCCAGCGCTCCGGGCTGTTCTCATAGTCCTCTTTTTTCCACACCGTCGGGCCTGTAATCTCCTTGGGGAAGTCTGCGTACGGCCGCAATTGCTCGTACAGTGGGTTGTGCTGGCCTGACGTGCGAATGCCATCAGGAAAGACGGACCGCGGCGCCTGGTCATTCTTCCGCTTTCCTGACAGCTCGTTGTCAGTACTTGGGGTCTCTGACACGAGTGCGCCGGGGGCCATGATGGGAAATATATTGTAAAAAGACAAGACGGTTGAATAAATAAGCTGCTACTTGATAAGAGGCTCTTTGGGGCTTCTCTCGTCTCTCTCGGTTTCTCTTTCAGTCTCTTGCTGGAAAGTCACATGGGAAACTTTCAAGATGGCCGAGATTGCAGATGGAACAATTTATATCCACGGATAAAAGATGAGTGTTGCCCGATCTGGGTTGTTAGTGGTTGTCGATATCGACGCCATAATGACGTGCTTCATATCCGCTTACGTACATAGAGTGATGCCATCCGCGCCGGAATCCAATGAGTTCTGAACGGTAAAAACGAGCGATATCGGGCAATGGAATGGCGTCTTTACCAATGGTCTGGCATTTGCCCAGAAACGCATTTTGGAGTGTCCTACATCAAAACGTTGACAGCGGTTCCTTAACCAAGGCGACTAAGATACTGAAAGCAACAGAAGCGGAGGAATACGGGCAACGGGATTAACAGCAGCCGCAGGTGCAAGGGCATCCAGTGAAATTGGACGCTGACAGTGACTAATCCTTACCCTACAGCTTCTTGCCGAGGTACTTTAGAGCAAACTACCCCTCCGAGCTGACTTATGCATTTGGTGGCCAAGGGGCAGCATCGGCCAAAATCTGTTGGTACATGTCCGTTCTTGTAGGTAGTGATCTCTGGGCCCAGGGTATTATCCAAAACCCAGAAGCAGGCGAGACGCTTATGGAGGTTACACTCGCTGGATTTTCTCGCGAACAGGAATATATGGCAGATGACTAGATTCAGCGTTCCAAGCAGAAGGCACCGATAGCCGTCTCTATTTGGACATTTTGTAGGCTCCGGGCTGCTTCTGTTCGCCAGCTCTGAGCCATAGTATCGTTGCCGCTTTGCAGAACTTAGCATTACGGTTTATAACGATTCGTGCCTTTCCTCTTTCTTCACTGTTCAGGGAGACAAGAGATCGTCGCTTAAAAGCGATTTCAACACAACATTCAATGCATTTGCTCACAAATACGAACAAGGCTCTCACGGTTGTTGGCAAATGGGGGAAAAGCGAAATGCGCGATAGAGGCCAACATGTGCATGGGGGACATTGGCGATCACGCTCATATCAAAAGACGATAAGCGGAATCAACCAAGAGTGTAAGTCTTTCAGCAGCTTGGTCTGCCGGGAACGTATTGTGGAGAGCAGCCGTAGCTGGCCTGTGTTGTAAAAATCTGGCTTAACTGCGCCATCTCTGTAAGATTATGTTTATACACCTCGACGAAGTTGCCAAGTAGCAGGCGAACAGTCGCCTGTGGATCGTTCGGTGCTGCCATTGTTCGAGGAGGCCGTATGACGACAAAAGAGATATCGACGAGGAGAACGAAAACGGAAACGAAGAGAGATGTCGGAGGCACAGGAAGAAAGGAGAAAGCCGGCTAGGTAACGACGAGAGGTTGGCGGTGATGGAAAAAGCCAGACGTGTGTTCCTGTCAGCTCATTTTGGTCTAGTTCATTCGAGTGTAAGGTTGCTTACCAGGCAGCCATCGTTTGACCGTTTCTTTCTACGAGTGGCCCGCTGTGATGAGTGAGACAATCATCATGTGCCAAAAATGAAGCGGAGCTCGTGGCTTTCCGTTGACGTGAGACGTAAAAAGAAAGACTCGTAAGAGTCCCCTGAAGATCCACGTCAGATTTGGCTGGGCGCATAAATCAATGCTGTACCACACTCAGAGTGCTGCGCATAAAGTAGGTGAAACCGGCAAGTAAAGCTTGGACAGTAGTGGGAAAGGGTAGGCTTCAAGTAAGTATGGTCATTCATGTAAACAATATATACAAAATAAAAGAAACAAGCATTGCGCTGATGCCGGCTGTTATACCGGGCACCGATCCCACAAACTCTTGGCAATTGAGACGCCTTCAGATTTTCTCGTGACAGACGATCGTCATTACAAAACAATACCAATGACCCCACACAATTGGCTGCTTTGCTCCGGTGGAGAGCCGAGAGCAGCTGCTCTTCGAGTCTAAACAAAAAGAAAGAAAGGCTGAAATAAATGATCACCGAGCAGATATCCAATGCTTGAAATGGATCATGAGCGTCGTGGAGTATGTCCCAGAAAGTAACAAAAAAAACATCCGTGAATGCTGATAATGATTGGTTGGCGGCGAGCTCGCGTGATCCGTTGGTTCGATGCGCTGATCATGGGCAGCTCGCCTCAAATGCAAATGTGAGGATGGAGTCTGCATGTGGTGCATTGCGTGTTGGTCGAGCTTCCATGGCATAAATGGCCGAGAATTTCGCCACACCAGCCGGTCGTCCGGACCTGCCACCGCCACGATTGGCCCGGATGATGCGGGACAGGTTTTCGCAATGTTTCGAAAGACCGGCTAGCAGGTGTCGTGGCTGCTCAACGGTCCTCGCTGATGGTAGGTCCTGCCCGCCAGTCCTGGGCGCGAGCGGCCTTTGACAGCGATCCAAAGGCGGGCATCGAAATGCGGTTGCGGACTTTGTTCGCCGGTGCGGGAGGCGACTGCGAGCGAGGTGGGCTGGCGGCCGACGCAGAGGTGCTTGCTGTGTTTGTCGACGAGCCTGTGGAGATGGGCGTCTGGTAGACGTATTCGCCGTCAACGTACACGGCGTTCGAAACAAAGGTTGACCGACGGTTCCGGCGACGGGTGTAGCGCTGCTCGAGACGGAAAAGCTCGATTTTGGCGTGGATGCGTTCCATGAAGCCAGCCATTATGGACGAAGAAGAGAGGGGTAGCGGGAGAAATACGATCAGGTTGCCGGTTGCGATAATGTTGGGCCTGAGCTTGACGATACTGCTGGCAGTCTCGAGAATGTGTCGTAGGCAGGAGGAAGCCTGCTGTAAGGAGTCGTTAGGGTTGGACTTGCTGGAGTCGGGTGGAGAGAGGAAGAACGGGGAACGGAAATAGAAATACGATGCAGAGGAAAGTAAGCCAAAAGGAACGTCAAGAAAAAGGTAGAAAGGAAAGAGGTGGCAAGATAACGAAGTGAGAAATAAGAGGGAACGTTCAAGTAGAGAAAACAAGTGGTTGGCCTGGGACGATAGGCTAGCGAGTCGCAATTGAGCGCAGGAGGGGGCCGGACTGGGGGGGTTAAAGGGGAAATGACAAGATGAGAGGAACGGCCGAGCCCACGCCAACCAAATACGGGCTAAACTGGAGAGGCGAAACAGAGGGAAAACGTTTGCGCGGGAGTGGACGTCGTATTGCTGCGACGCCATCCCCACACAGAGACGAGCATCGTGCTCTGCAGGGCGTATGCTTAGTGAAGTGCGAGGAGCACTAAATAGAGACTATTGCGCACTTTTTTTTCTGACAGTCTCGGCCGTTGCTACTTCCAGCCCCCTACTAGCATTTTCCCCTGATGGAAAACGTGAGAGAGAGATAGTGTTGGGCTAAACGGCGGCGCTAGCGCCCATGGGGATAGAGGCCATGCATACGGAGTCTAAGATACATAGTAATCTGTACGAATTACAGATTATATTACCTGGCTTCCTTCCATGTTGTATTCACAGTAAGTGACCCACGCCAAGTGGGCTTGGTGCAGGGACTAGAACCAACCCTAGTCCGCGCCTTCCCATCAGGGTGCAGCTGCCGCGAAAAGCCGCAGAGACAGGAACATCGTCGCGGATAAATGCACCAATTCATGCGCAACCTTATCATGAGCTTGCGTGTGCACCTTTCCAGACGCCCCAGGTCGCCGCCGTGGGCCTAGCTAAGATACATAGTTACATAGTAGGGCATGAACGCGCCCAACTCCGCCACCAAATTCGACGCAGTGACCGTTTGGGCGCATGGAGCGTTTTGCTGGCGCTGATCGTCGATGAGGTAATCGCCGGTGCGCTCTTTCCTAATTTCATCCATTGTGCTCCCTGAAAGCAGGGCCATTGTTCCGGAAAAGATACAGGCAATAAGGGGAGTTCGTCCGATGAAAGGAAGACAAAGGCCCAAGCCTTTTGTTGCAGAATGCGACGAGCCAACACCTGAATGTTGCGGCTCCACAGCCCTGAAACACGTTGAATCCACGTGCACCCGCTACTCTTAAGCACGCCTTGCGTCGCTAGACCCCGAACCGCCCCCTCGAAAGGCGAGACACTAATCCTCACATTGACATATACTCCGTACTCCGTTGTCTGCAAGCACAATGACGATCCCATTGTTGAACATCCATTTTTTCGAACAAGCACGTTTGACTAATACGGGTATGGAGTATGTCTCTTTGTCTGGGAACAAACCCCTTGTCTTGTCGACAAAAATAGACACCAAATTGCTCCTCCTTTTTCCACACCAGCTTTGACAGACCCGCCACCTGAACACCACAATATGTTTCCGAACAAGGGACAAGATGGTCGTGAACATGGATGACATGCCTCATTGTGCCCGACGTGTATAATGTGTGCTTCGCCAGATCGTATCTGCACGGGGTTCTGTTCTGCAGCCAACAATCACACCAATCGCAACCAGCAACATCAGCAACACCAACACGCGAAGCAGTAACCTCAAAGGTCAGTATTCGCCCACTCTATACAGTATCGCCCCCTCGTGTATCCACACCCTAACCCCTTCCCCACGATGGATTCCTACTACGTGTACCAGAACAACTACGCAACTGACGGAAACGGCAACGAAGACTGGGATTATTATCCTCACCCGGATTCTCAGTGGTATCAGTACAAGCCAACCCGCCGCGGAGGTCAGAACCGCCGCTTCAAAAGACGAGAGGCAAGGCTCCGGGCCGAAGCCGAGGCCGAAGCCGAGGCCCAGCAGCAGCAGTACTCCGGGGCAAGACAGGAACTCGATCCCAACGCGAGCATTTTACCCCGCCGAAACAGTATCTAGGAGCTGTTGATGTGACGTCCGGACAGCTGCAGCAAGTGCTAGCGGCTGAGACTGGTGTGCCTTCACCTAAAGCAGAGGAAACAACACAGTCTGGCTTTTTCATTGCAGCAAAGGTTCTCCTGGGGGATGTTGAAGCCAACATCAAGGGGATTGACCTGGGTCTGGAGAAGACTGAGCTTTCTCTTGCAAGAGTGAAGCTGTATTTGGACGAGGTAAGGGCTTCCATGGAGAAGATCAAGCTCTTGAGGGGGGTCGGGGCCGCCCAGGAGCTCGAAGTTTCCGAGGAGGCTGAGACCACCGAGGCGGCCAAAATCACCAAAAAGGTCGAGGTCACTAAGGAGGCCAAGGTCGCCAAGGAGGTCCAGGCTATCGAGGAGGTGAAAGCTGTTGAGGAGGCTAAGGTCGTCGAGGAGGTCAAGGTTGCCCAGGAGGTCGAGATTTCTAAGGAGGCCCCGGTAGTCCCGGTGGTGGCAAAGGCCACGAAGAATGAGGGGAAGAAGCCGGTTGTCGAGAATTCAGCGGTCCGGACTGCCAAGGCGCCGGCCGTGGCCGTGTCGATGGTCTCCAAGGCCGGCTTAAATCCCATGGCCAAGCCCGTGGCCAAGCCAGCGGCCAGCCAGGCCAAGGCACCATCCCGTCCGGCAGCCGTACGGCCAGCAAAGGAGTCATCTCCGAAGTTGGCTGCACGGCCTCTGCCAGCAAAGCCGGTGCGGGCGACGTCTTCCGGGGCAGCGGCTTCCAAGCCGGCCGTGCCACCGCCAACACGCGCTCGCTCCCTGGAGAAGGCCACCGGGCCAAGGGCCACGCCTCGCGGTCGCGCGGCGGAAAGGGGCCGCCCGCCTGCAGCCCAACGGCGTGCATCCTCGCCGGCAGCCCGGCCGTCGTTTGTAACTCGCCTGGCGGAATCGCTGGGGCGTTCGTCAAGGAAGGCGTCGCCGCGGCCTGCCCGGAGGCTTCGCGATGTCGGCTTCCCCAGTGAGCCGACCATCAAGGAGGAGGCGAAAACCCCCGCTGCACTGCCGACGGCTGCCGGCAGCAGCACGGCCGCGAGTGCGCTGCCGAACATCACAACGGAGACCAGCCGCGGCCGACCCCTCCACCGTCGCCGCCGCACGGATGTAGATGCCGAGCGGCGGCCAACGCTGGGGTGGCAGTCCAAGCGGTCCCAGTCGGTGGCGGCTGGCGATAACAGGATGTGGCTGTAGATAGATCTGGTCTGGTCAGTGTATCGCTGTCTCGAGTAGTAAAGGCGTTTTGGTTTCAGTAAAAAAGATTGCCTAGCATATCTGCATTAAAAAATGTAAAGCATTGCAAAAATCATAATTGCCTCGTAAACATGAACATGTGCATTGAACGAACAGCCCAATATGATAGGCAAGTAGCAAAAAAGAGACGCCCGTCCGCGCAAAGCTTTCGATCCAAAGTAAGCCACCTCCTGTCCAAAAAGCCCATCGTGCCAAGGTATCATCACTTCCCAAATTTTAATAGCCAGTTCCGTAAATTGCATTAACTCGTAGTATCCCGATTGTGATCCTGTAGGCCAAGCTCATTTTGCCCCATAAGCGGGCCGACCATATTCAGCACGGTTGTAAGTCTGTTCGCTCTGCTGTCCGTATGCGCTTTGCCTCTCCAGCTTCTTGAGAGCCTCGGCACGGTGCTCTTCTTGCGTCTCACGATGCGTTGTAAGTTCTGACGAAGCGCCTTTATCGAAGCTAAGAGGCCGGTAGCCACCAGGCGCCATACCGCCAGCATCGGATGAGACAGATCCCGGCCGGGACCCCGACAGAGCTGGGCTGTTACGCTGGTTGGGTCCTTGCGCGTATTCGGTAGGCGCTGACCATTTTCCGGGCGCCAGGGTGTCCGAGTCGCGATTGGACCGAGGCGTCGACTCAGCTGACAGTCCAGGCGGTGGTGCGCCTGCTTGTGGGTGGTAGTAGTCTCCAGGCATCTCAACAGCGAAACCCGTGGCTGGGTAGGCAGACGGACCACCAGTGGGGGTCGTATATCCAGGCAGCTCGGCTTGGTACCCTTGCGGTGGATACGGGCCGTATGCACCCTGCATGTAGGGAGGCGCAAAGCCTGGATATCCACCGTAGCTGACGTGGTTAGGATGCACAGGGTAGCCACGATAGCCAGGATAGACGGCGTAAGGCCCGGGACCTGGCGGCCCCGAAGCAATATGTCCGTGACTGGCACCGACGCTTTCAGGGCGAAGGCTGTATGCTCCTGCGAGTGACTGTGGACGTGGAACCTGATATGGCGTAAGGGGCGAGCCAGGGGCACCAGGCAGTCGCGGAGACGACTGTTGCGGTTGCTGCTGCTCCTTTGCATCCTGTTCGGACAGACGCTGTGCGGGAGAGGGTGATCCTGCGGGCGACGTAGGCTGTGTACTCGAGCGGTCAGCTGGGTTGACCGTTCTCAGCTTGCCGTCGTCCATCATGGCATGGAGAACGCCGGCGTCGACGAGCTCGGCCTTCTTGATAATGCGCTCGACCATCTTCTTGCTGGCAGCCTTGAGCTGCGACTTTACGAAACTCATGACGGCAATGCTGCACTTTACCTCGACGTCCTCGCGGAGATAGAGGCCGTCGCTCGGCGCACCCAGAGAAGCCAGTCCCATCTCCATCATCTCGGGGGGCTCAATACCCGGTTGGTTGCCCGCAATTCGGTACTTGTAGCGCAAGTCGGTGCTCATGGGGGCGTAGATGTGTGCCTGTAGTCCCCAGGGCATGTTGTGGAAACAGGCGTTGAAGGCTATTTTGCCAGACCCCATTCTGCCCAGGCCGGGAACATACTGTATGCGCTCGATAATCTCGTACCAGGTGGAGTAGTACTCGTCAGAAGCAGCATCGCGAGGGGCCTTGATGGGCTTGTGTTCGAGGACGAGAGGATTCAGGGTGATGACCTCGCCGTGGGAGTGGAGGATGTCGATGGCCAGCTGTCGCGGAATGAAGCCGGGAATGGGCGTGATGATGGTCACATGCTCTTTCTTTTTGAGCATCGACATTGTGGGAGCGTTTGTGAGAGAAGACAGAGGGTAGGCGTAGGCAAAAGAATATTTGAGATTTGGAATTCTGAGAGGGGACAAGAATCGGGGACGAACTGTCGATGTCTGAATGCGACGGTATGAAGAGTGGATGTCGCAACGCTGAGCCTGAATTTCCCGCTCTGCGCCTAAGTTTCAGGTGGAAGGAAAAGCCTGGGCGCGTGGTCTTTGTCGCACTTTCGACCTGTCACTCTTCGCCGGATATAGAAAGGGCAGGGAAGAAAGTGAAAGGGAGTGAAACAAATGACGGCTGGGAGAGCAAAAGGAATAAAGGCGAAGGGCCAGGCTCGAGAGAAAATGGAGAGGTGCGGGGATGGCATTATGGTAGGGAACGGAGGGCGGCCGCTGCAGGGGGAAACCCGTAATTAAGACGCAAGCCTTCGGCTGTACTCTCTGCTCTCGTATCTTACTCCGTACGGAGTACTTCTCTGCTCACTGTACACTGGGAGCCACAGCCACGCAGTCCTCGGTTCAATGGTTAATGATGACGTGAGACAGTGGTTATTAATTATATCTCACCGTGCTAAGCCTGTTACCCCACTAAGTTGGGCGCAAGATCCAGGCTAAAGTTCAAGATGCTTCATGAAGGGCGCAATTTAAGGCTGAACCATAAGTACAGTCACGTGCAGTGAGTGAGCAAGGAAGCTCCCTCTTGAGCATTGGGCGGGTAATCCATCACATTGAGAGTACTTTGTGTACGGATTTCCAAGGCCTCCCAATGCTAGAGCGTTTTGCATTGCGCTTATCTAAGCGCTGCATTTTCGGAGGCCATTCCCGGGAAAAGATTCAGCTGAATACTGCCGGCACAATCTACCAGGACTGGGTGGCGTCGGGTCTCTGGAGAAGGGAGCGAACCGTACACCCCAGCGAAGTAGCCAAGAAGCCAAGAAGCCAGGACCGCGGCCTCAGCCTCTGTTGGCTCGCCACCGCCCAGCGCGCGTCGTTGGGCTTGTTATCGTCCTTGGCGGCGCTGCAGCAGTTTTTAGCGCTGTCTTCCAGCAGGTCATGCACGGCCACGTTTTGCCAGCTTCATGCCGGCACTGAGGTCGCGGGCCACGCCGTCCTGTACGAGCCGCCATATGATGAGGGTGGACTATGTAAGATACTGCAAGTGGAGTTAGGGTCAAGCAAGAGTGCTCGCCTGTGCTGTCGTTCGAGAGCCCTACGCGTTAAGAACCCTAGGACAGGTCGGTTTGGCGGATTACAGCGTCGACGATGCGAGAATACGTAGCTTTGGTTGCGGCTTAGCCACTTAGAGTTGTCGAATCGTCCCGTATGTCATCTCGTGTCTTTCTTTCGTCCATTTTTCCCTCCAAAAAGGTCAAGGACGAACCGGTTGCACGGTTGCCAAAAAATGTGCTGATCATTGATTTTATCCAGGCTCGAACTGGAGACCTTCAGTGTGTTAGACTGACGTGATAACCAGCTACACCATAAAACCAGTTACTGATACTCGCTACTGCTTATCGGGTAGTCTCAATTCCGCCACTCATAAGAATCGGCAACGGAGAAACTATTCAGCCAGCTTTCGGATAATTCGGATCGTGGCTTCGACGACTATTCGACGAGCCAACAGCTGCTCGCAGCATTTTGCACAATTGCCGTTAGCAGCGCTGCCGGGCGGGCGAAAATTGCTGTGAAGGTGATGGCACCTCCCGCAACCGCCCGCAACCGCCCGCAACCCGCCAAGGCGGCATTCGACAGTATTGATTATCTATGCATGGGGTGCTTTTAGGCCCACATCTCGTGCTTCCATTGGCCTCTCATCGTCAAATCACAGTAAGACCATGGCACGATGGAGACCGATCGGCTGGGTAACGAGGATTGGAAGCCTGTGCCGGGGTTCGTCGGGAGGGGCTTTAGCAGGCCTGCAAAGTGTATAAAGGACAGCGTCCGCTCATGGTAGAGCCGGAATATCCGCTTAGTTTGCCATCGCCTCGCACACTCGCACACGTCTCAACATCCTCACCATGCCGACTCGCTACCAAGTCCAGGAGGGTGGCAGCGTTAGCGTGGAGCCGCTGGGCCAGCCGCTGACGTTCCACTTTTCGCAGCGAATGGCCAAGACCGGTTTCTCAAGGCGGCCATGGCCGAAGGCCTGGCCACATGGAGCCCGACCGAGCTGGAGGAGCGCGGGATCCCGACACCGGAGCTGGTGGAACTGTACCGGCGCTGGGGCGAGGACGCGCAGGGCTGGGGAGTGATTCTTACGGGCAACGTGGCCATTGACTTTGAGCACGTGTCGGTAGCGGGCATGACGGCGATCACGCCGGAGTCGCCCTTTTCGGGGCGACGCTTCGAGGCCTTCCAGGCGATGGCAGCGGCCGGCAAGGCGAACGGCAGCCTGATGGTGGCGCAGGTGGTGCATCCGGGACGCCAGGCACCGGACACGCTGACTAAAGAGCCGTTCTCGGCGTCGGCCGTGCCGCTGGCACCCAAGATGGGTCTCACGTTTGCCCAGCCTCACGCCGCCAGCCTGGCCGAGATCCAGCGCGTCATCACCGGCTACGGCCACGCGGCCGAGTACCTGGAGCGGGCCGGCTTCGACGGCATCGAGCTGCACGGCGCGCACGGCTACCTGATCGCGCAGTTTCTGGCTCGCCGCACGAACCAGCGGATGGACGCGTACGGCGGCTCGCTGGCCAACCGCATGCGGCTGCTGCTCGAGATCGCGCAGGAGGTCCGCCGACGCACCCGTCCGGGCTTCGTGGTGGGCGCCAAGCTCAACAGCGTCGAGTTCCAGGACGGCGGGATCACGCCCAACGAGGCCCGCGACATGTGTGCGTTGCTGCGGGCCCAAGACGTGGCCATGGACTTTGTCGAGCTCAGCGATGGCACCTACGAGCAGCTCGGCCAGTCGCGGGCCGACGACGTCAAGGAGAGCACCCGCCGCCGCGAGGCCTTTTTCTTCGAGTTTGCCCAGACCATCGTGCCCGCCTTTGGCGCCGAGCCGGCCGACCGTACCACAAAGGTCTACCTCACCGGTGGCCTGCGTACCGCTCCCGCCATGGTTCGCGCCCTGGACGTCGTTGATGGCGTCGGCCTCGAAAGCCGGCCGCTGCTGAGCCTGGCCTTGCCGCTGCCCTGCTGGACGGCTCTCTCTCTGCTGCCATCCGCCCGGTCGACCAGATCGCCCACGACGACGGCCTCAGCCTCATGGCCGCCTGCGTGCAGTTCCGCCAGATCACCCAGGGCTACGAGCCGTTCGACCTCAGCGACCCGACCGCCGTGGTCACCTTCCTCGCCGACATTGGCGCCCTCTTCCAGCGCCGGGCCAAGGACACCGCTCACGAGGAGTCTGGCGTCTGCGACTTTTCCGGGCCCCAGACCAAGCGTGTCTCGGCGGCCTAGAGGTCTGGATGTATCTCGTAGCTTGATTGATAGATGGACCTGCCATGAACACATCCGACTGTAAAAGACCAGTCGGTCCATACTCAAGTGCTGTGCAACCCATCACACGACTCCGCGGGAAATTAGAGCTCGACATCCTCCCCGTCCACTGTCCAGGCCACCCTCTTCCCCCGGATCCCGGTATAGGACTATTTGAAGGAACTATAATACGAGAGGAACAACTAGTGACGGCTGTATTGACGTGGCAAGTGGAGAGCTCAACCTGTTAGCAAAGCCTTTAATGGGCTCTTCATGCCCCACTGCAGACCAAAGAAGGCTGGCGAACCATTCCGGTCTCCTGTTGCAAATCATGAAGCAGGTCACTCTGTGCTCTACAAATTTCTCGCCGCCAATCGGAAATAGGCAATTCCTTACCTTTGCAGAACAGTGGCGTGCGAGAAGGCGGATTTTTGATTAACGTATCGGAGGTCCGACTACTAAGTGTGGATAATGGTATTACGACCATTGCTATTATTGCCATTTCGATCTTCTTGCTGCAGGGTCCGCAAGCCAGAAATTTGGCAGGGTGCATACGTACGTTGGATGTGCGCACATCTTTGCCCAGCTCGTAACTAAGATACTTCTTGTCTTGAACAGAATCGAGCAAGTATTTTGTTGAAACACGTCGATCGGCCTTGCAATAAGCCGTCCACGACTTGCCAGCATATGTCCAAGTTGCATTTCGGACCAAGCTAGGTTTTCGTCGCGGGGCTGGCTTAGTCTTTTGGGCAGTCACACTAGGCCACTTTCTATGGAATCCACGAACAGATCACCAACGTTGTCTGACCACCTCCTCAATCTGGTACAATTTCGGTACATACCTTCCCAGTGTTTGTTACGAGTAAAAGCAGTTCCTGGACTCACAGGGCCAAACTAGCAATATGCAGGGGTATGCCCAATTCATAGCGACGAAATGCATTCATGCCCGAGAGCTCAAAACCGGTCACCATTGTTTGAAACGTGTCCATTCATATTTGGACCGCTTTCTATCGGACTCTAGGAAGTCAATACAGTTTGTGAAAACTAGAAATACGATTTGCAGTAGGTTTTATGTCTGATACGAGTTTATCCCACAATAAGCTTGTCAGCCATGAAATGGGCTTTGGCACATGTCGCCAACTGTCCTGTTCATGCCATGTGTGCAGAATTTGCCAGCTAGTTTTTCGTCCCTTACACCGGGTGTCGTTGGTAAGAAAGATCGTCCCGATAACGCAGGAGCCATTGCCGCAGATGGCTCGTTGAATTATCTGGAAAACGAAGATATAAATGGCACGCCCCCACCCTCAAATATGCCTATGACGTCATTTAGACGTGCATCTATGGAGACCAATCCTAGTCGGTCCCGCTGACGTGTAGAGACAGGAACGGGCGGATGCCGAGTTTCCTTCAAAAAGCCCATTGGCAGGGCTAAACAATTCTCATGCAGTTTCAGGATACATGTTGTTGATCAGGGCGATCCATATTTGCAGAAACGTATTTTACTTCTTGAAAATACCACACCGAGTGGCAGTGCTGACCAGGCCGCAAGCACCGGGCGCCGATTGGCCAGGGTCATACTTAGCGGGGCGCAGTAAGGATCGCCTCTTGACGGAGTAGCATCCAGCAAATGCTTTAGCTCCAACCTGATACATTTCCGTTTTTATGTACCTGAATCCTCACAGTGTCCGCTGTAGTCCGAGATAACGCTGCTTACAGTACGTCTGTGGCGAAAGCTGTTCATGCAACCACGACTATTCCGTACATGCCGCCAGATCGGCATAGTCGGCTGATGTGGCCAGCCAGGACGCACGCTTGACGCTAACGTCTCGCACAGTATAACAACATGGCGTGACCGACCTCTTGGCGGCCACTCGCATCTTAGAGATACAGTGTGTGGCAGTGTGTTCTTAGCTGCAGTTTCTTTTTACCACTCTGCTTATCCGAGCTGGTGAACGAGTTTTCCCGGCCCATCCACTATTTTTTTTCGCTCAAAGCCTTTCTTTCCGACCTAATTTGTCTCAGCTAGAATCCTGTTAATCCTATAAATCCTGTAAAGCGAGTCTTTGTGCCTAGGTACCCTGCTGGATTTATTGTACCGTACATGTGAAGCTCCTGTCACCTTTTTGGCGTCGTACATAGTAACAGCGAATCCTTATGACAGCTTACGCTATTAGACTTAGGCATCCTACTCTTAGTAAGGGCACGGCGGCTTGGTACATTGTGCATGTAGAGCTAAGGGACATGTAATTGCCCTCGATAGGGGTACCCGTCCTTCTTAGCATACACATATATCTTACCAACAGTTACTTGCATGTACAACCACAGACGAGAAACAAAGAATGAAAAGCATGAAAGAGTTGCCGGTTACAGGGCGTGTCTGCTATCCTGCTTTTCTTAGGTCTCCACCCACCCCACTATCTGGCCCCTAATTGCCAACTCTTTGTAAATGGCGGTTCCACTATTTCCATATCGCACTCGAATCCAGGGCTATGGCGACGTATCTTAGACCCGCAGGGCAGCTTGTCAGTAGAAATACGAGTACGCCAGGGTTTCCCTAGATCAACCTGAATTCATGCGGGTATAAATACAGCTGGGCCTTCCTACATCTCAAGCAAATATTTTTGATCACCAGCTGTCTGTGACGTGGTAAAATCAACTGGTTGAAGTCTTTCATTATAGTATCCGCCGAGTCTTTTGTCTATTATCACATATCAGAGCCCACAATGTCCCAGCTTAAGAGACCCGCCGGCCCATGCCGAACCGTTTCCGCCAACAGCTTCGCCGAGACATTTAACATTGCTCGAAGGAATCTCGAGGACCAGCTTTCTCATGAAGAGCCGTCTTCCCTTGACTTCGCGTCTTCCAACTCCACATCATCAACGTCTCTGGCCTCTTCAAACGCTACTACGCCGGCGAGCCCAGCCACCCCCATCTCTGAGCCAGCCACACCGTTCGGTGCAAGCGAAGAGGTTGCCGACACCTTTGCTTTCGCCTTCGATATTGATGGCGTCCTCGTTCGGGGCGGCACCCCCATTCCGGAGGCCATTGAGGCCATGAAAATGCTGAATGGCGAGAATGAGTACGGCATAAGAGTGTAAGTAGAATTGACACGGGAGCTCTATTGCTTAATACTAACAGTGCCTTTAGTCCGTACATTTTCCTCACCAACGGCGGCGGCAAGACCGAGGCTGAGCGGTGCGCTGATCTCTCCGGCCAGCTCCAAGTTGAGGTTAGCCCTGGCCAGTTCATCTGCGGGCACACTCCTATGCGAGAGCTTGCCGACAAGTACCGTGGAGCGGTCTTGGTTGTAGGCGGCGAGGGCGAGAAGTGCCGAACGGTCGCTGAGGAATACGGCTTCCGTGACGTTATCACCCCTGGAGATATCATCAAGACCAATGCAGCAGTCGCTCCGTTCCGGAAGCTGACCGATCTCGAGCATGCCAATTCTCAAGATTTGCTCGAGCGAGGCAACATAAACGATATTGTCATCGAAGCTATATTTGTCTTCGCCGACAGCCGCGACTGGGCTTCCGATCTACAGATCATTCTGGATATTGCCATGTCCAAGGGTGGCCGACTTGACACCCGCTCCGAGACCTTTGACGAAGGTCCTCCAATCTTCTTTTCGCACAGCGACGTTGTGTGGTCTGCTGCCCATGAGAATGTCCGATTGGGCATGGGTGCTCTTCGCAGGATCGTTGAGACGATCTTCTCCGATGTAACCGGAGGGCAGAAACTGGTGACGCATGCCTTTGGCAAGCCCCAGGTCAATACCTTTGAGTTTGCAACTCGCTTACTGCAGCAATGGCGTGCCACTCAGCACGGTCTTGATGACCACAGCACGCTGGACACGGTTTATTTTGTCGGCGACACGCCCGAGTCTGATGTCCGCGGCACCAACGCCATGGACGCCAAATCGAAGAACACCTGGTACAGCATCCTCGTCAAGACGGGTGTGTATCAAGATGGCACAGAACCGGCATATAAGCCGCGTGCCACGGTGCCGACCGTGCTGGACGCGGTTCGACACGGCATCGAGCGTGAGATGCAGGCGCGCATGATCGGCCTTGCGAAGGCAGACGCCAATGAATAAAGTGGGATCGCCAAAATCCAGGAGCAAGCTCCTGATGTAGTGCTACCAGTGCTGGGCACATTTCTACATTCTTCTGTTATCTTTTTCTTTTTCGTCTTGGGAATGATCCGATGAGGATCATTGTGCTCCTTACAAGGAACATTCACACTCAAAAGGAAGTGCAGTTTGAACGGAATGGTTATAGTCATGATATACCCTATTGAGACCTTAAAGTGGTTTCCAAATCTTGACCTTTTCGACGCCGTTTTGGCTCTAGATGTCGATAAAGATTGGCGGATAGAAGACAGCGATTATGTTGTAAGATAGAATCTCAGAGATAACCGCATGTTGGAAAGTAGTAGACTGAATGATATGATTTCATCGGCATGGGCATTGATCTGTTACTGGTCCATAAGCCCGGACCTCTTTTCAAAACACCTTTTCGACAGTTCTGCTTACCGTACATGCATTCATAATCTTGGATGCCTTAAGTATCCCCGTCCAGTAGCCAATGGCTCTAGGATGTTAGATATAAGAAACATACTAGACATATCTAGCGTCTTCAAAGGCATCTATATATCTTTTAAGATTTGATAATCATATCTGAGCTTCCTGAGTTTACACCCAGCGTCAATATTGTCCGGTCCCCTTTGATATTCGAGAGACCTCAGGCTGATATGATGATTTTTGTCTGTGGCCGCACATATCCCGTCCGGGTCTTTCTTGTGACTGTATTCCCATTTGTTAACGGCAACCTAATCCGACCCTTAAAAGAGGTCCACGGCTATAATGCAGATGCAGGACAACGTTAGTTATATGTTGACCTACGCCACTGCCGGTTTGATATTACCATTAGCTGCTTAGAATATCATTTGCCAACGTTAATGTTGTTTGTTGTCGACCAGATAGCACAAGCCCCCTTTAAGGTATATAATCCGTGACACGGGATGCCCCTCTTGTTGACTGGTAGGAACGAAAATATATGTCACCGGTGGTGCTCCTGCGCCTCCCCCTCCCCCCACACCATCTACGATTGGCTATATGGCCAGTTGGACGGGCTATTAGGACCCGGGTATTCATGAAGATGAGGATGTGTATGACATTAGTTCAGAAGGGATAGTTGCCGCAGAGTAGAATATCGTGCATGTCCTATTGAATCTTAGCCGTCTGAGCGATAGGGTTAAGGCTTGCCTGAAACCACCATAGAAGATATTGATTGAGAGTTTAGAAGTGGCTCGCCGTGAAAGACCCATAGTAGACTTTATCTGCCCTCCACACCCTCCACAAATGCAGAGTTTATCCGTTTCTAGTTGTACTGTAAGCTCCGTATATGTATGTCACGCTGCCTCTCGTCCATCAGTAACATTTGCCGCCTCACAAAAGCGTGACACATTGGTATATAGATGTTTATATATTTATCTATATTCGTAAAACACTATATATATATACAAGCTCTCGAAATAAAAATCTTCTGACGTTCTCTTTCGCAGATTACCAAACAGAAAGGCCCCTTCAACAGAAACAAATTGGACCGACAAAGCACAGAGTGCGACAATAGCAGCAAAGGAAAGAACGTGAAAGACGACACGTTTTTAGCGATTGTGCAAAATTACACCACTTGTTGGTAGCTGTTGGAATA
>LDEF01000137.1:0-28586 GCA_001455505.1 Leptographium lundbergii
TCAGCTTTGCTATTCTCACACAGGTACGTAACAACTAATTATGAGAGGTCTTATTTGTGGTACCGTAATTTATATGCGGCTTGGCAGGCTAAAAGAAGTATAGCTTGTGTTTTGACCCACACTGGACTGGTAAGTGTACTGGCCCAGTACGATTTAAATCACGGCATAAGGGGGGAATACGTAATCCTAGGGGGCGTTCTACGCGGTGCCTAGATGAAAATAGTAAAGCACGCCCGCAAAAAAATCGACAAGAACAGGATTCGAACCTGTGCGACCGAAGCCATATGATTTCTAGTCATACCCATTAGACCACTCTGGCACCTTGTCCCCTCCTGATGGATTTTATTGGGGTACCACAGCCATAGAATGCGAAGCCTTTGCGCATGGAAGACATTTTACTGCGATTTTACTCCGTTCTCCGTAATACTCCGTACGGATGAGGGACATGATCTAATAGCAGATGTACGGAGTACTGAGTATGGTACGGAGTACTGCGGTAGTAAAAACTTTGCACAGGGACCCACAGGGTCACATGCAACAACGGAGTACACGCGGGAGCAAGAGCAATGCGCGTTCTTACATAGAATGACCAGCATGATGACCAGCATGATTAGGCAAATGTGGTCTGAACTGGTTTAGCACACATAGATTAAGCGTTCGCATGAAAACCGGCCAACACATGTTGAACAGACAGTACTCCGTAAGCATCTAGCTATTAGCATCTAGCCCATTGTCAAGGGTTCTCTATTTTTTTGCTCTCGATTTAAAGAATTACTCAGCTTCAACGTTACCTATATGTGCCGTCGATGGGAGGTCTCCCATCTAGCGGCCACGACGCCATTTTGGATAGAAAATATTATCCTCTCCGGAGAAGCATCTTACGCAGTACAGATGAGGAAAGCTGTCGTGCGAATTGTTTAGAAAAGTTTTGCCTCGGTTGAAGCATTTCTGGCGCAACGGAGTAAGCCACAGAACTGCCACAGAGATCACGTGTTGGCGCACTGCCACTAAACGCGGAGAGCTAAACGCGACGCGTTCCTCTGAAGCTTCCAAGCACCCGATTCTTTCTGGGCTGGCCTATGCTAGTCCGTACAATCACCCACGTCGCAGCACTCAGCACACAGCACATCATTCACCATGTCGGACGTTGAGGATGCGATGGATGTCGATCCACCGCCGCAGACAGACGTCACGTTCTCGGCCGCGAGCTCCAAGGGCAAGCGAATCACTGCAGCGAACCTGCCGGTAGAGGCTGAGGACTCACTCCCATGGTAAGTGGGCATGTGCTTTCGGACGGTGCAGCAGTCGAACAAGAGAGTGGCAGGATGGTTGACTTGCGGGCGCTTCCGGGCTGCAGGGTTGAAAAGTACCGGCCGGTCTCGCTGGACGACGTATCGGGTCACCAGGACATCCTGGCCACGATCAACAAGTTTGTGGACTCGAACCGGCTGCCACATCTGCTGCTGTATGGACCGCCGGGCACGGGCAAGACGTCGACGATCCTGGCGCTGGCGCGGCGCATCTATGGGGCCGACAACACGCGGCAGATGGTGCTGGAGCTCAACGCGTCCGACGACCGCGGCATCGACGTGGTGCGCGAGCAGATCAAGACGTTTGCATCGACGCGGCAGATCTTTGCCAGCAGCGGCGGTTCGGCGCCGTCTCTGGCGCGCTACAAGCTGATCGTGCTGGACGAGGCCGACGCCATGACCAACACGGCGCAGATGGCGCTGCGCCGCATCATGGAAAAGTACACGGCCAACACACGGTTCTGCATCATCGCCAACTACGCCCACAAGCTGTCACCGGCGCTACTCTCGCGCTGCACGCGCTTTCGCTTCAGCCCGCTCAAGGAGGCCGACATCCGCGTGCTCGTAAACAAGGTCATCGCCGACGAGGACGTCAAGATCATGCCCGAGGCCGCCGACGCGCTCGTCACGCTGAGCCGCGGCGACATGCGGCGGGCCTTGAACGTGCTGCAGGCCTGCCACGCATCCAGTGAGCGGGGGCGAGACATGAAGCATTTGGTAGACATTCAGGGACACCGCTAACTTGCCATTTCTCCCAGGCACTCCCCTTCTCCCAAAAGACACCCCCAAGACTGACATTGTCCGCGAGCTGGTCACGACCGAGACCATCTACAACTGCATCGCTGCACCACCGCCTGATGCCATCCGCGAAATCCTACACACGCTGCTCGAGACCAGCGACGTCACATCGTGCCTCGACACGGTCAACGCGCTCAAGGTGGCCCGCGGTCTCGCCCTGGCCGACATCATCACCGCCCTCGCCGAGGAGATCACAAAGGTCGAGGCCAGTCCCAAGGTCATGGTCACGTGGCTGAGCGGCCTGGCCGAGATCGAGCACCGCGTGGCCGGCGGCGCCGGTGAGACCCTCCAGACGGGCGCGCTGGTCGCAGTCATCCGCAGCGGCTGCGAGCTGATGGGCCAATGAGGAGGCATAAAATCAGAATAGAGAAACGAACGATTTACGGCAATGGCAAAGTGCAGAAGTGCAAGCTGATTTAATGCTCAAGTCTATCATCTTATGTCTACAGGATCCCAAACCTCTCCATGTACAACAGTTCTGGGATATGTAACAAAAACGAAATACGACCATAGCTCACGTCTCGATCTGAGACTTGACCCAATTCTCCAGGCCGCCGCAGGCAATTATCTCCTGTACGTTGGGCGGCAGCTCGCCGACCTTTTGCTCCCACGAGGCGCCGTCCTTCTCGGTAACGACGACCTTGGAGCGGCGGACGTCCCAGCAGAGCGTCCAGCCGGTGCGGCGGGTGGGCGGCTTCTCGGCCGCGTCCTTGAACGTCTCGCGCAGCCGCTCGACCAGGCGGGGCACCTCGACGCCCATGAGCGCATTATTGATGCTATTCCGGCTGAAGATGCTGCCGAAGCTGCCGGCCACGACGAGCGGGATCTGCTTCGCTAGGATGGCCGTGGCCGCCTGCTCGCGCGAGGAGCCGCAGCCGAAGTTGAAGCCGCTGACGAGGATGTCGCCCGCCCGCGCCGTCGTGCGGAAGGCCGTGTCGTAGTTTTCCATGCATACCTCGGCCATGGTCTCCTTGGACACGCCGTCCTGGTATGTGTACTTGCCAGGGTAGATGCCGTCCGTGTTGATGTTGTCGGCGTCGCAGAACACGATCTCGCCCTCGATCTTGTCGGGGAAGCCGGGCAGAATGTCCGTCAGGGTCTCGTCCTCGGCAGTGGCAGAAGAAGCAGAGGACAAGCTGCTCGGCTCGTCCCCGACAGTACCCTCGGCGGCGGCAATCAGGCTCTCAGCCTCGCCAATGAGTCGGTCTAGCGCATCCTCGACAGACCGCGTCTGGTCCACTACGTAGTCTCCGCTGCCCTCGCCGATAATCACCTTCTCCACGCCCTCGGGTTTCTGGTACCAGCCCGGGCCCGCAATCGTGCCCTTAAGAGCGCTGGCCGCTACCACCTCAGGGCTGGCAAGGTACGCCTTGGACGACGTCGAGCCCATACGACCCTTAAAGTTGCGGTTGCTGGCGCTGATGCCGACCTCGCCGGCCTCAAGCAGGCCGGTACCGAGACCGATGCAGGGGCCGCATCCTGACGGCAGCGTCAGGGCGCCGGCCTCTACGAGCACCTGCCAGTCACCAGCCTCCTCAGCAATCCGCTGCTCGAGGATGGAGGCCGCGGCGATGTAGAAGCGGACGCCGGGAGCGACCTTGGCTAGCTTGCCGTCTTTGGCGGCATCGCGGAAGACGCGGGCGGCCGCAGCAATGTCGGAAGCGCGCGAGTTGGTGCAGGAGACGAGGTAGGCCTTGTCCAGGCGGATGGCCTCGGCCTCGAGCGTCTTAAGCGGCGTGGCGATCTTGACCGAGTTGGGGCCGGCAACAACGGGCGAGAGGGTCGACAAGTTGAGGTAGAACTCCTTAGCATACGTCGCTCCCGGGTCGGCAACGAGCCGGATCTCAGCCATTTCGTCAATGCGCTGGTGGTTGATGCGCTCCTGAAAGGGGCTGTTAAGTATGGCCGCAGCCGTGGCCTTGGTATGGTACCAGTCGATTAGCACGTCGTCGACGGGGAACAGTCCTAACAAGGCGATTAGCTTCTGTAAGCGTCCACTTTCAACCAAACTGTGGTCATGCATCGGCTTACCAGTCAGGGCACCCCATTCGGTCGTCATGTTGGCAATGGTCAGGCGATCATCGACCGGGATGCTGCCCATGCTAAGCTCGGAGCCGGTGAACTCGATGGCGTGGTTGAGAACCTCGTCTTGGTTGAAGAGGCCGCAAAGGGCGACGATCACGTCCTTTCCAGTAACACCGGCCGGCAGGATGCCCGTAAAGGTGATCTTGGCGATGGGTGGGATCTGCCACCAGGTCCGGCCGGTGGCCCAGATGCTGGCGGCGTCGGTCCGGACAACAGCGGTACCCTAGAGACTACATTTAGAGCCGGCGATGGCAATGTTCCAGGATGGCACTTACGAGACTAGAAACAGCCCCGTACATGTTTGAGTGGCTATCACTCGCGACGGTGACTGTAGATGGCCAGGCGAATCCTGTCGGATGTCAGCAGCGGGCGGCAAAGAGCGGCAGGCGTCTGCAAGCCTCTGTACCTTCTTCGATCATGATCTGGTGGCCAATGCCTCGGCCTGCCGGGTAGAACCGCACGCCATGTTTGCCAGCAAAGTCCTCGATCTGGCGGTATTTATTTTGGTTGGCTTCCGACTTGTTCTGCACGTCGTGGTCAAGCGTCATGACGACCTGGCGGTTGTCGTGGATCTTGGAGGCACCGATGCCCATGAACTTGACGGCCACAGGCCAGCTGTTGTCATGTGTCATGCAGTGGTGCGGAGCCAGCGTGACATAGTCGCCGGACTTGACCTTCTTCCCGGCCGGCAGGTCGATAGAGTAGCGCTGGACGATCTTCTCCGTGAGCGTCTGGGGATTTGCGACCGCGTCAGTCTTCTCGAGGGAGTGGAGGAGGGTGGCGGCATCGGGCGTGCTCTCGAGCTGTAACTGGAAGGCTGATAGCTTTCGTCGGCGACTTGTCGATGTGTAGGCACGCAGCTGCACCGCGGGCGTGGAAAAGATTCGAGAGCGGGCAAGAAAGGTCTGCGAGTGCAGCCGCAAGGCGGCAGCAGCAGTGGGAGCAATGACTCTCCGCTAAGACAGATGTAAGCCAAGAGTCGAGGGGGGGGTCGTGAACAACATACAAGTGCAGCCATGACCGATATGATCAGGTCGTAACGGGAGGCGCGAGTCCACAGTAGGAGGGAGGCGATGATGTAGATAGCTTCATATTCGCTGCGTCTGCCGGACGTAGAGCCCATTGAATATTTTTTCCCCTTGCGGAGAAGGCGCATTGGAGATACAAATAATTGGGAGCTTGTGATTGGCCGACTCCGTGATCACGTGTCATGGCCCGAAATTCTGGCTAATCACGAGCCTCTTGCAGACGAGAGACGGTCGATGCATTTTGCCATGCATTATGGCTGCACAACATTTACGCACAAGCGTGGTTCACCCGGAAGACACGATGGCGGCCCCGGGCTGCTCGAAGATATCTGTCGCTGCATCGTCGATACGGAGGTACCATCGCTTGCTGCAAGAAGCTGTGACTAAAAGTTTCATCCTTGTATGACCGGAATACAACCAGACAGTCAAGCAGCTATCAACAACGGCAAAATCCTCATGAATTTGCGACTTCTACGACTTCGGAGAAAGCAGCCGGGGAACAGGCAAAGAAGATAAAGCTAATAGCCGAGGCGGCCATGCGCCGGACAGCGATACGAGGCATTTCTGACAAGGATGGCGGCAAGCCCGGGCAGCGATATGCCATACAGTATTCCATGTCCCGTGCCTGCTTGCCATGGACTGTCTCTGGTCTGGCGTGGCCTGCGCCATACGGTGAGGGATGCCCCGACCCGACCAGGGAGGGAAGAAGACAATCAAGAAAAAGCGAGACAGGCACCGAACCAATGATGGACGGTACCCCCCGTGCAGATCTATCTGGCCGTACGGAGTACTCCGTATAACGTATTCAATTTTTCGTCTTAATCAGAACCGATGGAGCTTGCTGTTGGTGCCAGCACGTTTTGCTCCAAAAGGCAAATCTGGAAAAAGTCCCCCCCTGCACGCCTGGTGGGCTAACCGGAAGAAAGCAAGGCGCCGACCAAGACAGTGAGCTCATTATCTCTGCGCATAGCAGGCTACACCGTTCAAGGTGTGATCGGCAGATGGAGCTTCCCGTCGAGACAGGCAATTAGTGCACGTGGGCCAGCAGTCGGCGAGCCCTTGCAGAAGACGACCGGACGATGCGTGAATATTGGCGGGAGTACAAATAGCTGGCAAGCAAGCTGGTTCGTGCTTGTGTCGTCTGTCTCGTGCTCGTCCGCACTCGATCCTGTCGTCTGTTCCCCCCCTCTCCCCCCCGCCCCTCTCCCCCTCTTCCTTCACAATGAAGGCCGAGACGATGGCGATGATGGCCGCACTGGCGACGCCCGCTCTGGGCAGCTCGCCGGTGACGGACTACAACGTGTACTCGCGGTACTGGGGCCAGCTGTCGCCGTATACTGCCAACGCGGACGACCTGTTCGGTGTCAACGACGTAGGCGTGCCGGCCGGCTGCGGGCTGGAGCAGGCACACCTGCTGCAGCGCCACGCGCAGCGCTTCGGCACGGGCGAGTACGACGATGCTCCCAACGACGCGACCTTTGGCGACCGCGTGGCAGCATGGCAGGCCCGCAAGGCCAAGAGCCCGCGCAACAGCAGCTGCTCGGCCTTTTCCGGCCCGCTCGCCTTCCTCAACACTTACTCGTACACGCTCTCGGAGAGCGTGCTGACGGGTATCGGCGCCACGACCGAGTTCAGCAACGGCGTCGCCTTCTGGAACCGCTACGGCCGCCTGCTCTACGGCGCCGTGCCCGGCCAGGTGGCCTACAACGGCAGCTTTACTAACGGCACGGCACGGCCGAAGCCGGTGTTACGCACGACCAGCCAGAGCCGCATACATAACTCGCAGATCAGCTGGTCGCTCGGCTTCTTCGGCCCCAGCTTCAGCACCACGCCCAACCCGACGCTAGACGGTTGGACCAACGCCTTTGACATTGTTGTTATTACTGAGGGCGGCACCGAGAACAACACGCTCGCGTCCTACGACAGCTGCCACGGCGACACCGTCGAGCCGGTCGTCGACATTGGCGACCAGGACCTCTGGGGCTACCTGTCCGTCTACCTGGCCGCTGCCACCAAGCGGCTGCAGCCGTTCGCGCCCGCTGGTTTTGTTTTTACCGTCAACGACACGTACGCCATGCAGAGCATCTGCGCCTACGAGACCGCCTTCATTGGCGAGTCACCCTTCTGCCCCCTCTTCACGCTAGACGAGTGGGCCGGCTTCGAGAACACGCTCGACATCGAGTATTACTATGACTACACCTACGGCAATCCGACTGGCCGCGCCCAGGGCATCGGCTACCTCCAGGAGCTCGTTGCCCGCCTGACCAACCAGCTGATCTACTCGAGCAATTCGAGTATCAACGCCTCCCTGACCAACAACGAAGACGACTTCCCCCTCGGCCGCCCCTTTTACGCCGACTTTACCCACGACGACATCATTGTGTCCGCGCTGACCGCCATGTCTCTCGACTACCTCCGCGACCCGCCCTCGCTGTCGCAGTGGCCGCCAAACCCCAACCGTGCCTTTGTGCTCTCGCACCTGACGCCCTTTGGCGCCCACCTGGTCACCGAGGTCTACGGCTGCGCCGACGCCGATCCCACTGCCGTCACCGCTCACCAGACGCTCTACAAGCTCTCGGATACGGGCTACAACGCCTCGGCCGCCCCCCACAAGTTCGTTCGCATGCGCCTCAACGACGGCATCCTGCCGCTCCACACCATCCGTGGCGGCCTCTGCTCCGGCCGCACCGACGGCCTCTGTGCCCTCGACTCCTTCCTCGAAAGCCAGGCCAACGCTACCGCCATGGCCAACTACCAGTACGCCTGCTTCGGCAATTGGACCCTGGCCGATCCGCTCAGCGGCGCCGATTACGACGGCACCATCTTTGAGTAGAGTGTTGGCCGAGGGACCGATGAAATAAAAATTTATTGCTTTGTAATATTATAGTAGTAATAGTACAATCTATCAGAAGATCGTATAGCTCTTCTCTATGACGTACGTCTAATGTCCTACTTTCTCTTCCCATTGACTATGCGGTCTGTCAGCAGCCCTCCAGCTGCAGCCTCGACGGCGTGTCGCTTAGACTTCACGTACGGGCCCTTGTCACGTGCGGTGTCTATTACAGCAGCGCCCAGCGCTGCTGTGGCCACCCGCCCACCTTTGTTGCCGCTGGTCCATGGCCCCGGCTCGTTGCGGACGCGAAACGCCTCGATGGCACCGGCCAGCAGCGCTGACTTCATCACGTGGTGCATCTCCTTTTCGTTGCGCCGGTCGGAGATGGACCGTTCGTTGCTGCGGCTTCGGCGGCCCTCGTGGCTCTCGTGGCGGCTCTCATGGCGGCTCTTGTGGCTGCTTCTGTGTGTTCGTGATAGCGAGGGCGACCGCGAGTATCTCGACCGGTCCGGATATGTATACCGGTCTGCAGACGTATACCGGTCCGGGGACGTATACCGGTTTACAAGGGCATACCGATCCCGGTCATGCCCATGGCTGCGGCTGCGACCATACTCATGGTAACTGTGTGATCTCTGGCTATAATCGTATTCGTCCATGGTCCCTATCTAGGGGTTTGTGTGTTGAATTTGTGTTGAATTTGGTTTTGAATGTTGTTTGCGCAAAGAATCAGGAAAAGACCCCAGCATTTTTATCGCCTCTGTTGCGTGCTCACATATATATACGAGTATCGTTCCAAGTGCCGGTGGCAAAATCTGTAATCCGGTGCTTCCCGTGAGGTGCATCAGCTGATGCGGTATCTCGATTCTGTCAGCTTCGCGCCCGACGTGACGTAATCATGCATGAAAGGCCAGTCCGCCCTAACAAGAGCATGGCGGCACAGCCGGGTTTGCCCAAAATGGGCTATCCAGAGTTGTCACGTTTCATGGCTCAGAAATAAACATACCCGCAGGCGTTTTGCCGAAATGGCGCACCTCGGTTTGCGTGATGGAAGCATTGCACATAAGCAGAGTACTACGCGTACACAAAACTTCGTGATTTCAAACCTCATAACCTTCGCATATTTTAAAATAACGGGACTATTTGTGTTTCCAGGATCCAAGCCGAAGGTTCTAGCAGAGGCCTCACGTGGAACGATCTGTGCTCATCTAGCTAAGGTAATGAACTGTTACACCATTTGCAACATGTGCAAAAGCACGGATCCCGTTCCTTGCGGCATGGTAGGCAAGGTTATAAATGACTAATTATACTTTTAACATTAGGTAATGTTTTACAAGCTAAACTCTGACATCTAAACATCTACCTCCAACTGCGTCTTGTTATACACCTGGAATACGGAATAAAAGCTTTTCTGTTCATACCGGCTCATCCTACGGCTGGTCGTCCTCTGTTTCCACCTTATGTAGAGGCTTCTCGCCCAGGAGCAAAGCACACAACAGCGCCAAAGTTGAGAACAATAGAGACACAGCTGCCACTTGTCAGCTTGGACATATCGACTCACCATCAAGATGGAGGACCTACTGTGACTCCACCAGATACCATCGACATAGGCACTGACGGCAGCAGCCTTCACTAGTCCCGCAAGGCCAGAAACATAACCTATATTCGACACGGCCTTGGATGTGATCTGACAACGAGTTAAAAATGTGCCCTTGTGTACTGCAGACAATACTGGGAGCAAACCTCTGCACGCTGAGCAGCATCGAGACCTAGACCCAGAAGGCGGCGCCCTAGACTGACTTTGAGCATTGCCTGCATAACCATACTAGCAGAAGTCAGCCCGAGAACCGATGCGAAGGTGCCGCCTAGATATAGGATGGAGATAGCTGGGGCTAAATGTATCGGCTCCACGACGACTTGCACGGAGATGAAAACAGCGCTTGTGGCAACACCCGTGCCAAAACCGCTGTCCCAGTTAGAAGCAGTTTTGAAAAGTAAGTAAAACGAGGAATAACCAAGACACATACCCGGGGAAGATGTACAACGCCTCCCACCAGCTGGTGTGGCCGTGCCAGCGAAGCAGTAGTAGAAAGTACGACAAGCTGGACGATATGGTCGCAAGCCGAGTCATGTTCCGGTAGTGTCCCGTTCTAGTGTTAAATGTCAGCTCATTCTGGATAATTGTATAACAAGCTCGACGCACTTTTTTATGTAGAGGCCCGTGATAATACCGCCGATAGCATTGCCGGCCACGGCGGGGAAGAGATGCGCGCCGGCAACAGTACTGGACACTTCCTGCGACACCTTGAAGTAAAGTGGGACCGAGAACATGATCTGCATGTGTCTGTTAGAAATGCTGTCATGGCCGACGGGACGATGGCTTGATGGCATACTCCCAACTGGGCGGCCGTTTGCAGCATCTGGATGAGCAGAGAGAGGTTGACATCACGGGCGCGGAAGATACCCAGAGGCACGACTGGCTCAATCGCGCGTTTTTCGGTGCGCAGAAACGCGACGAACAGCGCCAATGAGGCCGCAAACAGCCCCGGAATGACTGGGCTCGTCCATGACACATTGATTCCGCCGATCTCCATAGGAACCAGGAACGCCAGCAAAACCAGAGCTAGCAGTGCGGACCCGGCAAAGTCGACACGTCGGAGGCGAAGACAGGAAGAAACCGCACCGGGGGAGGAATTGCTGTCCAGTGGCTGACCGCCGCGAAAGTGCCCTGAGTGGTTCGGCAAGAACAGTACGACAAGTATAGTGGCCAGCAGCATAAAGGGCACCTGGCCGAAAAAGGACCAGCGCCAGCCAATAACGTCGGCCAGCCATCCACCGACCGGGCCGCCGAGACTACGGCCGGTAGTAGCGACAACATTGATGTAGGAGCGCCACGAGGCAACATCACGAATAGGAAGGAGATCTGCAACAAAGGCGAGAAGGTGAGGAGGGAACTACAATCCTCAGAGTGTTTGGCGACATGACTCACCAGATACAATAATCGACACGAGAACAGTCATGCCGGCACTGCCAGCACCAGATATGACTCGACCCAGGATGACCTGAAACATAGTCTGGCCAGCGCCGCTAAACGGGGATCAGAAGGCACGCATGCGACATACAGGTTCAAGCGCAGAAGTACTTACACTAGGGCACTGTAGTGGGTGTTAGCATGTGCCATTCCCAGACCGGCGGAACGTGTTTCTGACAGAGTTGTCTTACCAGCCAACGGTGAAAAATATATAAGATATCAAAACAAGAATCTTGCGGCCGTAAATGTCGCTGAGTTTTCCGTACTAAGCGAAGACAGGTTATTATTATTTCCCGGTCCGTCCATTGTCGAGCGGCAGGCTGAGGTGCAACCCACCATGGTCTGGGTTGCAGCTGCGGCTAGTATGAAGCCAGAAAAGAGCCAGCTAGAGCTTTCGAGGGCATCAAACTCAGACGCGATGATGGGGTGGGTTGCCATGATGAGGGAACCATCGGCGTTGGAGACGAAGACACCGATCATGAGCACAAGCACGGCATGCACGACTGCAGACAGGTTGATTATGTCCCGTGAGTCCGTGGGGTCGGCAGCGCCATTTGGGCGAGGTGTAATGGTTCTATCAGTCACGGGTCTGGCCTCGTTGGCCTCGGTGTCGGTGAGCAAAGACGTGTCTGTCGCGAGAGACTTTGCCGTGAAACTGGAGACAGGGTGGCTGGTATTGGCACTTCCCTCGGAGGTCAACAGCAGCGGGGACCACTCATCAGGCAAATTCGAGGCCGGGACCAGAGACGGGATGCCGCTATCGAGAGGGTCGGCCATCGAAAAAAAACATCCGCGGGAGGACAAACTAGGATGGGTTGAAGGTAGGAAAGGGACAAGGAGGTGGGATAGGGAGAAAGAGGAGTATAGAGCAAAGAGGGAGAAAACAATGCTGAAGCGTCGTAGGGTGGAGGAGAGATAAAGTATTTTTCGTAGGGAAGAGTTTGAATAGATAATATGACACTATCTACAAACTATGATAATCAAGACGAAGAGTTTTCGCACACAACTATGGTCAGTTGGTGGCTGTTACCTCACCCGGTGTGCCAGCTCTTGCCCGCAGTCTAGACACACGCGTTTGCGGGTGCGACCCTGCTCCTTCCGCACAGACATGCGAACCGGAAAACGGCAGATCAAATGTGCACTTCTGGGGCAGGAAAGCCAAACGAATTGTCCGACCAAGAACAGACGCAGATACACATGCTTTTACCAACACAACTTGGTGGCGCGAATTAGCTACACATGTGGTAGCACGCAAGATGACGACATCGAAAGAGGCAGCGTCGCAACGGAGCTTGGCGGGTAAGGGTTGTGCAATGAAGTCTCCCGAGCACGCCATCGCGACTTTTCGAGTCTCTCCGCGTCGAGCACGAGGTGCACAAGGGGTGGACCAAACCCGCAGGCATCTGCACATAAATACGACGGGCCGGGCGGTCTGGAGATCACCACCACGCGAGCACCGCAGCAGCGGACTTTCCACGGCTCAATGAAGAAGCCATGAGACATTCTGCTGCTCTTACCATAATTTCTGTCGTCACTGCGGCTGCTTCTGTAGCTGCTCATGGCCCGGATCAAGTGCCGCTCGGTCCTGACTTACTGGCGGAGCACGCGCCACGGCTGCCCGACGGGCGGAAGCCGAACATCGTGTTCATCATCACGGACGACCAGGACCTGCACATGCAGTCGTTGGACTACCTTCCCCAGGTGCAGCGCCACCTGCGTGACCAGGGCACGCTGTACCGGCGACACTTTTGCACGACGTCGCTGTGCTGTCCGTCGCGCGTGTCACTCTGGACCGGCAAACATGCACACAACACCAACGTGACGGACGTGAAGCCGCCGCACGGCGGCTATCCCAAGTTTGTCAGACAGGGGCTCAACGAGGCCTACCTGCCCGTCTGGCTGCAGCAGGCCGGCTACAGCACGTACTATACGGGCAAGCTCTTCAACGGCCACACGGTCGACAACTATGACAGCCCACGTCCGGCCGGCTGGACCGGCTCCGACTTTCTGCTCGACCCCTACACATACAGCTATCTCAACGCGACGTACCAGCGCAACGGTGACCCTCCCATCAGCTACGAGGGCTACTACTCTGTCGACGTGCTAGCCAAGAAAGCCCTAGGATTCCTAGACGACGCCACCGCCAACGGCGCCGATGCCAGGCCCTTCTTTCTCGGCGTCGCCCCCGTCGCGCCTCACAGCAATGTCGCCATACGGGAGATCTCGGCCGACGATGACGACAACAGCGGTAGGCAGTCCAACGACTCGTTCCGGGCCGTTTTCTCGGCTCCCGTGGCCGCTCCGCGCCACGCCCATCTGTTCGCCGATGTGAAGGTGCCACGCACGCCGCACTTTAACCCAGCGCGACAGGCCGCCGGCGGCTCCTGGGTCCGGCGACTGGTCCGACAGGACGACGCCAACGTGGCCTACAACGATCACTTTTACCGCCAACGGCTGCGGGCGCTGCAGTCGGTCGACGAGCTCGTCGATAAGCTATTTGCTCGGCTCGAAAGGCTCGGCCTGCTCGCGTCCACATACGTCTTCTACACGACCGACAACGGCTTTCACATCGGCCAGCATCGACTGCAGCCCGGAAAGACATGCGGCTTCGAAGAGGACATCAACATCCCGCTAATCGTGCGCGGGCCCGGCGTGCCGGCCGGCCACGAGTCACACGCCGTCACCTCCCATGTCGACCTAGCCCCGACTCTGCTGCAACTGGCCAGCGTGCCCACTCGTGCCGACTTTGACGGCGAGCCGATCTCGCTGCAGCAGCATCCACACAGCGGTGTCGAGATCGCAAGCGACGAGCGCCAAGAACACGTCACAGTCGAGTTCTGGGGCTCAGCCATCGCTGAGGGCGACTACTACAACCGCTTCAACGATGGCAGCTACTATCGAATGGTGCCCAACAACACCTACAAGGCCGTGCGCATAATCGGGCGATCATACAATTTGTACTACTCCGTGTGGTGCAGTGGTGAGCACGAGCTCTACGACCTGGACACGGACCCTTACCAGCTGGAAAACCTGCTGGCAGACGAAAAGAACGGGTCCGACATTTACCTCCTTCTTCTAGGCCATCCAGTCGCAAAGGTCGTCGCCCGACTAGACGCGCTGCTTCTCGTGCTGAAGTCGTGTCACGGCCGCACGTGTGTGCGGCCGTGGGCAAAGCTGCATCCGCACAATGACGTGCACAGCCTGCAGGACGCACTGGGTCTACCCTTTGATCGCTTCTATGAGAAGGAACAACCGAAGGTTTCGTATAATCGCTGCGAGCTGGGCTATCTGGTGGACGCCGAAGGTCCGCAGTTTGAGCACGACGGTGCGCTGTACCGAGATAGTATTCCTTGGGATGAGTGGGTGTAGGCAGAGAAAGACGAATGAAGAAAAAGGATGAAGGAAGGGGGAAGAGAGGAAAAAGAAAAGAGAAAGCAGAAAGTAAAATTCAAAACCACAACACTCGACTCACACTGCAGAGCACTGGAGCAAGATTTGGGGAGGTATAATAATGCATAATATAGATTCATTCATTACCTTTTGTCTATCTATTGTTGCGCTGTGTCCAAATGGAGATTCCAGCGCGCAAACCCGTGCCGACCAGGCAATGCAAAAACCAGTTCTAGTCAAGACGCCGCTCCGATATGCCAGAACGCCCGTTGGAGTGGTGGTCCACGCCGATTACAATCACGCCGGCGGCGCTTCCTGCCTCGCTACCGGCCGCAGGTGTCCCAGGACGTGCGCTCCATGGCCATGTGCCAGTCGGTCATGTGGTCGAGCAGGGCGCCGTCGACCTTGCGGTTGGCCTTGTAGAAGATGGTCTCGTAAGGATGGATGTTGGAGCCAAAGTAGCCCTTGTTGCGGAAGTGGTCCTGGGGGTTGCCGGTGGCGTTGCAATAGCTCAGCGAGTCGGCGGGCTGGCCGTGAAAGGACGTGAGCATGACGTCCACGGTGTAGCCGGCGGCGGTGATGAGCTCAGTAGTGCCAACCTCGGCGTGGACGGCCTTAAACCAGTTGGGATAGCAGGGCGAGAGCCCGACGGGGTCGTCGACCGTGCCAAAATTGTCGTCGTGCGGAACCGAGAGGGCGAGCGACTTGTCCAACAAAAGAGCCATGCCGACGGCGTCAGTGGCCCAGAGCATCGACTGCACATGGGGGCGGGGGAAGCAATTGACTGAGAGGCCGACGAGCTTGTTCGTGTCGGTGACGCGGTCGAGGAAGGCGTCCGTCCAGCAGGCGGTCGAGTAGACAGGCACAAACGGGCCGCGCAGGCTCGCGTTCATCGTGATGAAGCGCCGGTACCGCCGCCAGAGCCCGTCGGCCCGGAGGACCTCGCCCATGGCGCCCATGTCGAAGCAGGTGTTGTCGCGCTGCACAGTCCAGACGTTGGCGAGGCCGGTCGGCACCATCTCGGTGGCGTTGGTCGGCCCGTTGAACACAAAGACAAAGTCGGCGCGGCCGTGCAGGCCGTTGCGCACGAAAAAGGCCAGGTCGACGCGCGCTGTGGGCGACTCGGCGTACGCAAACAACACCAGCGGTCGCGATCCGGGCGAGAGCCGGCCGACGGCCGGGGCCGGGGCCGCCACCGCCGCCGCGCTTCCCGCCACGTCCTGCAGCCGCTCCTTGGCCGACGCCAGCAGCTCGCGCGGATCCCGCAGCTCCGGCCGGCCGACTGCCCAGACCAGACACAACGACAGCGCCAGGCCCAGCGCCAGAAACCGCCACGACGTTACCAGCGACAGCGAGTACGGCTTGGCCAGCCTGAAGGCCATGCTGACGGCCGTGGAGGTGGAGGTGAGCCGAGAGGCGAGAGGCGAGAGGCGAGAGAGGGAAGGCGGTCCGGCGAAAAGGCAGTCGAAAAAGCGGGCGGATAACGAGTGTGGTTTGTGCTCGGCTCCGTTTACCTGCTCTGCACGGAACAGGCAATATCCCACAGCGTCTGCGACTCGACCAGAGAAAAAAACAAATACGACAAGAGGGAAAACAACGAGCGCCCGGGCTCGTTAAAAACAAGAGTTGACCGTATCGAACAAAAGTACCCATCCCATGCCAGACCCGAACTCCTAGACAGGGCGCAGTCAAACGGCACTGCCCTAGCCTTATCATGACGGCATAATCCTCTTACTGAGAAGGAGTAGAGTAGCGAACAGGATAATTCCACTCTGGAACGCCACTACCAATGTGCTGACGTAAGATTTGCACGTTCCGACGACTCGTCACTCCCTGACACAAAGGATAGAACACAAGTACACCAGGGCGGAGGGGCGGCGGGGTGCTACTAATGGCCATTGTCGGAACCCTTTTTACACAGGCGTGCGATCTAAATATCAGGCCGCTTTGCCCAGAGAATGCTGTCCACAGCACAGACTACGCACATATTATCTTACCATGTATCGTTTATCTCAGACAGGCAATCCCCCCACACGCTTATACGAGGTAGTAAAGGGCTAGTCCCATGCAATGTCGCCCTCGTGTTGCTGCAAGTGCTGACCATTGGGCTGTGTCGAGTAGGCGTTTGTCACAATCGCTTATGTGTCTTGCTGATCTGGCAGCAGCCATCAGCCAGCAGATCAGCCAGCAGCCACCAACAGGCTGGGCCGGGTTGGCGTAAAACGACACTTTGTCAGAAGATGCAGGGGCGGGTGTTGGCAGCAGCAGGCCCACTGCATGCTAGAGTACCGGCGCACGGGCTTGAACGCGTCGCCAGCGTCGCTGCCAAAGTGCCAAGACTAAGCTTTCATTTTCTCTTTAGTGCGGATTCGGCGCACATTGGAGGGGAGCCTAATACGAGCGTCAGCAGGGGTCTATTGTTATGTCATCTATAACACGTGATCGTCTGTGCTAGGAGTGGGGGCATACGAGCGTACGAGTTACTGTGGCTTTATGAGTACGAGTCGTACTCCGTACTGATCTGTATGTAAGATACGACTGCGCCGCATTTCAGGCGACTGCCGGTGACATTCCAACCCACAATGGAGAAGGGGGAAAACCCGAAGGAACGAGGGCTAACAGTTACTACACATATTCTGTCCCTGTGCCGCCCTTGGTGCCAGCCGACCAGCCGGTCAGTCGGTACCGCTGAATAGGGGAATTGAATGCGATCTGATTAGGACCAAATTGACGCCGCAAGGGGAGCGTCGCAATTTACTTCTAGTTTTTGGAAATTCGCGCTGGAGTTACGAGCATCAAAGCCTAGCCAAGGTCGGCTTAGCGCCTGAAAAGACTTTCCCCCCTCCGTGCTCCGTATCTTCTGCGCTCCACCCCACCATCCCAGCCAACCAGGCACACACCAGACAATGGGCGATCGGAAAATCGGAAAATCGAAACCCTGTCTCGGCCAATAGCCAATCCCTACACTTCACTTCACCCTGGCACCAACGGCCGACACATGGCCGCTGGCTCTGTCAGTTCCTGGCCATCAGTGACCGAGTATTTCCACGTCTTCTCCCATTCTTGCCCTCGTCCAATATTGCCCATGGGGGAGCTAGGAAAGTGGATCACGTCCCGTGGCGATCCTGGTTTGCCTCAAACCGGTTCCGATGATACAATCTTGGTCCAAGCTGCTTTGCGACGAGACATGGATCCTGCGAGGAGCATCTGCTTCGGTCGCACACCTCCTATCTCTCCCTGTCCTCCGCCTGTCAACTCTCTCTCATCAGGGGAATTCCGTCTAATGATCCACTTCCAAAACCTCGCCTTCTGGTCGTTCGTCTGCTCTCGACCCTATTCCCGTTCTTCCCTTCCTTCTCGAATGTTCACGACTCCCCGGTGAACGGAGACCTGACTATGTACATCGTCGCCCCCGGCCAGAGACCCTGCATTGAACGAAGCTTGCCCTCCTCGACCCCGTCCGTCGCGTACGTGTGGCGTGTCCTCTGCAGGATGCGCCCTGTCTCCGTGTCGCGTCGCCGGAGGGGTCCAACCGTTCCAGGGCAGCCCCGAACCAGGCCAGCACCGCCTCGTGACCGCCGGCTCGCCCCAAGGCCATCGCATCCCGGCCGTTGTTGTTGTGCTCCAGCAGCAGTGCCAACGGCATCAGAATATATTCGATATAGGAGTAAAACTTCTCGTCGTCCGTGTAGGATAGTTTAGTGGGGTCCTCGGCCTCCGGGAGCGTCGCGTCCACGGCTGCATCTTCCCGGCCTTTGCCCCGAGGCCGGCGATGTGGTCCATGCAGAAAGGCTGGAACAGGCCCACGACTGTGGACAGTTTGCCAGCCCGGGCTGCGACGTGCAGTGCCGTCTCGCCAGACGCGTTTCGCAGGGCGACAAGGTGTGCCGCCTGACCCTTGCGCACAACGGCCCAACTGTAGCCGCGCCCTGGGAAGACTGTCCACACGGCGCGCATGGCCGCCAGCGGCTCGAGGCCGGCCGCTGCCGCGTGCAGCAACCTGCCGCCCGTGTGCGGGTCGCTCAGGGTGCGGAGCCGTGCGTAGAACCCTGCTCGTTTTAACGGTCCGAGATCCGCCAGAGCTGGGCTGTCAGGCGTTGCTCGATAGCCGAGTCCTGGTTGGCAAGTCTCACAGACGATGCGTCGGTATCGTCGTCATTCTCCTCCACCAGCTTGCCCCGAGCTAGTGCAAACAATAGCGGGCCGTCTTTCTCCAGTGTCGGTGGTTCAATGCCAACATCAATTTCAACACAGTGCCTGTCCATATATTTTTCATTCCTGTACTTCCGATGCATACTCCGTATTCAAAATTCTCTCGAAGCAGGAAATCCGGCTACCGGGTTCTACCGTATGCCGCCCCTGTCGAACCAACTCCGGTCGCGTTCACGTGATTATGATGTTTCCTCACACGGAACAACCACACCCCTGGCAACCTGATCTTAGGACGTTATTTCATAAGATTTCAATGTTTTTTGCCGGTCAACTATGGAAGTATCGCAGTTACTACCCTCTAAGATTTAGCAGCTTCAAGTGCCTCCTCGAGGCATTGATAAAAGTCTAAGTTGGTTGGTATGTCCATACCACCACTACAGTCAAGGTTTTCTCTGGATCTCTCCGTTTTCAGTCCCTGCAAGACCTTGGGAAAGTCGCTTTCAGAAGGAAAGCAGCCGTAGGAGAGGAAGTAGTCGACGGTAAGCAGAATTTGACAGTATCTCCGGGGACTTCCAACCAGCAAGTCTGTCCATACATCGTGTGGGCGCTGCGGCTTGTCAGAGATCTCTTCCAGAACCGCATCTTGGTACGAGTTCTGGAGCAAGTAAGAAGCGTACTCTCGTGGTCGTTCGTGTGTTCGCTGCGGGGGCCATGATTCCTGTATATGTTTCACAATCGACTGGATGCACAGCAACACGTCGTCAGCACTCTCATACTGCTCTCGGAAGCCACGCATGATGGCCTTGTACGTCTGAATGGGCTGCGAAGCCAGGTCTCTGCCCAAGGGGCTGCTTGTCACTTTCGTCTCCAGGATATACCAGACAAAGGGGAAAGCCGAGAAGGCAACACTGCTTTGTTTCAGTTTTGATCCTTGGTATTGTTCTAGTTTGACCACGTACAAGGTATTTGGTAGATAATGGGCGAGTCCGCGCTGCAAGAGCTCCATAAGATCGACCGTCGTCTTGCGGCGAGCCGTGTTAATTTCCGACTGTGCATGCAGCCGAAGTTCCCGGGCCGCATCTTGGTCATCCTTGTCCGTGACACAGAGCACGATTGTGTGATGGCATAACAGCACTTTCGCCGTACTACGACTGTTAGCAGTGAAGAGAATATGCAAACAGGACGCGTCTTACTAGTAGTATATGTAGATCATTTTCGTAAAGAGAATCAGAGACTCATTCACACCGCAGATGTGCAACGGGATCTGAAACCTTGCTACAGCCTTCTGGTACCACAGGTCCAGCCTGAAAAGACAGCATTTGAGCTCCTGCAGCGTTGTCTGATTGCTGGCAATCCCCATGCCCTTTATGGGATCGATCATGGTGAGGATACTATGCAGAGGACCCATGAGCTCACAGAGCGCAATGATCAGCTGCACCATAACCTGCTTCGTTGGGCGGTCGTACACGTCCGAATGAAGCATCTCGTCGCAAAAGTCGCCTTCGTTGAGGCTGTCATAGTCAAAATCGAAATCTGACGACTGGATGTGAAGTGGCCGCCGCAAGCCGAGGGCCATGATCTTGTCCCGAAGAATACAGCACCACCACAGACGCTTCAGAACAGCCTGACGGGCAGTCTTTGTACTTGTTAGGTACCTATGTGCCTGGACTCGCTGTGCGTAATGGACAGCAACCGCCAGCCAGAATGAACTGGTCTTGTCGTTGGGCGTCGGCGCGTGATATGTCAACATGAGGGCTGCCTGTGCACTGCAAATATCTTCTTTGTAGATGTCGACGTCAAACAGAGCCTGCCAGTCAAGATCAGAAAGCGAGCAAAAAAACGTCGCCAGCTGGAACGAAGAAACCTTTGCTCTAGAATAGAATTCTGTGCGAGCTTGCTGGGTTGTGGAAAACCCCAAGCTCCGAAGCGTCGAGACCGGAACGTACTGCCGATGATATCAGCTTTCCGATGTGTATGTCCAGCTACCGTGTTACGAACAGGTTTCATCTTACCGGACAAGATATGAACAACATGGCCTGAAAGACGAACAAGGGGGTTCGCTGGCCGGCCGCTAAGTCGGCAGATTCGTCCGCGTAGGTGGTGCAGAACTCGGCCTCGTTCAGAACCGGCAGGAAAGGATGAACGTAACGGAAGTAGGCCATGACGAAGGCGGCCAGGGCAGCCTTTTCGGGGAGGCGGAAGCAGCACCGCTTTTCCAAGAAAGCGATATCCGCCGGTCCTAAACGCCACACCGTGTCGGTCACGATGAAGCGATAACAGATACAGGGGACAAATGAGTGCGGAGGTTCCGAAGTCTGAGGCATGGATAGTTTCAGAGGCGGTTGGGCTGCGCCTAAAGACCCGGTGGATGAGCCATGGTCCATACGATTGCGGGGAGACAGGGATTCTAGACCCAGATTGCTCTTGGCGGCCATGTTGCACTCGTCCAGAAAGTCGACACCTTGTCCAGGTTGCTCATCATGCTGGCCGTCGTCTGTTCCCGCAAAGAGGGCGTCTTCAATGTCGATGAAGGGCTCGCACGGTCCGTCCTCTAACAGGCCAGTGATACTGGCAGAGATTGGGTCTGGCTGCGGGGAGGATGTGGGGCAGGAGCCGAAATTGGCTGGCAATGGCCCAGATTCGAGATCGAGCTGCTGCTGCTTCTGATGCTCGGCCACGACGTTTGCAGACCGTCTACCATTCCTGTTGTTAAAACGGCTTTCTACAGCAATAATGCAACCACATGGGAGACCATCTACCTCTTGCCAGCCCGCGGTTTGACGATGCACTCTTCTGAGTCGAGTTTGCAGTTCAGGCAGGGAATCCCGTGCATGGTGACGTCGCAGCGTATTTTGCGTACCCTGCAAGCCAGACAGGCGCGTTTCGCCCGCTGGCCGCGCACTCTGCCCATGCGTTTCGCAGGTGTATTCCCCTGCATTTGCTGCAACGTTGGGGGCCGCGTCCCTGGGGCTTTGGTGGCCATGCTGGAAGCGGTGGACTGATTCAAGAGCAGTCTGGAAGCCAAAAACGTACGACCTGCTGGAGGGATCAGGTCTAGAGGGAACATACAAGTAACTACGAGCAATACGGAATACGGAGAACAAGCGCCCCATTGGGCACAATTCCGAACCCGCCCCTCGCACATGACATCGGCTTTCTCGGCCCGAGATGGGTCCACTTGCCACGGGAATCGCCGAAGCTGTGATGGCAGCCCGAATCCCCCCCTAGCACTAAGCAGATAATTGCGCGTTGCAGCGAAAAGGCGGGGAAAGGGCAATAGAAATTCTCGTCACCTATCTCACACTTGCTATTAACTACAAATCTACAATGGACTGCGCCGTGGCCAAGACTATTTCCTGCCAGCCCTTCATAAAGTCTCCCTCCTGGTAGTCGTCGTGAGCCAAATCTACAAAACCTTCTGCCACCTCCTGGCGAGGTACAATTCCAAGTGCGCGACCTGGCGAAATGGATCAGTATATGCTTGGATATGTGTGCCACGCAGGTCTGCATGGTTGGGCTTACCATTAACTTCCTTCCTGGCTGCGATCTGGATCATGGCACGAGCACAGTCCTCTACAGTGGCAAACTTGACCCCTTTGGATTCCAGATACGCAATGACTTTTTGCGCCAGAATGGGAGTTCGCACATACCTGAAGTCCGTTGATTAGTCATACACAGAGTCGTTTCAATGTGCTGTTGTTCTTCCTTTCATGACTTACCACGGGGCCACAAAATTGACCCTGATGCCTTCTTTCCAGACGGTGCGGCGGAGATTTCTAAACAGGCCACGAGCACCCCACTTGGAAATGTTGTATTGGGGGGAGCCCGGCTGATCTGCATACGCGGCAACACTGCCCTTGATGATGAGACAGCGGTCACGGGCCGCAGTCTCTGGCTGGCGTCGAAAGTAGTGAAGTGCGAGTTTAGTGGTGTAGATGGTTCCCATCAGGTTGATCTCTACTATCCGCAGACTTGGTCTCACCGGCGGCCCGGATGGATCTGCTTTTGTCGTCGCGGTAAGCTTCTGGCGGACAATCAAGAGACGGTAGGAAAGGGATTACCGTCTAGTGTGAACATATCGTCTGCACCGACGATACCGGCATTTGCAATAACCACGTCGACGCTGTGTTCCGGGGATGCCACGATGGCGCCCTCAAAGACGGCCACCTGGTCATCCCAGCTGCGGACGTCACACTTGACAAACTTGGCATTTCTGCTACGAGTGTCAGGATGTCGGCTTTAGCAGGGGCCCCTGGGGCTGTCACGTACGGTGATAGTTTCGCCTCGGTGGCATTTCCTGCTATCTCGTCGTAGTCTGCAATTGTAACAAAAGCACTAGACAGTGTCTACATGAGTCTTCTGTATCCATCCGCCCGTCACACATTTTAGAGCACGTCCGACTTACCCGGCCGCAACAAATGCTTCAGCGTATGCCTTTCCCAAGCCGCTTGCGCCCCCTGTCACGATGACAGACTTGTGTGCTAAAGTTTTAATGTCAGGCTGCGCAAGGATGCCCAGAGAGCCAATGTCTTGATACTCTGGAATAGTCATGATTGGTTGTTATTCTTCGCTTGCTTTCGTTCTTAGTGGGCAGTTAGCTGTAAGAAAAACTCGAGCAAGAAGCTCAAGGTGATGGGGTAGAGCCTATCTTACCTAATTTAAGCAATATCACCACGCTGACGGTCCTCGGTCAATACAGCCGGCGATCACCGACAGTTGCGGGGACATGAAGCTAGTGAAGATCTCCCTGCATAATTGCACACCGCGCACTGCGGCTATCGAGGTGTGGGGAAGATTTAGCACGCGCTAGCCAGAACCGCCTTTCTTTTGTCCGGCCGGACCAAAAATCAACTTCAAGTACTCGGATATGTGTCCCGGTGACCGACAGATCCACATTCAGTAGCCGAGTACACCTGATCGCCCTTTATTACCGATAGCATATCCGACGCTGAAAGTAAGCAGACGGACAGGCACAGTCTAATACACACCTCACAATCACGGATCATGGCTACAGACACGAAGACAGGCAACAGGGCCAATGGTCGACGGTATGAACATCTGTCGAATCCCGACCCGGCCTGGTTGCAAGTCGCAGACAAACAGCTGGCTCTCGAACCATTGGCGGACAGGCTGTATAGCCTTCCGATAGAAGAGTTCCGCAAGGTCCCGTATAAACCACCACCGCTACCAGCAAACGCCCCTGTCATTGGGAAGGACGTTGCGGTCGAGAAATACGAGATCACGGTGCGAGACGGTGCAAAGATTGCAGCTCGAATCTGTCGCGCGATAGAGCACAAGGACGGCTCCATACTGTTCTTCAACATACACGGAGGAGGTGAGCACCGAGAACGGCCAGTCGGCCGAGTTCTAGTTACCACAAATTAAAATGCCTGACAGCTGGGGAAATAGGATGGACTGTCGGAACGCCTGAGACAGAGGAGGCCATAAATCGTCAGGTGGCCGTCCAAAACAAGGCTGTTGTTGTCAGCATTGACTACAGAAGGTACCGGTGTCTGGTTCAAGTTGTTCTATGCGCAGCAGATCCTCTAACATTTAGTAGAGCACCAGAATATCCATTTCCATATGCTCTTTATGATTCAAAGGATGCGCTTCTGTGGGTAAGTATGCAGGAACGTTGGTCGGCTCAGTTTCCATCCAAGATGCTGACCATATTGCAGTGCAAGGACAATGCACAGTCTCTTGGAATTGATCCAAATAGAATTATCATTGGAGGCGGTAGTGCTGGTGCAAACATTGCAAGTCCCATTTATTGCTGTGTCCCGTCTCTAAACCCAGGACTGACATTTCAACTGTAACTCAGGCTGCTGCACTTTCCCACATAGTACGGGATGAAGGCATCGGTGGCATTATTGGACAGGTCCTTAACATCCCCGTTACTTGTCATCCGGATCATTTCCCTACGTCAAAGTACGAGTATCACTCCTTTGAGCAGAACGCAGGATCGCCCATTGTAAATGCCTTTAGGATGAGAAAGTTTTGGGGCTTCTATCTTCCCGCGGCAGACGCCAACCCGCTGGCCAGTCCTCTTCTGTCTAGTTCGTTTACCGGGCTGCCTCCGGCACGTACGTCATGTTCATTATTCAAGCTTTGTTGATCTGCAACTAACAATCTGCAGTTGTACAGGTTGCCGGAATGGATCCTCTCAGGGACGAAGGGCTGGCATACGTGGAGGAGTTGAAAGCAAACGGGTAGGTCGGAAGATGCTGAAATTGCTATTACGAAATCTATTCTAACCGAGGTGAACAATTATAACAGAGTGGACGTGGTGCTCAATGTCTACAGCGGACTACCGCACGCATTTTACGTCTATCCCGACTTGCTACCGTCTGTACGGTATACGCAAGCTGTGGTGGATTGGATTGATCAGTTGTCGGTAAATGCGGCTGGGAAGAAGTATGTTGACGATTGTGCTCAATAGTCAGCATTTTTACTTGAAGAGAAAATGAGCATAAACGGTGAGTTTATCTCTTATAGCATGCTCAGACGAATCACAAGTCTTTATACGGCTATGTTTACCAGGGTAGAGAGGTAAAATGCAAACGACATGTATTCAAAGTACGTCGATCTATTTTGGAAGAACTATATATATGCATATTACTCTATTCGTCGCTCAGGCCAGGGATATAGGGTTGCTGAGGAACTTGGAGGGCACGTCGACATACTTGCTACGGATGTACTCGGCGACACCCTTGCCGAGCATGTCGATGCGGGTGCTGCTGGCAGCACCGCCGCCGAGGAAGTCGAGCAGGCGGAAGTGGACCGCCCAGATGTTGGGGAACTCGCAGCGCTCGACAGTGACGGAGTCGCGGTAGTCCTCGCCGAGCAGGACCTTAATGCGGGCGATGGTCAGGTAAGACTGCAGCCAGCAAAACTCCTCGGCCGAGCGGACGTAGATGCCGACATTGCAGTTGTCGCCCTTGTCGCCGGAACGGGCATGGGCCACGGCGCCGAGGGGAACCCTGCTAGTGAAGCCAAAGGTGGTCAGGTCGGTTGGATTGGAGGTATCGCTGCTGGGCCGCTTGACGGGTGCGGGAGCCGTGATTCCGTGATGCTTGACCTCGATAACGCGATCGTCGATGATGACGCGATGGGGTAACGTCTCGTACGAGATTATGCCGGGGAAGAGCTCCATGAACATGCGGGGCGTCATGGTGCGGAAGTCAAGTGACATGTGGTAGCCGGCGTAGAACTGCATGCGGAGGGCGTAAATGTGCTTCCGGAAGACATCCTCGCAGATGTCATCCTTGGTCTTTCCTTTGACGAGCACGCGCACCGACACGGTTCCAAGGGCTTGGCTGGCCGGGTTGGCGGCACCGGCACCGTAGCGCTCTATGCTGATGTCTGAGAAGTTGGCGTCCTTAAAGGCGTGCTCGATCTGCTGGCGCATAAAGCGCTCCTTGGCGTCCAGGTCGAGACCGTTCATGTAAAAGGTGGCCTCAGCCAGGTAGCCACCGATGCCGACCGTCATGGCCTTGGTGGTCGGCGGCGGCGGACTTCCGACGGCACCGGAGATTCGTACACGGTCCCGGTCACCTGTGTTCTCGATAGAGACGTGCTCAATGTCGGCCAACACGTCAGGGTTGATGTACTTTGTCCCCTGGATCTCGTATAGGAACTGGGCGCGCACGTTCAGGGCGTCGACGAAGCCAGCGTGCTTGGGGTTCTTCGTGATGATAGCGGTGCCGTCGTGGGAAATCTCAGCGATGGGAAAGCCGAGGTCCACTAGGCCGTCTAGCCGGGGGCGTACGCCGGAGAAATTGGCGCCGGTAACATAGGGGCCGCATTCGACGAGGTCTGGGCGAGATTAGTAAGCAAGCGGGAGACAGGACGAGGACCACACAAGACGATACAATAAGGGAACGGATATCGAAACTCACGTCCAGCAATCAGTGCGCCCGCCAGCTGGTCCCAGGCATCGTGCGACCAGCCGTGCCACCAGGCGGCCAGAGCGATGACCGGGCTCGCATCGGTGACGCGGCCGCAGATGACAATGTCGGCCCCGGCGCGCAAGGCCTCGACGATGCCCCAGCCGCCAAAGTAGGCGACGCCACAGAGCGGCGTGCCCTCCCAAGCGTCAATAGACCGCTCCGGGTGGTCCAGGTGGACGATGCCGCCGAGCTCGCGGCGGCGTGCCGGGTCGACTACGATGGCTGAGATGTCATCGCCCTCGACGTAGGCCACGTTCAGGTGGCCATGACCGTGGCGCGCACAGATCTGCTTCACCTGGCGCGTGCACTCGGGCGTGTTGAGCGCGCCGGCATTGCAGACCAGCTTGATCTTTTTGCGCGCGATCACGTCGATTGACTCGTCCAGCTGCTCGAGGAAGCCGACCTCGTAGCCTTTGGTCGGGTCGTCATGCTTGCGCATCGCGTTCCACGCAATGTTGAGCTCCGACAGCCAGTCGCCCACGATAGCATCCATATCGCTGTCCGAGACCTGGCGAAGCCTTTTGGGGGGCCAGGGGGGGATGTTTAGTGAGGATTTCAAGCTCACCCAGATCCATCTTGCTCACAGATCACTCACATTGCACTCGGCTGGTCTTCCATGGCGCCGGCCACGTTGCCAATCACAATGGGCCTTTTCTCTACCATATTGCCAGTCACGTTTGGCGTTTGGGATGCTGCTACAAGGTCCATAAGGATAGACGTGCGATGTGGAGGACGTGGTTGTTGACACGTATAATAGGTCTTGCTATATGCAGTAGTAGTAAGGCAACATCTGTATGCAACAGGGCCGGACTTGATCTACATCCCGGCAATTTATTGCAGCTTCGTCCCTGGCTGCATCGCGTGGCCGCATGAGCTGTTCGGCCTTCGCCGCCTTGACGATCGAGTTGGTTAGCGGAATAGCGGGCTGAAAATTGCCGAAGCGCGGTGACGCCACCCGAACGCGGCCCGACAGCTACGGCTCCGTGGCCCGTCTGTGCGCTGCTTACAGAGCAGGCTGCCAATTGCATGATGTGTTCCGACAGCGGAGAACGGCTCCGAGCTGCGGGCGGCTACAGGGGCAATACGGAGCGGCAGTAGGGAAGTACATGCCTCCTGGCTGTCAGGTGGCTTGCACGAATGCGGTGGACAGAGATTGTCATATGCATGCATGCACATTGTTTTAGCGCTATCAGCAGCTGCTCGCCAACTCACTGCAGGGGATGCAATTGCTTACAGCTCGTCCTCCGCCTTGCTTACGTCATCTCTTGTCGGCGATCGCCGAGACGTACCACGTGGAAAAGCCGTCGAAACGATTCGCCACACTGTGCGAGAACGAGTACGACCGAGTACGAGTACAAGTAGACATTCTGGCGAACTTGCTTGGCCGCATAAGAAGAGAGATTACGCATCAACAATACGTATCGCTACTCAGCGCACGATGCCGAATCGCAAGGGTGGCTGTCTGAGGGGGCAAATGACCAGCAATGACGGGCTAGGCGGGGGTGAGAACGAGGAGGGACAGGACGAGGGCAGGAATACCACGTATCGCAAGTAAAATGTCAGCGCCTGCGACTACTCTGTACCACTATGTAGAGTGGAAAAGTGCTCCGTACTCCGTATAATACGCCCTACGAGTCCTCGTCCATGTCAGAAGGTCTTGCCACTCTAACCAAAGCAGTAGGTGGCCACTCTGGAAGAAGTGTATAAATCAGTATAAAAGATGTAAAAGTCGGAGTCCTAATGAATTAAGCAAGCGGCTTACGTTTCTCGATTATATATGGTTGGGCCTTAGCAGAAGCGGCAACTGAAACTCTGGACGACTTGAAAGCGGTGGAAACAGCCTGCTAATTCGCCATATCTGTAGTTTGAGCATGGGAAATATGGCATGGTCGCTATCATAGTTACTAGTGTTAGCGGAGGCAGCGGTTTTCGTTCCAACCGAGCGGGAGACTGGCTTCTCTACTCTGTACAGCAGGTGACTTTCGTGCTTATAGTGACGCGGTGCTGGCA
>LDEF01000138.1:0-18484 GCA_001455505.1 Leptographium lundbergii
CCATTGGGCTGGATCCTTACAGATAGTCATAATTGTGAAAGTCATAATGGATCAGCCTTGCTTCAGGGTTTCTCGAGGTTGTTGGACGGAGCCTGAACAACTAATCTATAAAGACGTTACAAGTACTACGTTACCTAAAGAACGTAAGGAAGCAATAAGTACGCAGCTCCAAGTAGCCAATTAGATAGACATAAGGAGCGGATAAGGGCTTAGCCACCTTCCACCCCCTACAGACACCCCGGACGTATACCTCCCCGTATACTCTAGTTTCATCAAAGTGAGCAGCCTCGACGAGTCTGTCACGGTCACTTACCTTGGACAGCCCTATGACAATAGGGCGACTATATCGAATTTGGTACCGACTCTAGCTTGAGCCTGCCTATGCTGCTCAACTCGCACAACTTTAGCAAACCTAGTACTCGCATTGGCTCGTTTGACTTAAACACCAGGCTCATGTCACCTTATCATTCATTTCAATCGATGGAGGAATTCCGTTGAACCCAATCTAATCGTGTTCTGAAAGTTTCCGTTGAAAAATTTGCCAAAATCCAAGCAATTCCCTCCGCAGTCCGCCGATAGGTTACAAGTTCGACGCAAGTGGCAATTCGGAAAGTACCAAGCTCTGATTTCTAGCGGACAGCTCCATACTACAGATTTACAAACCATAACCAACAGCAATTCTATTGTTGCACTCCGTATTAAGCATAAATTGTCCTCACCAGCCCCAGTCGTCAACGTAGTATTAGGTTGTAAGTTTCGTTTTCGAAGGCTTGAATTGCTTTACAACTAAGCAATAGCCGTGTCAGCCTCTTCGTTCGTCTAATAGGTTGAAGTAGGCAGTGGAGGACTACAAAGCGAAGCCATTTCATAGGTTGGCTAATGGGGGTGGCCAACAGCGTTGTCTGTAAAGTACACCGCTACTTAGGGGTTTTCGTTGTATTTTATTGTTTTTACTCCATACCTTCTGGATTATTTTGTCGCTCTTGTACCTTACACTTCCCCACTTTTATACTAGCTCGGGGTCGAATAGTCAATCCTGGGGCCGTACTCTGTAATCTGTATACGACGTAAGGTCCTCTTATATAAGGCCATCGCACAGATTATGTAACCTGGTTGCCGCAATAAAAGCACACCATTTATTACAACCACTCGACAAAAACCCGGCAGCGCTGGCTTCAACTACGACCATCCTTGCTCACCTTACCTCGTACCGCTTGGTCTATCCACCTTTTCTCTCGGCAGATAACAGTACTAGCTGGAAGAGGGAGGTGTTTGCACGTAATATCCCCACTAGACCAGTTGTACGGAGTAATACGACGTAAGATGTATACGCGAGTGTTTTTACGAGAAAAATACAGGGTACGGAGTACTTCGTAATAAAGTATTCGTCTTGGTGTAAGTGTCTGCCTGAGGAACCTCCGAGCCCGTGGCCCAAGCTCGAAATCCGTGTTTCTATCTCGCTAATCAAGCAGGTGTAAATAAGCTTACACCGCTGCTTGTGACAAGTAGAGTATGGCGTAGTTTGTAGCATTGTGTCCGGTTCGCTCGGGTGGCCGAGTATATGTTTGACACCGTCCCCGAGGTCGAGGTGGATGCTCTGGCAGATCTGCTCCTAGAGCTGACATCCAGAACGTCATCCCCCCTCCGGCCCTCCCACGATGCTCAAGACCCTGCTGCTGGCCGCCACGGCAGGCCTGGCCCTCGCGAGCCCCGTCAGCCGCCGCGAGGTGCCCGCCAGCCACACGCTGCACGAGCGCCATGCGCCGCACTGGGCCGAGCACTGGTCCAAGCGGTCCAAGGTCCCGGATGACGCCGTGCTGCCTATGCGCATCGGCCTGACCCAGCAGAACCTGGCGGCCGGCCACGACAGGCTGATGGAGATCTCGACGCCCGGCTCCGCCAGCTACGGCAAGCACATGACGCCCGAGGAGGTCCACGACTTCTTTGCTCCCTCTGCCGCCTCTGTCGACGCCGTGACCGCCTGGATCGCCGGCCACGGCATCGCCGCCGACCGCATCGGCCTCTCCGTCAACCGCCAGTGGCTGCAGTTCGACGCCACCACCGCCGAGGCCGAGAGCCTGCTGTACGCCGAGTTCTACGTCTTTGAGCACACCTCTGGCGCTAGCGACGTCTCGACCGAAGCTTACTACGTCCCCGAGGCCGTCCGCGAGCACATCGACTACGTCACCCCCGGCGTGCGCCTGCGCGTGCGCCGCGCCGAGAAGACCACCGAGCTTGGCAGCGGCGCCGTGAGCGCGCGCACCAACTTTGGCGGCGTCAGGCCTTTTAAGACCAAGCTGTCTAGCTTCCCGCAACCGAACTCGAGCTCCTGCTCGACCTACGTGACGGCCGACTGCACGCGGAGTATGCATCGGCCATCTGGCCCATCCCTGTTGCCTGCTGCCTGTGTCGTCCTGTGCTAACACCCTCCAGACCAGTACGACATCCCCGTAGGCACCACAGCCGCCAAGGGCAACGAGATCGGCATTTTTGAGAGCCTCGACGTCCACTACAGCCGTGAGGACCTCGACATCTACTTTAGCACGCTGTACCCGTACGTTTCTCGTCTTTTTATTTTGGTTTATTTCCCCGGCTGACCGCCAGGCACATCCCCAACGGCACCTACCCCGAGGAGCGTCTCATCGACGGTGCCATCGGTGCCATCGAGGACACAACCGATTTCGTGCCGATCGAGCTCGAGGCGCCGCTAGACTTTGACGCCGCGATGCCGCTCATCTACCCCCAGGGCGCCGTGCTCTTCCAGGAAGACGACGAGTACTACGCGACACACGGCAGCACCTTCAAGGGCTTCTGGAACACCTTCCTAGACGCCATCGACGGCAGCTACTGCACCTACTCGGCCTTTAACGAGACCGGCGACTGCACCGACCCGGCCTGCAACGACCCTGTCTACCCGAACCCGAACCCAGGCGGCTACAAGGGCGAGCTGCAGTGCGGCGTCTACACCCCGACCAACGTCATTAGCATCAGCTACGGCAACTCCGAGGGCTACTGGCCCGACTACTACATCAAGCGCCAGTGCAACGAGTGGCTTAAGCTCGGCCTACAGGGCACCACCGTCCTTATGTCTAGCAACGACGACGGCGTCGGCAGGTGGTGTAACGGCCCTGGCGGCAACGTCTTTGACCCTGACTTTGGTGCAACCTGCCCCTACATCCTCGCCGTCGGCAGCACCGAGTGGAACCGCGCCGCCGACGCCACCGGCCCCGAGGCCCCTAACGAGACGCTCGTCGAGGTTGCCACCGCCCGTTTCGCTAGCGGCGGCGGCTTCAGCAACGTCTTTCCTGTCCCCGACTATCAGAGCGATGCCGTCGCCGCCTACCTCGCCCAGGTCGAGAGTTCCCTGCCCTTCCAGGGCTACGACTACTACGTCCACGACGGCGACTTCTCCAACGTCACGGACGGCCTCTACAACCGCGGCGGCCGCGGCTATCCCGACGTCTCCGCTGTCGGCGATCGCCAGGTCATCTACGCCAACGGTTCCTGGTGGCTCTATGGCGGCACCAGCCTCGCCGCCCCCGTCTTCGGCTCCGTCCTTACCCTCATCAACGAGGAACGCATCGCCGCCGGAAAGGAAAGCCTTGGCTTCATCCACAACATAATCGTGAGTCTTTCCCCTGCCCATCTGAGTTATGCTAGAGGTCTCACACGCGCCCCAGTACAAACATCCCGAGGCATTCAACGACATCACCTCCGGCAGCAACCCCGGCTGTAGCACGTCCGGTTTCCCGGCAGCCAAGGGCTGGGACCCCGTCACCGGCCTTGGGTAAGACTTCAGACTTTCTTCTGTCCCACACACTACGCGTGTACTACACGAGGCTAACACTATCAGGTCACCCAACTATCCTAAGCTGCGAGAAATTCTGCTGGCTGCCTAGAGAAGAGACAGCGTAATATTCTGTGTGGAAGGACACTAGTACATTGTAACTACTATAAGGGAACACAATAGCAGTTTGCTTGTGAATAATACGTCGTAGCGAGCTAAGACAAATGTATAATGCAGGCCCTCGAAATGTGCGGCTCTGGTTGTCAGACACTCAACTATGTAATCAATTATGCCAAAGGTAAAGCTGTGCGAAGCTAGTCATATTCCTATTTTAGGTCCACACCGAATCAAGCTAGAGGATCCTAAATTTGGGCTCTCGCCTAGGCAAAGAAGGACCGCCATTAGACTAGAATAGTTTACCCTCGGCTCAGGATGGCTTAGTTACAAGGACGAAAAGGGAAATCATAGATGTCGGTTTTGGGAGCAAGTACAGATTATAGGGTGTTCCACACTCAAAAATGCTACGCTTAGCTGCTATAGGAATCTGGCCATTGTGGATTCTTACTGACCGGACCAGTCGGTTTTTCGCATTGCAGTACAGAGTACGGAGTATTCTGTATTCGTCGTAGTTTCAGTACAGAGAACAGAGAGTGCAACTGGTCCACAACGTTACCCCCAAGGGGATACTGAACAGGTCCCACTCCGGAATGACGCAGCGGCACTGCGTGTAGGAACCACACCGGTGACGGAGTACATCTTGTCAAGATGACGGTTGCGACCTCGGCGGAGTCAGAATTCTCATGGCTGTGATTTCATTTCTTTCTCAGATATCCGTCCTAAAGAGGAAGGCTAGAGAGGCCGCATGGACTGTGCTGCCGATGGAAAACGGGGATATTGGGCCATGCAAAGCGGACAACGAATGGCTTCTGCCTTGTCGATAACATAAAACCTGGACGCTTTCGTCTGGACAACTTGCTGATGGGAACGGACGAGGCCGACTGGCACAGGGAGCAGCTGGTTCAGGAACACCGCCGAACCGACGAGCATCGGTGCAATTCGTGGTAAGATGCTGATACGTACGATGATTGAGCAGCATAACGTCAGTGACGCGAACAAGTTCAAAAAATTGTCTTAGCAAACGTCTTTACTTGGGGAACCAACATTGAGCGTTATTTGCCATCTGCCATGAGTATCAGTCCCTTCGAAAGCATTTACATATGACTTTGGTGAAATCGTCAGATCGCATTTCATGATTCACTTAGCCGTACGTATAGTTGCATACGTGCGTATTCGTTAACCCGAACATGGGGACCCACATGCTCCACATAAATATGAGTCATGCTCCTAGCAATTCCGAATTCCCCCGTACTTCTTCTTACCAAGTTAATCTCCCCTTTTCACAAAAACAATCTTCACCTTTTCGTCACCTGCATTTCGCACACAACTCAGCCACGACAAGACACGTTCAAGGAGCGAGCACCTCGCGCTCTTGGCCAAGCTACCGGCTTCGACCCATCGATCGAGAGTCATTTCTTTCGTTGGGAAGACCCGGGGCCTTGAGAAGGGACTTGCGCAGACTTGCACGTCAGAGGAGCGAGCACCTCGCGCTCTTGGCCAAGCTACCGGCTTCGACCCATCGATCGAGTCATCTCTTTCGTTGGGAAGACCTGGGGCCTTGAGAAGGGATCAGCTTAGACTTCCGGCCTCACAAGCCTGGGGAACGAGCGGGTCGCCTGCCAGCGAATCTGGCTCCTTTGTCGTGCGTCTTGTTAAAGCAAGTCGCCTGCCAGCGAATCTGGCTTCTTTTTCGTGCGCTTGTCACCTGGCTGGCAAATGCTCGTACTGTGCATGCTGTTGTGAGTGCCCTTCCTGCAGTACTGATGTGGCCATAAGTAGGAAACGAGAGCCATCTGTTCGACAATGTCGAAATGCCTCATATTCACCGCGACCGCCGTTGTTGAGTGGGACCAATCCGACGAAAAGCACTTTCTTACCGACCCCGATGCCCGCTCCAAGTTGACGTTCGAGGGCCGCTTCTACGACGATCCAGGCTTATGCAGCTTCTTCCAGCTCTCCGTTCCTGTCTTCCTCCAAGGCGTCTCGTGCAGCACGAAAATCCTGATGCCCATCTACCCCGACGCTATCATATCCATCGAATCGGAAAGATTGCCGTCTTCGCCAGATTTTGTGGACAAGAAGCTACCCGGCAGCTGTGTCTACTTGCGCTTCCAGCTTGCTCGCCCCATTTGCGTGATTGCACCAGCCAAGGCGAAGACGCCGCTCACACCTGGGCGACATGTCTCGGCCAACGTGCTCGACGAGCTTCGCTCCTTGGCACAAGCTACAGAATTGACAGTGTACGTGTCAGATCGCAAGCTTTCGAGAGACAAGGTGCAGACGATACAGGCCAATATCGAGACGCTCCGGACAATCCCACAAACGCGTTCGGCGCCGCCCACACACGACTTGGCCTGTTTGTTTGGTGGCACAGGTGGTAAATTAATCGACTGCACTGCTGAGAGCCCGCCGTCGTACGATGAGATTGGGCTGCCTCCGCCGTCTCTGTCACTCTCCGATCTTGCTACAAAGCCTGGGTCGAGTAGCAGCACGAAGCGACATCGGCGGGATTCCTCAACATCAGAGGAAGCCAAAAGCCGCTCCAAGATCCACTGGGCCGTCTTGTACAAGAAATTTCAAGTGCTTGAAGATCGGGTGCAGCAGCTGGAGCGCGAAAAGAAAGAGGGGGCCGAGGAGGTAGACGCGTTGCGTCTTGAGCTGGACAAAGCTGCTGCTGCCAACGAAGAACTAGAAGCAGAGCTGTTCTCCGCAACCGAGAGGCTTGACAGCCTCGTAGAGAAGGTAGACTACTTGCAAGAGAATGGAATAGACAGCGATGTGGAAGAGCGCATAGTCGACGCGGTCGCAGATCGAGTTTTCGAACGTATTTCGGAAAGTCTTACCGTTACGTTTACAAGAATGTAAAGGATATCGCAAGTCTTTGGCGGGTTTAATGCACACGCACGCTGTACCAGGAATAAAAGGGCACAGACCGTCTGTGCCTTACGCCTTGCGATGTACTCCGTATCTTATCGTAGATTGCAGTCGGGCAACTTGCCGTTTTTCACTGTCAACAACCCGACCAGAGGAGGATCCACTATGGTGCCTTTACCCTAAAATAAAGGGAGGACTTGCCCCATAATCTGGTAGGAACCACAATTGAGCTAGACGGCCGTTTGCAACGATAAACGTGCTGAACGACAACCGGCACTTCGATGGCTACAGTCAACTACCAGCGGGCAAAGGAGCTGGTCCTGCAGATTGCAAATGACCATGGCTATCTCCCTGAAGAAAAGCTGCGACGGCTGCCAGCCTACCTTCGCCGCGATATCGAGGAAGCTTTGCTGAAAAAAGACTTGATGATAGGATCGTCGGTAATCACGTACGTATCCACATCTAAAGCGAGCATGAATTTAGTTAACACGTCAAGACTGGCAAAGAATCTGTACACGAGCAAGGCTCGATTCATTTTCGAGCTTCTCCAAAATGCCGACGATAACATCTATCTGCACGCCGCCACATCCCATGTCGATCCCTACGTCTCGTTCCGCGTGCATCCCGACCGGGTCGTCATCGAGTGCAATGAGGACGGCTTCAACAGTGCGAATCTCAAGGCCATTTGCTCTATCGGACAGAGCTCCAAGATGGGTGCCCAAGGATACATTGGAGAGAAGGGCATCGGCTTCAAGTCTGTCTTCATGGCCGCCTCAAAGGTGCACATTCAGTCAGGAGGCTTTTCTTTTTCCTTCACACATCGGCCGGGAGATTCTGGCATGGGCATGATTTCCCCGGTATAGGAAGAGCCGGGCGAAGAGTTGCAGCCATACCTGACGCGAATCATATTGTTTCTGCATCGCGACGGCGACGGTGAGAAGCGTGCGCAGGTACAAGACGCCATCATAGCACCAGTTCCAAGAGCTGCAGGAGACCTTTCTCCTGTTTATGCGGAACCTGCGAAGCATCCGAGTAGCCTTTTACGATGCCGGCGGAGCCAAGACGGAGTCGTGCACGTACTCGATCGAATGGCCGCAGACAGACATGGCTATTCTCAAGAGGACCTGGGCTACTCATGGATCGGAAGAAACGACCGAAGATATTTCTAAGCACTTTTATGTGGTGACGCACCAAGCCACAGGCCTCACGATGAACGAGAACAGGACGTACTCGGAAGCCGAAAAGGCCGCAGGTGCCTACGCGACTTCTCAGGTTGTGCTGGCCTTTCCACTCTCAGCAGAGTCCGCTCCCATCCTGGAGGAGCAGGATCTGTTTGTCTTCCTCCCTGTTCGCAAATATGGCTTCAAATTTATCATCCAGGTCGATTTTGTCACCGACGCCAACCGACAGGACATTGTCACCGACTCTGTCCGCAATGCCCGCCTCATGAACAGCGTGGCCGAGGGCTTTTGCAAGGCGATGCTGCAGCTAAGTCAGCAAGATTCTCTGCGCTACAAGTGGATGCACTACTTGCCAAGAAAGGAGACGCACCGGACTGGTCTCTGGGCTCATCTGGTAAAATGCATCGATACCTGCCTCGCGGCTACACCAGTGCTGTATGATAGGCAAGGCGCGGGCCGACTCATTAAGCATCTCTTTCGCGTCAAGGATCACGCCCTTGATGAGGATGGCGAGCTCCTTTTTGACGACGGCCACCACAGTAAAGTCGTGTCTCGGCACTACGCAGAAGACGACCTGGACGTTCTTACCGAATATGGACTCTCCTATGCATCGTTTTCTGCGATTCTTGAGTGGATAAAGACAGATCTGGCAAAGCCTCCAGACCAATCCCGCATGAAGTCACCTACTACGTCCAACTCTTGGCACACTCGTGCGGCCATGCTCCTCCGGCGGCCGTTTGAAGAGAATATGAAAAAGCTTTCGCAAGAGGTGAAATAACTGCCGTTATTGCCTCTTGAAGGGGGCGACTGGGCGCGTCCGTCTAATGCAATATTCTTTGCCGATGTGAACCGGATGGCCATTCCTCCAGACATTGGCCTCTCTCTGATTTCAAGCCAGATCACGAGTCCTGCCCGTCTTCGGCTCTTCAAGGACCTAGGAATCCGGGAGGCCTCTGTCTCGCTCGTTCGACAGCAAATCATAAGCAGCTACGGGGTATCCAGCCCACAGCCCTTGTCGTTGGCGGCCTCGCAGAAGCACTTGAAGTTTCTCTACTTGACCGACCATTTGAAGACAGAACGAGACACTAGCCTTAAAGGCTTGAGGATACACGACAACAGAGGCATTGTGCGTCGTTTGTTTGACAAGAGCAATCCCGTTTACCTCGTCAAAAAAGACCCGTATGGACCTTAGGAGGTGCTCAGGCCAACGGAGAAAGGCACAAATATGGGAGACGGTGCTCCAGGGCTCGACGTTCTCTTCGAAAATGAGGCGTACCTACAGGAAGAAGAACAAAAACGAAAAGGCAGTCCATTCTGGAGCAGACGTGAAATGGGCAACCTGGTTTCGTGACCGGCTCGAAGTGAATGCCCACATTCTACTCGGTGGGAAAATCGCAGAATACGTACAGCATCACAGACCTGACAAGTTTCTCGGTGCTCTTCGCGTGTTTCATGATAAGAGCGGGAAACTCTCGAGGATATATTGAATGGGTCGCAGAACACGAAGTTTTGTGTGCAGGTAACCGCCTTAAGCCGTTTTTAGGTGTTTACTTTCCTACCAAGCCCCTGAAAAGCATAGTCGCCCGGTTTTGTGAGCCGGATGTCTTTTTCCCTTGGCTCTGGCTTGATGACGCCAAATCGGAGGATTATGAAGCTATCCCCGCCAGTTGGAAGCCAATGTTGACAACACTTGGCATGGGGACTCTTCGCTCGGAACTCTTATTTTCTCTGGACATCCTATTTTTCACGAGGGAGGGCATAACCGAGGGATCGATTTCCTCTCTTTCTCAAGCAAGAAACGGCATTTTTCGACTCTACGAGCATATCCTGGGTAAAGTCAGGGAGAGCAAGGACACCAAAGCGGCAGAAAAGGCGGTCTGGTAGGGCGCGACCAGGTGAAGGAACACGACCCTGCCACGAACATATGCTGACGTGCTTCGTCAGGAACTGGTTTGACGACTACGAAATGATTTTCATTCCCTCTGATCCCCCCGATTGGGCTTTACCGAGCGAATGTGTATGGGACGCGCCTGTGGAACTGGAGTCGACGCACGCATTAAAGCTATTATACCAGCCATATATGTCCGACGACAGCTCGTATATCGAGGCCTTTTTCACGAAAATACTCAAGATTGGAAATTGCACCGCAAGCACGTACATCGACGAGCTCCAGGCCCTCAAGGCTTCTGACCGCAAAGACAGCGGTGTTGTAGCCAAACTATACAGAGCGCCCGACGCCCTCCGGCCGGAGATGACAAACGAGATGAAGACGGAAATCAGGTGTGTGCTATATGTCGCTAACGGAGGACAATCTCTCGTTGACTGACGAATTCAGGACTTTATTTGAAACGAAGGCGCTCATTTACGTCCCATCGAATGACGGCCCGGCCTGGTGCAAACCTGCAGAGTGCGTATGGTCCAGCACGGTCAAGCTGTGCAACCGGTTTTCGCTTGGCGAAGAGTACAAGGATCTCAAGAGCCTGTTTGTGGATCTCATCGGCGTCAAGACGGTGGACCTGGCCATGGCCATTGCTGAGTTGGAGGCGGTAGGCATGAAGCAATCGACAGTGGCAGAAGTGCGGGACTCGATCTGGGCGGTGAACTCGCTCCTGGTCGACGGCGTCGACGCGCAAAGGCCCCAAAACACTCTCTCCTTGGCCATCTTCCCGTGCAAGTTACCTGACGGCTTGGTCGGCTCGGTGTCAGCATCGGCCGAGTTCTTCATAGGTGACCGCGCGAACCTGAATCAGTTGTTTAGGGACAGTGTTATGTTTCTGGACTTTGATCTGCGCGAAGTTGGCCAGCTGCGGCCATTTTTCTCCTGGATCGGCTTGCAAGATCGCTATTTGTCCCACTGTTGCCATGAAGTCATATCAATCCACATTGAGATGCCAGATCCAAAACAGGGCACATGCCTTGCTGAGGTTTGTCTGTTCTGTCGATGCACTGGAGATGGGTGGCGTTTTTCCACTGACGACTGTACGCAGGATTGCACACCACTTTGGAAGCAGCCATGTTGCAACAAGCGGCGAATTGCTATCATTCTACGAGTATCTGCGCAAAACAGAAGTGCTCGAGACCGATGGGATCTCAACCGATATCCAGCTTTTGCAAGGTGGCGTGCTTCATACGGTCGAGGCCACGCGGTCGACTCTGCACGTGGAGGACGACGATAGCGGCAGGTCTGGAATGCGCATCTACCTTCCTCGGGACCCGGACAACCAACATTATACGTTCCACAGGGACTTGCCGCAGAAACTATCAGAGGTCATAATGGCAGACTCCGGCTCCCAGATCGAAGCAGTCGTGGTGATGGCAGTGCAAGAAGTCCTTGTGGCGCGGCTCACAATGCTGGAGACTGCTCTGAACGACCATGGGATCGATGAAATTGGCATTGTGAACGTTGACGGGACACAGGAGGAAGTCCAGACAGACCTGGAAGACCTGCCACGCCAGGAAGACCAGCCACGCCAGAAAGTTTCGCTTCCGCACCGGTTTGCTCCTCCACGGCCAACGTATGTTCATCCACCACCGACGCAGCGAGAAGACGTTCCAGATGTGGATTTGGCGCCGTCCACGACGATGGTGTCGACTGTGACACATGCTGCCGCTTCTAATGGAGGCAGTAAATCGCCAAATATGAGCCAAAGACTGTTTCAAGCACCCGCAGAGCCTCCCCGAAACAGCGACAACGACACCGCCTTTGTACAGCTCCTCGACCGGCTCATTTCCGCAGCAAGAAGGGATTACGTTCCACCCGCTGGGACGTGCAGCACGACTTTCTACGGGGCGGATTCCAAAGACGAAGGCCCAACACTGCCCTTAGGTAGCATGGACAGTACAAAAATAAACCTGTTGATTGGCGCGGCGGGCGAGCTATATGTACGTTTATCCTGGGCTTGAATGGTAGGTAAAAACTAACAGACTAGGTTTTTGAGCTCCTGTCTCACTTGCCGGGGCATTCAAGTCTCCAGTCCTTTTCTAGGAATAAGTGTTGGCAAGCTCGATCCGTCACCACGTTGCGGTTCATCCGAAATACAGCCGACTCACCCAATGGGTCGGCCAAGAAACATCCGACATCCGTTACAATGGCACCCAGGGCAAACTGACGGAGTATCTCATCGGGTTGGGCTATCTGAGGGATTACATTTGGCAGCACAAGACACCAGAGTACTTTATCGAGGTCAAAACGACCACGTCATCGTGTGAGACACCATTCTTCGTGAGTGCCCAGCAATACAACAGGGTAAGTTCTACTTCTTGGTGGATTGAAGCGCAAGTGAGGCACTGACAAGAAGCACAGATGAATGACATCGAGTATGGAGATACATCAAAAGTTTACATGATCTTCCGTGTGCCCCGTCTAGGCCAGAAGAACTTGGACCTCAAGATCTACGTCGATCCGGCGGCGCAAGGTGACTGTGGCGCGTTACGATTTACCCGGCAACCTGGTCTGTCGTACCTGGCGAGGTTTATGACCTGTACCACGACGAGTACGACAACGAAGACAAGGACGAGACCGATTTAGAAGCATGAATATGAGGTGGATCTGTGGACGGGCGCCGATCTGGAATGACTAGCAAAAATCTGTAGCATGGACAATGAAAAAAAGTGATGGCATCTGTCAAATCAAGGTGCTTTAGTAAGCGTTTGTGTGCCGGAGTGTACGGAGGCCTACGGGACTTGGATACTGCCTGGACATGACGACGGTCTTCTGGCTTAGACAGCCGTAGAATGGCAGATGACGTAAGCGAGAACGTCGGCCTCGTGGGCTGTATCTGGTGTTTTCTGGGTATGCTTGTTTAAACCTTTTCAACAATCTACCTGGGTATCATCTCGGCCAACGTTGCTGACAAATTGCACGAGAACTGCATGGGCTTGCTAACCAGGTTTCGATCGCTGCTCACCAGTTTTGTGGGGCCTCTCTTTCCGCTTTGAGAAAACTGGCAACTTTTGTCGAGGCCTTGCACTCGGCGGCTTTGAAATCAGGAAGGCGAGTAAACGAAGCTCGCGGTATATTAATAACACAATCTTGCTGCTCTTCTAGGTCCCCCAAATGTGAAAAGCATCATACGATCCCCTATCGTTATCTTTACGCTTCAAACCTCACAAAATGTCTTCTGGGGTGATCACCGGAGTCTCTCGTGGCCTTAGCGTACGCTTTCATTCCTGCTCCACACATCGGAGTCGTGACTAACACATACGTGATCGTCTAGTTCGAGTTCGTCCACCAGATATCTGAGAATCCTGACAATACTGTCTTCGGCCTCGTCCGCGATAAAGCAGCGGTCGAGAAGAAGGTTGTCACTGAGATCGGCCGGAAAAATATATACATCATTCAGGCCGACACGGCGGACCCAGTTGCATTGGAGGTAAGCTGATAAATGGTTTATAGTATATTCAGACCATATTTGGAGCTAACCGAAAGCGTTTTGTAGAAAGCAGACTCTGTACGTTTCTAAGAAAACCAATGGTGTCCTTGATTACATCGTGGCCAATGCTGCGCTTCAGGCCAAGACGGCGTTGGTCGGTTTTAATACACTGTAAGTTCTTGGTGAAGTTTCAGGCCCCCCAAGATACTTATATTAATTCCTCCACTGGAGCCACGATCCCAAAGCCCTCGAACAAGATCTGATTAACCACTTCCGGGTCAATACGATCGGTGCTGTCCATCTTTTCAATACTTTCATGCCCCTGATTTAGGAGACGCCTTTGTCGTGAGTCCATGGGTCATCAGGAGGCCCATTTTCCTTCTTCTCTAAATAGTTGCAGATTAAGAACTCTTTAGCCGTTTTGTGGAGGAGGTAAACCCTGTCGGCGACAGTTTGGATGAAAAGATCATAAAGATTGTCGCTTCGTGTCAGACTCGTGACATTCTTCGAGGTCATCAAAAACACAAACAGTTTCTTGCTGGCTTGGCGCATCAATGAATAGCTTCCATAGATCGCGACCCCCTCATGCGTTGATATCGATTGCGCCCGGGGCCCGTTTTTGTCCGCTCGTAAGATAGACTCTAAGCCGCCCGCTTCCAAGCCGCCCGCTAATAATTTTAGCTCGGTTCTGCCATATCATTCATGTGGCAAGAGCTTGCTTCGATTATCGTATATCAAGAATCGTCGACCTCAAGAACCACTCTATTAAGAGCAGCCAAGATATAATCGAATTGGTTTCACATTAGTTATATAATTGTCAGTTGTTAGGTGTGCATGTGTGTATTGTTGCTGTTGGGTACTTCCGAGACATGCCAACCTGCCTGCATTTCTACCAACACTCCGAGACAAAGACCGAATGATGTCAGCCTTTTACTGCTTCAGTAATGACGTATGGGGAATATAAAGTCTACTCCGTACTCCGTACTTAAAGCGTTTTTCATTTCGACGATTTGTGAGACTTGGTCCGACCCCCTCCAACCGTTTTTCACAACGTACGTCAATTGCAATTCTCCAACATGACTCCAAAAGTATGGGTTGTTACTGGCTGTTCTGGCGGGTTTGGCCAGTCCATTGCCATAGAAATTCTCCGCCAAGGAGATAAGGTGATTGCAACGTCTCGGAGCACCACCCAGATGTGAGATCTCAAAGCCGCCGGAGCAGATGTGCTCTCTCTCGATGTGAGGGCTTCGCTGGATGAAATTAAGAAAATCGCCAACGCAGCTCACCTCCTGTATGACCGAGTTGATATTCTTGTAAACAATGCCGGTTTCACCAGACAGGGAACCCTCGAGGAATTGACGTACGTTTGATTAATCGCACTCCTTGTCTCTACTTGTGCTCTACCGAAATCGAAGCGAACAAATGCTTAACACTATCTGTATATAGGCCAGGAGAAACGATTGAGCAGTTTGATACAAACGTCTTTGGCCTCCTGAACGTCACACGGGCTTTCTTACCCATCTTCCGAAAGCAGCACTCGGGAATTATTGCTAACATGTCGTCCACTGGCGCTTGGATGGGGGCCCCGGCCATGGGCATCTACGCAGCGTCCAAATGGGCTGTCAGCGGACTCTCGGAATCCTTGGCCTTGGAGCTTGTAGATTTCGGCATCCAAGTCTGCGCCATTGAGCCCGGCTACTTCCGGTCCAACTTTCTGAAGGAGGGCAACCGGCTGGTTACCAAATCCGTAATCAGTGACTATGATGGCACAACCTCGGCGCAATGGGCGAAGACTTTTGAATCGTATGATCGCAAACAGCCGGGCGATTTGCGTAAGGGGGCAAAGGTCATTGTCGACGTTCTGGGTGGCAAGGTTGGCAAGAAGATACCGCTTCGGTTGGTCCTGGGAACGGATGCCAACAAAATGGTGAAAGAAAAGTGCGAGAGCACATTAAAGTTGCTGGAGGAGTGGAAGGATATAACCACATCCACTGATCACAGCGACGGAACCGAGGAGTAGTTATAAGTTGTTACCTAGTTTGTATGTCTGTTTTTGATTTATCACAGTTTGGGACCTGTCAACGATTCCATACAGCATCCACCAGTGCTAGTAATTTCGGGAGGAGGTCACCTGACCTCTGGAAATTCTTAAGAGTGCGATTTGTTAGTCCGATTTCGACCGTCGTCTTTTCCCCGCTACCAGCGCCGAAATGGCGACGACATCTCCGCGCCGCGACGTGGCCACGCTGCTCAAGTACTACGACGACCCGGGCGACGGCACGCCGCCGGCGCCGGTGATTGTTGGAAAGTGAGATACACCGCGGCCTGTTGTCGTTGTCGAAGCCGGCCGCAGGCTAAGCAAACCAAAACCTGCAGGGGCACGGTGAAGAATGAGCGGGCGATGATTGAGGCGCGGGCCGTGGTCGAGGACCTGACCGGCCGCGAGGCCGCCTTCACGCTCGACAGCTGTGGCTTCCAGCTGGTCCGCCACACGACCACAGCCACCGGCTGCTGTGCCGACCGCTTCCACGACGAGAGCCTGATCGAGGCCGAGTATATTGGCGACTGCGAGCGGCTGCTGCAGGCCGTCACCGGTGCTGTCCGCGTCTTTGTGTTTGAGCACAAGGTGCGCCGTGGACCGGCCGACTGGCACAAGCTGGGGCCCGGCAATGCCGCCAAGCGTGGGCCGCTGCACCGCGCTCACGTCGACCAGTCGTATGGCGGCGCCGAGCAGCTGCTGCGCTACTACTTTCCCGACGAGGCCGACGGCCTGCTGCAGCGACGCTACCAGATTGTGAATGTGGGTTTACATGTCTGTCCGTCTGTGCTCTCGGCTCTGGTTCTAACTCCCAGGCCTGGCGTCCCATCAACACAATCCGCAAGGACCCCCTCGGCGTGGCTGATGCCCGTTCTGTTCCCGATGACGATCTCGTCGAGGCCCGTGTCATCTATCCCGACCACGAGATGTGCACCTGGACGATCCGGCCTGGGCCCGACATGGCTGGCGGCGTCGACCCCGTGCCCACGACTGCCCACCGCTGGTTCTACAAGCACGGCCAGACGCCCGACGAGGTCATGCTCATCAAGTGCTTCGACAGCATCGCCGACGGTTCTGTCGCTCGCCGGGCCGCCCACTCGGCCTTTCACGACGCCGGCTACGACGATGCAGAACCACGCGAGAGCGTCGAGATCCGCTCGTTCTTGTTCTACTAGGACGGGGGACGCACTTTTGGGAGGGCCTTTCTGTGTTTCTATTTTTCTTTGTTGTCCAAGTACATCAGCTTTAGTCCACCGACACGGCTGCTCCTATTTCCGCCCTCATTCTCTCTAGTCTGTGATCCGGAATACGGAACACCTTAGGCAGCTCCTCGGAAGCTGGGGCGTCCTCGTTGACAGAAAACAGCCACCATCCCGCAACCGGCTCGACGGCCGATCCGGGCAGCCCCTGCACAGCCTGTCTGCCTCGTCCGTGTAAAGAGACGCGGTGCGGCAGCCGATCTTGATCTTGTGGGTCGGGCTGGCGCGCCGCAATCGCTGCGGCCATTTCGGCCGGCACCTCGGGCGCTACGGATGATCTGATGCCGACCGAGCCGGCAACCATCCGGGCTGGGAACTCGTTGCCGTTGTCGTTGATCTTGATGGACACGCCCAGAAAGCCGGTGGGGATCTCTCTCAGCTTGGCGTTGTGGTACTGCTGGCCGTCGAGCGTGTAGGCCTCCCTCCTGATGTCTTTGCGCAGACATTGGCCCTTGGTGTTCCACAGACAAAAGGCCGAGATCCAGCCGCTGCAGTAGTCCATGCCGCTGCCCTTGTGGCGGTCGACCGAACGGGCCCAGAACGACAGCACGTCGGGCGCCGCCGGATCGTCGTACGTGGCCACAAAGCGCCGGAGAATCGGCTTCAGCAGCGCTGCAAACACGGCCGCTTCCTCTCCCAACTGGTCGATCATGTCGAGCCGTTTGTGGATGAGGTCCCAGTCGGCCCGCTCGCCCAGCAGCGTCACGCTCGGCGTGCCGCACGTCATCATAAGGGCCGTGTAGCTAAAGTAGGTCTGCAGGCTGCCCATCATCAGCACAGCCGCAATAACCCGGTCGGTATCGGTCGTAGTGCTGAAAGCCGGCATGATCCAGTCGCGGAGGCCCGGGTCGATCACGTTCTTCTGTATCTGGTCCGTCATCATCTGGGCAATGTGACTGAAGTCGGCCGTCTCTGCCATATCATACGCGACAAGCTCCTTCTGGCCCTCATGTGCGACAAAAAACGACCGCAGCTCCTCGGCGTGCGCGTTGATGTAGAGGCCCAACTGCGACAGGATGGCAAACCACATGTCCTCCGGTCGAATAGTCACCGGATGGTGGCCGCTGTAGCCTGCAATCATCGAGTAGACGAAGCCATGCTCAGACGACGAGATATTGCTGTCCGTAAACGTACTCGGGCTGAACGAGCTCTGTAGCACCTCCTTGGAGAAATGGTGTTCCTTACTGCACGATTACTCCAGCAGCTCTTCACGTGACCCAATTCTATGGCCCTTCCATTCCCGAGGGGAATTTCCGTTGATGTATACCGTCACAGGCATCTTGTTTCTTCGGTTGGAGCAAAAGAACGATAGTAGATGAATTCAACAGACAGATGAAGATGGGGCCAAGATCATACCGATGGCTTTGACAGCAATGGACAGCTTACTTATAACAGTACTTCTCTTTCATATTTCTCAAAGGATTCAGAAAAGGATTCTCGGCTAACGGAAGAGACACCATCGTAAGCTGACGGTACCGCCATTTTAAATCTGCCTTGCTCCTGCCAGTCAGACAAGTGGGGTACCATAACACAGAAAACCTATAGGCAGCTGAGCAACGATTAGAAAAGTAAACATAGGCAGAGCCATGCAGTGGGTAGTTGCAGGACTACGTTTGGCGTCGATCGCATACAAATTAAGTGTAGTTTACTTACCAGTTGGTGGCTTAGGATAACGATGAGACACTCAAGTGCAGGCTAAGACATGAATATGAGCCCTTACTCTCCTCAAACGCAAGATGCAGATTCTACCTCATATACTGAAAGAGTATTATTGGGATCCCGCTTTTCACTCACTGACTGACCACGTCTCCCCGCCCGATAGTGGGGTAGACTGGTGTGAGAATAGCAAAGCTGAT
>LDEF01000139.1:0-26717 GCA_001455505.1 Leptographium lundbergii
GGGGGGGGGTGAAGTGGGGGGATGTGCGCCCACCTCGTCTTCTGTCAACACGTTTGTCGGCTGTCAGATTCAAAGAGAGCGTAAGCTGACCGGCTGTCTAAAGTAGGGACAAAGGCGAGAACGAGTCTCGCAAGTCGCAGAAATAGCAGAAAAGCGCAGAGAAGCCGGTAGACTTGAAGAAGAAAAGAAAACAGGCTCGGTTTGGTCGCTTGAGTCTATCAGCTCAATATGTAGTTTTCGTTGGAACACTGCCTGGCCAGCAGAAGCAATCGCTGTCCAATCGGAGCCTCTCGTAGGCACATGGCTGTGGAATATTTACGCCATAAGGGCGCATATGCGTGCGCAATGTTATCAACAGGCCTGGTTCACACCACTTCCTCTCCGTGCAGCCAATCGGTGGCCGGCTTGGCTGGCAACCCGGTTGGGGGTACGTTCCGGGCTGGCTACGATAAGAGAAACACCCATTACACGGCAGCCTCAGGCTGTTTCTTTTTCCGTGCGGCTGAGGTTCTACTGGCGTACACGACGCCTCCTTTTCTCACTGGTGAGAGCATGTGAATACGGGATGCCTCGTGCGGAAAGGTCTGGGGCTCCATTAATTGGCCTTGCAGGGTCTAAATGCGTCTTGTCATACCAGGCGTGTTGCAGTTGTGTAAGCTTCATCTGCATTCAACCGGCCCGTGAGCTTGTGGACGCTTGTTCCGAAGGGGGTGAACTATTTATGTAGCTTGTGCTTTACCAAGTGGCGTCTGCATTCTCTTGGCAGCATGTGCATTAGGTCCACATGTGATGAATTTCCTAGCGTGCGTCTTCTGTCAACGGCTGAGATGGGCCTGCCATATCAGCTGATCATCGATTTTCTCAAAACTCCCCTTAAAAAAATCGGGGATTTGAGCAACAATGGGCGCTGCCATCGCGATCGCTATGCACGTGCCACTAGCCACTAAAGTCCCTGACTCTAGCCTGTTGGCTCTTTCTGTCGCCGGATCCGGATGTCATCTCGTCATTTACAGCATCGCCAAAGGCTTCTAAATTAATTCTCCCTTGATTGGGAATATGCCACGTCGTCACATTTTCCCAACGTCTCGGCCTGAAACTATAGGAAGACTCGAAAGCCCTTGTCGTATAGATGCTGTTCGACCTGTGGTTAATGACCATTGCCCGTCTTTGCTGTCCTCTTTCTTTTGCTGGAGATCGAGATGGCCGGACCAAAATGATTTTCTTGTAGCGGGGCGATATTTGCAATAGCGTGCTGTGCGCGAAAATGAAAGCGACCGAATTGGGCTGCCTTTGCCTTGTCCGTGTCTACTGTCCAGTTCTTTGTTCCGCAATGAGCGTATCCCTGACTTATTTTTTTTACGGCTTCTTTCATCCTCACTGGATGCGCCCACTACCCGTCTTTGACGGTCGTCATCAAAGCCAGCCATGAACTCCTGAAGCAGAGGCCCTTTTTGCATGTAACAGCGTCCTTCCATCTGTTCATCTGCCTTGCTCTTCCCCCACCAATAGCGGCTGATGTAGCACTATTTGCGTTTTGAAGCATGTCACCGAAGGCAACAATGCTGGAGCTGTTCGGCCGTCTCCCTATGGAGATCCGAATAGAAATCTTCTCATGCCTGTTCAAGAAAACGTGGGCCGGCTGCCGTTCCGACATCCCAAGGAGACGATATCGTATCTAGGGCGTGTAAGCTCTCTACGGCCAGTCTTCATCCACTTCCGCCACAAAGTGCTTCGCATGTACGATCTTGAGGACCTGAACATGAAGGCCAGCCTACTTTCCCGGACGCCCGACATTGGCTATACGGTGAAGGAGATCTGTATGAACGTTGAGTTGGGCAGAACCGCCCGTGACACAGCTTGTCTACGAACGGCCCGACGGCATGCCTTTCGACCTCACCCAACTACTGATCAAATACTACGAAAAAGAGTGCTCACGCCAACCCCCTAAGAAAAAAAAGTCCGTGGATGATGGTTCGGGCGACAGCCTTCTACCAGACGTGGCTGAGTTGGTTCCTTCGGCGCATACCGGAAGTCGAAGAAGTCTCCTTATATCTTCCAGAACGAGGATAGATGCCCCTTATTGCCGGCGTGAATGACGATATCGTGCTGCCAAGGGTGGTGTCTCTGAACGTGTGGCCCGCTGCTGAATCCGGTCTCACAGCCAACTTGGATTTGAACATGGGAAGCCCCATACTTCACATGGTTCCGAACGTGGAGAGGCTGTACATATACAATCTCACATGGGCTTCTTTACCTCCCGTCTTCACCGACGAAGGCCTCACTACAATTGGCACAACGTCTAAGCTACATAAGATAAAAATTGTCACAATGAGTATCGAGTATCGACTTCCCCTGCTGCATCTCAAGAGGCTTTCCACCGCGATGGGTCCCAACCTCAGCACGGTGGGTATCGACTACAGAATGCGTTTGGGCGTATGCCGCTATGTAAAGCTTGACATATTGCTTCGCGACATACTGACCATTCTATTGCCATGGCGACATACCTTCACGTCACTGCAAATTATACGTGGGAAATTGTTCGACCGATAACCAACGTCTGACGGCAGGCGACGACCTCCTACTTCAATTTGATTCTCTAAAGACCCTTTTCGTTGATGAGTTTTCCATCGACATACACACGGATAGACTGAACAGTTATAGACTTGTGAGGGGCCTTGTTTAGCTGCAAAATGACAACCGTGATTCTTCTGGAGATATGCTGATCCTGCGTGCATCGCGTGTTCTGACTTGTGCCTAATAAGGACGAATTACGGCGTCTTGTTAAAGTTGTGGAAAGACCAGAGGTCCAGGGCGTTCTTGGTACAATCGTCATGAGTGGGTGGTGGTGAGAATGTGAGACAATTGATCCGGTTGCTGATCATAAACGGCCTCTCCCATGTGGGGTTGCCACGGCTGTTTGACAGGATATCAGCTCGCAAAGCCGTCATACGACCATAGGTGCGTCAGCCTCAATCATAGCCGATGCAAGCCGCCAGTATGACGTTGAATGTCACCGTACTGCACGGTTGGGCGGTCAGTGGATGTTAAAGTGCACAATAATAAGATTCTAGCATTTCTTGGCCATGTACTCGTACGGAGTCGCCGCCCAGCCAATCAATACCTTGGAGTGTTTCCGGACTTTTCTGTTCTGCAAAAACCGTAAAGATAGCGTCCTGAAATATGCACAGTAGAATGACGACCAAACCCTTTTGAACGAAATACATGGCAGATTGGCGAGTGTGGTTTGCACATCGACATTTTCTCTTCATCGACAACAGATCTGTCTGTCCGTCACAGCATCATATGGCAGTTTGGACCTGGCACTATCTGATCATCTCGACGGTGGTTCATTTCGGCGAGTGAGTTCTTGTTGAGCCGGTATTATTGGCACGCGATCCCAGAGAATCCGACTACATTGGGTCTTCTTGCGTTCTCTCAATCTCCCAGGAATGGTCACGGCACAAACACCCCCACACTGGGAGATCAGAATCACTTACAGATAAAGATGTCACCGGCACCACCGTCCTGATGTCATGTTTGTGAAGCAGAACGAGTCAAAGCGTCACGCCTTTCTCGGGGTCATATGGGCAGCTGTATCGTCCATGCTGACAAAGCCGACGACTTTGGCTGCATTATCGTCGAAAGGAACCACGCTCTATTTCATGTTCGACGTGTAGCAACGAGCGAAAGCAGGTCATGTTCAAGCTGGCCGAGCATGATCGTGAGGGCGTACGTCCTTGGTATCCCGTTTGGCTTTGTGATCACGCTCGGCCGGTCGTCACATCGTTGCGCATCTCGCTCAACCGGCTCTTCCTCGACGACCTCAAGCCATGGACATGTCGGTGCTTTCGTTCATCAGGGATATGATCTTCCCATCCTGTCCTGGGGCCGTGTCGTCATCTGGTTTCTCGTCTGTCTGATCTTCTGCTCGTGTGGGAATCATCAAAGCTGTCGCTTGCAGCGCATTTGGCCGCGCCAAGAGGAATGACAGCCGACCCGTTGGTGCTGGTGTGGGTGGGTGACCGTCTTACATAGTCGCATTAATCATGCGTCTCGTGTCTTCGGGCAAAATGCGAGATAAGTCCGGCTGGCCATGGCCACGGTCCTTGCGTCTGAAGCGAGCAGATTGCTGCTAATTTCCACGGCAAGTCACAGGAGCCAGCTGGCGACGCAGGCTAGGCTGTTCCTTTCCTAGAACAGCGTCGGTGGCCGCAGATGTGCACGTCAACACGCGACGTCGTCCGACGCTCAGATGGAGGCGTTTTGGGTCTGGTCCTGGGACCTGTCGTAAGATGGCGCGGCTTCGGCCAAGGCTCTGCATGGCCCCCGATTCCGCAGCTTGTCGGAGCCCATCTGTCCGTAAAAGTAAGCGTGGGCCGAGGTCCACTGGGCAGGCTAGCGAGGGTTGAATGCACCGTAGCCAGCCCAGCGAGCCCACCTTTTTCGCTTGCCAACCTCGTTCGAGACAGAGCTACAGGACTAGGCAGGCGGGACGGAGGCGCGTCTGGTTGTAGTGCAGGCCGACGACGAGACCGACTTTTCTTTTTCGGCGCGCTATGCTCGTACGGGCAAGAGCTGCAGCAGTTTCTGCGAGTTATGCCTTACTAAGACGCGTTGACGGCCGGTGCCGTGAAGATCCTGAAGGTACGGCTTGCGAGTACGGAGTACCAGGATGTGCAGGTGCCCTGGTCGAAGCTCGTACTCAGCACGACTGTGCGGGGGTCCTGGTCGGGTCATCCGACACGACGTGTGGCTCGCAGACGGAGTAACGGTATTCGGTGGGGCCTCGCGAGGAAATACGGAGTAAGAGGCTCGAGAAATGTGCATTGGCAAAGGGCGGATTGCTCGTAATGCCAGTCGGCACAAGGACTGGACCCACCGAACAGCATAGATAAACAAGTGGAAACACGGTGGAGACAGGCACAAGCAGGAAAGGGGCGAGGGTCGAAGGAGGGGGCGAAGAAGGCCAAAGGAAGACAAATGGAAAAAAGAGAAACGTTAGACTTGCGTCACGGCATTTATGCAGGCCGTTGGGCTGGCATCGAATGATCTAATCAGGCTGGGGGCAGGCAAAGGTATAAGCGGGGATTGCGTAATACTGCGCAGAAGGCTTAGTGATCGCTCTAGCGGGCGCTGCTGAGGTCTTATGCCGGGTTTTGGTGCAGATTGCCATTACTTTTCCCATTTACCTAAAGATAAAAGTCGTGCCATGGGCGCGGCCTCCACTGGCCTATCTGAACCCCGGATCCGCTGCTATCTTGCGCCTTGCACGGGGTCGTCCTGTGCAGGCTGGCGCGCGAGAAAAAAAACAAAGGAAGCGGGCAAAAAAAAAGACGAAAAAAGATGACTAAAGATAGCGCGCGCGCGAGCGCTGCAGGCGCCCCCTTTCCTGCATAGCCGTATCTTATCACGGCGAGTCCCCCTCCTCTCGAGCCGTGCGCCGCAGGGTTGGTTTCGGACTGCGTAGCACGGCGGCTCTTGGCCCTGCGGCTGACAAGGCTGGCTGGCGAGAGCTGTGCAGCACACCGGCTGCGATCTACTCCGGACTTGTATCTCACTCTTCAGTCTCCGTATCTGCGGAGAAGGCTGTCTGGTACGGGAGCAGTTTACGTAAAGTGCGAGGGCGCATCCACTTCGCCTCCCGTAGGGTTCGCCCCGACAGTCGCCATTAGTCACAGCTTGGATTGCATCCCACAGCCTCCCCCAACCAGGCGTCACGGCAAGTCCGGGGAACTAGGACTTTTGTACTAATTACACGTTCGCGTCAAGTAAGCAATCAGGTCGACTCCACCGGCGGCTGGATTAGGCAGGGCCAGCCGACTCGGATGCTGCGTCGGTCGCTGCAACCGGCCTCTGATCCACTCGCGACCACGGTGCTGTCTCTGTCGTGGGTCCGGACCCGTACGGCAGGCCTTTGTATATATATGCCGGCCATGCGCAGACATGGCTTGTCTTTCTCGGTCGTGCCTCATCCTGCATCTGCATCCCGGATCGCCTCCACTTGTGCGTCTGCAGCCTGTCATCTGCCATCTGCCATCTGCCGTCGCCATCTGCGGTAGCATCAATCTGACCCGGTTTCCCCATCCCTCCCCGTCCTCCCCGCCATGGAGGAGCTACAGAAGACGGCCTATAGCGGCTCGCCCGACGATGCGGACGCGCTCGCCCGCCTCGGCCACAAGCAGGAGCTGACCCGCAACTTCTCGAAGCTGTCGATGCTGGGCCTGGCCTTTGCCATCCTCAACAGCTGGACGGCCCTGTCGACGTCGCTGAACCTGGCCCTGACCTCGGGCGGCCCGACCGCCGTGATCTGGGGCCTCATGACCGCCGGCGTGTGCAACCTCTGCCTGGCTGCCTCGCTGGCCGAGTTCCTCTCGGCCTGGCCCACGGCCGGCGGCCAGTACCACTGGGCCGCCCAGGTCAGCTGGCCGCGTGCCGCCCGCGTCATTAGCTTCGCCACCGGCTGGATCAACGTCGGCGCCTGGGTCTGCCTCACGGCCAGCGGCGGCCTGCTCGGCAGCACCCTCATCATCGACATCATCGCCCTGATGCACGACGACTACGTCTACAAGGCCTGGCACCAGTTCCTCATCTACATTGCCTTTACGCTCGGCTCCTTCTTCATCAACGCCTTTTCCAGCCGGCTGCTGCCGCTCTTCACAAAGGCCGCCTTCCTCTGGTCCGTCGCCGGCTTTGTCATTATCAGCATCACCGTCCTCGCCTGCGCCTCGCCCAACTACCAGTCGGGCGAGTTTGTGTACGGCAAGTTCATCAACGAGGTCGGCTGGCCCGACGGCTTCTCCTGGCTGCTCGGCCTCCTGCAGGGCGCCTTTGCCCTCACCGGCTTCGACGGCGTCATCCACATGATCGAGGAGATCCCCAACCCCACGCGCGAGGGCCCCAAGATTATGCTCTACAGCATCGGAATCGGCATGTTCACCGGCTGGGTCTTCCTCAGCTGCATCCTCTTTGTCATCACCGACGTCGACGCCGTCAACAGCAACGCCGCCGGGCCGCTGCTGACGGCCATCTACCAGGCCACCAACAGCAAGGCTGGCTCCATCTGCCTGCTCATGTTCCCGCTCATCTGCATGGTCTTCACCTCTGTCACCCTCATGACGACGAGCAGCCGGATGAGCTACGCCTTTGCCCGCGACCGCGGCCTGCCCTTTAGCAGCTTCTTCGCCCAGATCCACCCCCGGCTGCACGTTCCCGTCAACGCCATGCTCTGGACCTCGGCCTGGGTCATTATCTTTGGCTGCGTCTTCCTCGGCTCCACCAGCGCCTTCAACGCCATCGTGTCGGCCAGCGTCGTCTGTCTCGGCATCACCTACGCCATCCCGCCCACCATCCACTGTCTGCGCGGCCGCAACCTGCTGCCCGAGTCGCGGCCCTTTAAGCTCAAGGGCGCGCTCGGCTGGACCCTCAACATGGTCGGCATCCTCTGGACCGTCCTGACGACCGTCCTCTTCTTCTTCCCGCCCGAGCACCCGACCACGCCCGACAACATGAATTACAGCATTGTCGCCTTTGGCGTCATCCTGGTCATTGCTGCCGGCCAGTGGATCGTCGACGGCCACAAGAACTACACCGGCCCTGTCGCCGAGGTAGACATTGCCGCGTATGGCCAGGCCGAGCCGTCGGACGGGAGCTCCGCGGCCGCCGAGGAGACCAAGAAGGCTGAGTAAGGCTGTTGTCCTTTCTGCACGCGTGTATATACCAGCACAGCGCATATTCCTATAGAGCAATCTGTACATAGTTAATTTATTTCCTCATTCACACTCTTACGAGGACAAACGAGCGCTTCTTGGCCACGCGGCCCGCAAACAGGGTGGCCAATAGGCCCGTACTGATTGTGGTCGTCACTCCGTACTGCAAACACGTTTATTCTGCTTTAACTTCAGTCTAACAGAACATGCTCTCTTAGCCCTCAGCCAGCGTCTCTGAACTACAGCTAGCTGCTGTCGGCTTGACCTTGGCTCGGATCTCGGCCACGACAGCTGCCGTCACGTCGGCCGTCTTGGCCGTGCCGCCGAGATCGGGCGTGATGATGCCGGCCGCGCAGACGTTCTCGACGCAGGCCATCAGCTGGTCGGCCGCGGCCGGCTCGCCGAGCCACGTGAGCATCTCGGCCGCGGTCCAGAACGTGGCCACCGGGTTTGCGATGCCCTGGCCCGTGATGTCAAAGGCAGACCCGTGGATCGGCTCAAACATGGACGGGTTCTCCCGGCTGGGATCGAGGTTGCTCGTCGGCGCGATGCCAATCGACCCGGCTAGGGCCGCCGCTAGGTCCGACAGGATGTCGGCGTGCAGGTTCGTCGCCACCACCGTGTCGATGCTCTGCGGCTGCAGCACCATCCGGACCGTCATGGCGTCGACCAGCATCTTGTCCACCGTGACATCCGGGAAGTCACGTGACACAAGGCTGGCCACCTCGTCCCACAGCACCATGCCGTTGCGCTGTGCGTTGCTCTTGGTCACCAACGTCAGCCGCTTGCGCGGCCGTGCCTGCGCCGTGGAAAAGGCGAACCGCATCAGCCGCTCGACCCCGTGCCGCGTGAAGATGGCCACCTCCGTCGCCACCTCCCACGGCTGTCCCCGGTGCGACCGCCCGCCCTGGCCGGCGTACTCGCCCTCGCTGTTCTCCCGCACAATCACCCAGTCCAGGTCTCCCGGCTGGCAGCGTCGCAGCGGCGACTGCGTCCCCCGGAGCACCCGCGTCGGCCGCACGTTGGCGTACTGCTGCAGCGGCTGGCAGATCGCCAGCCGGAGCCCCCAGAGCGAGATGTGGTCCGGCACGTCGGGCGCGCCCACGGCCCCAAACAGGATCGCGTCGTGCTTCTTCAGCTGCTCCAGACCGCCGTCTGGGATGTACTGGCCCGTCTTCTTGTACGTCTCCGAGCTCCAGTCGTAGTCGGTAAAGACGAGCTCAAACGTCTGCGACGCCTCGGCCAGTGCCTTTAGCACCTCCACGCCGGCTGCCACCACCTCGGGGCCGATCCCGTCGGCGCCCATCGAGGCGATGCTGTAGGATTTGCGCGTAATCGTCGACGACATCGTGGCGGTTGTAGGGAGCAAGGAGTGAGGGGTTGACGGGCATATGGGAGTGGCAGCGGCTCGGGTCCTTTATATCCTCGTCCACGGGGGGTGGGAGCGTCTGTGGCATGATAAAAGACCGCAACCTCTAACCAGATTTGGCTGTGGCTGCAGCTAGGAAGCCGGATCACTGCATTAGTGATGCTGGATAACTGGTCGGTTGTGTCAAACTAACACCAACTTCCGGTGATCAGGTGATCCTGTCGCCTATCTGTAGGTGGTCCGTGCGCTGGCCGAGGATCTCGTTGCATCCGGGCTCGAATCTAGCATACATGATTTACACTCTCCAGCTCTAGAACGATGATACGAATCTCTTCGACAGGGTAAGTGGCGATTCACCATTTACTTATCCATTACAGGTTCGGCTACTAATGCTTATTAATTTCCTTTTCTTGAACAACTCTCGCCACGAAGAAGACCAGCTATAGACTCACGGCATCATGCTAGGTCTCGTTCAGCAATGTTTCTGCCGTGAAAAACGCATAATTAGCTCCGTCTTAAAAATGAAATACTTGTCTTGGGGGTCACGGATTTGTTGCCAAGGTTGTTCGCTGGGATCTTCATTCATAACCCCCAGACCTTCAACGTGGTCGGTAAAGAAGCGGGATGCCGCAGGACACTGGCTGGACCGTGCCGAATAGCTGTTACGGCAGCGTTTGTGCCATCGCGTCCTGAATGTTGGCATTGTATTCTCCTGTATAATAAAACAGGGTATAAGGGGCAATCTAGCCTGTAGGGGATTTTTGGTATGTCTTGTACCGGTCTAAGATATCCGCAAAGAATGCTAGCACTGAGAAAGGCTCCTGAATGTTCGGCCACTCTTTCTTTGTAAAAGCACTCTTCGCTTGTAGTCGAACATCGTGAATGGCCGTTGTTCTTGGGAGTCTGGGTGGCCATATGCTTTTCGTATTCGCATCACTTGTCCGCGAAGCGCATTCGCTAGAACAGTGCAGTCGTCTGAAATCGTCAAGTCGTGGCAGTTGATTGGATGGTGTGGCGAGCTCTACAGGAACGTTAGTTTCTCGATTGTTTGACCGTATGTGACGGGCGATGCCTACCTTGACACATTTCAGTCTTTCTTTGTGGATGAATCCTCACCCTCACTCACACCAACGGCTCCCGTTTGAAGCCACCGAATAGAGTAGGCGGTGACGATCAGCGCCATTCCGCAGTCGCCCTTCTTCACCTTCTCCGTCGCGTTACTCTTCTATCTCCATTGGAATGGCCATATTTTCAGTCTCCATCTTCCGTCACCGTTGAAATGCCCTCTTTACCACATTACGTATAGCGTGTAAGTCTGTGTGTGTTTGTAAGGTTTTTTGTGAAGTAGAGGTGTTACCATCTTGAATGAAAGCATTCCACTGGATCGACTGTCTCCTGAAGAATTTAATCTTTGTCTGTCCGGTTAGTACAAATTATAGCAAAAGAAAAACAATGCGAGCAAAAAAAAGAACGGAAAGAAAAATGTTCGCCAGGGCACACGAACGGGGAATACAAACCTTTTGCGCTTATCTCTCCACAATCCCGTCTACTCTGGCCGAGCAGTTATCGTTGCCCAGCTCGCCTCTTGGCTCGTCGGATTTCAACGGCCACAAATGAGGCCATGGCACCTCGGAAAGTCAATCGCTTTCGTGGGCTGAAAAGAAGGCACCCGGCGTGATTCTGGCGACAGTGCCTATTGTATCCTCCGTTTTTGCTGCTCCCATCGGTTACTAGAGGACCACAAGTGCTCTCGTTTCGAGGACGTGTGCCTATTTCGAGACCAGAGAACTTGTGGTCCGCTAGTAACCGGCCCAGTTCCGGTTCCTGTGGTTAACCTGTCGCCAGTGCACGAAAGAAACGCACAATTTAAAGAAGTTAAGAAAGGAAGAGAAGTTATGTAATTTTCAAGCTTGCGAAAGACGTATTTATAGTTGCAATAGGAAGGAACTGACCTCAATACAGGAGGAACGCATTGTTTTCCTCAAGCTAGAGGCCTGCCTGCACCTTGTCATTTCCTCTTACAAACAATATTGCAGGCGTTATGCCAGGTAGAGCGTGACTTCATTAACCACCCGAATTTTCAATTCGAGACCACACGTGATACTAAACAATAACATTACTAACATAGCCCTTCGTGCTGCTTTTACGCTTGTCGGGAGTTCTGTCCACCCGACTGGCATTTAATGTGTTTTCGATAACTATTTAAGAAAAGGTTCCGAAAGCTATAGAAACAAGGCCTCTCACACATAGCAGCGAAACACATAGCAGCGAACTTGACTGGGTTACAAACGAAAGAAGAAACATCATTAAGGCCATTTCTCGCATATATCGCCGTAATTATGGGCTAAAGCAACAAACGCATGCTCCATATTTTGCTTCATCCATCTCTACCGATTCTCCGTCGGCTATCAGCGTAGATGCTGCAATGCCGGGTCCAATGCCGGGTTAACCTGTGCGGCTGCTAGAAACGGGCTCTCCACTCCACCAAGTGTACTTGAGAGCAGCCGGTCATACCAGAGCAGCGACTCCTGGTCTCCGGTGGCAGCAGTGCCAGCGGTGGACGGATTGGTTGTGTTGAAAAGGCGGGATTGGCTGGTGAGAATTGGCGTCCAGGACTGCTAGACAGTAGACCAATCTGTCGGAAGGTACGGAGTATGCATATTGCAATCAAATCAAGAGTGAATAATAGTGGGGTCCACCCTCTTTTCGGATAATTTGACACAATCATGATTTCGTTTTCTGCCGCACGCATCTATTCCTTTTTTAAGCATACCTCCCCTCCCCCTTTCCTGGGCTTTAGCTTGGGAGATCACTGTCAAAATTGTGAATCGACTTTTTGAGGACCAGTACTCAGTTACTACCAAACGCTTCAGCACCCACATATACTTCCTAGGATGTGAGAACCCTCTGCTCGAGCCACTAATGAAGTTCAGTAAGGAAGAGCACGAGGACAGCCCGCGCAGTCCAATGGCCTGCGAGATATGCCGACGGAAGAAGCGTCAAGTGAGACGGCCTGTGATTGAGTACTGAGGCACAAAACATCTGCAGACAAACTAACACATTTCTGTTCTAGTGCAACAGACAACTGTATGCCGCATGAACGAGTATTTTGAGATGATAGGCTGCGTTTGCTGATTCAACTTGGCCACAGGCCCTTCTGTTCCCAATGCAGCCTTGAACCGGATAAATGCCAGTATCCCGACAAACGGTAATACCACCCTGCTCCATCTGGCATTCGGAGCTAACATCCACCCAGGGGAATGCCACTAGCCTACCTACATCATCTAGAAACTCGACTAGCAACGACTGAGGCTGCTTTGTTTTATGTCATGTGGGAAGACTCGAAAAACTGGATTTCTGGCTGCCGGCCTTCCTTGCCCTATCTCTTTCCGGTATCGACAACCAAGGACAAAGTACAGGCGCGTAACAGAGTGGGATGTTTTCCCTCTGTCCTCAAGAGAAGACTGGGCTAGTTGGTTCCGGCACAAGTCTGCCAAAGAAAACCAGGATGGCGGGGGAACAGAGATCACCGAAACGAAACTGGAAGAACAAGTCGTACAATCTCGGCCACCGTTTCCAGCTATGGGTGTGCCCGATGCGGAACGCGCGACAGATGTTGCTTCCAGCACGACACCGCAGCCAATAGAGCCTAAGAAGGTTAAGCCTCCATCTTAGAATCAGCGCTTGCTTTATTTCTTTCTTACAGTGCTTACAGACTCTGCTTGTCTGCTCCTGGACGCTAAAATAATACTTACGGAGTGCGGAGTACTCCGTACAAATTTCTACTTCTCTTGGTCGTGAAAGTCGTCTCCTCGTATTCGAGAAGCCTGCTACTTGCATAGTATTCACTCCGACATGGATCCTGACAAATCAAGTCTACTCCGGAAAGCCTTGGAGATAAAAATGAGCTGTTCAAACAGCTTTCAAACAGCTTTGTGCTACGGAGTACCGCTTGGGTCCTATCGTGCCTAGACATGACGGCCGGACTAATAAGCCAACTGTAGGTGCACTACGGAATAGAACCCTCGCCGAAATACCGATAGACTGATGCCTAGTGCACGGACCATTTGTCCGAGTTTTGGCCACTACTTCGAATTCTGTGGCCGTTAGGTTTAGATGGCCGCTTCTTTTTTCGTTATCAACGATTTTCGCTTTGCTGGAAAATGCACTGGCTATTCGCGGTTACCTACGCTATAGCACAGGGCCTTGTCGTGCCCTCGGTTTTGGCCGCGCCAACTAATCAGCAGCCTCTTACGACCGTTGACTCGGCCAAAGTGGATCACGACAGCCACAATTTCTACGTCCGGCAGCAGAGTGACGATGTCTGCAGAGCGGGATCCAAGCATTTTGCAGGCAAGGTGGACGTGTCCTCTGCAAAAAGCCTGTTCTTTTGTAAGCATACAGACTCCCTATCATGACCGTCCATCACGATTGATCCATACTGACCGGCTAGGGTTTTTCGAGAGCCGCCGAAGCCCACTATCTGACCCTGTGATTGTATGGCTAAACGGGTAAATCTGCCTTGACACTGGTTAAAATACTTACATAGACGCTGGTATATGAGTACTAATGCCATGAGGAAGCGGACCTGGCGGATCGTCTATGTACGGCCTATTCAAGGAGATAGGTGGCTGCCAGCTGAACGAGGTGGACAACGACACGGTATACAATGAGCATAGCTGGGCGAACTTTGCCAACGTGCTTTTCATCGAGTGAGTTGAGGCTGCAGAGCTCCTTGCGAAACGCCCCGGCTTTAGCTGTTCTTAAATTGGAAAGGCTGACGGCCATAAAAGCCAACCCGCTGGTGTTGGCTTCTCCAGCGTTAACAACGGCACCATCGGCGGCCCCGATAACATCCTAGAAGCCTCACAAGACTTCAGCACATTCATGGATGTCTTCTTCACCAGCGTGTTTCCCGAGTACGCCGCACTACCGCTTCACATTGCCGGCGAGTCCTTTGGTGGCAAGTATGTTCCCGGTATCTCGCACTACATTGCCACAACACCCGGCCTCCTTTTACCGCCCATCCAGTCCATCATCCTAGTCGATGCGGCTGTCGATTCAATCACATCTGGGGTGGCAGGCTACTATGACCATTTCTGCAGCGTGGACGAGCATGGCCAACGCAACAAACCGGACGGATTCAATGAGTCGACATGCCGAGCAATGGAAGAGCAGCTGCCGGAGTGCGAGCGCCTTGCTAGTCGGTGTCGAGAGACATACGATGTCAACGATTGCCGTTCAGCTGAGACGTGGTGTGATGAACACGTTGGAAAATGGTTGTACGATGAGGTGGTGCCGGGAGGACGAAACCCCTATGTTTGTACAAGCCCGGACACGTGCGTTAGATTTGAAGAGCGCGACTGACAGCAGCACAGGACGACAGAAGGCCATGCAAGAAGCCTCCCGTCTGCGACGACTTTGCCGATGGCGGATACTCGGCCTACCTGAACACGTCTCGCGTGAAGAACGCCTTGGGAATCAACGAGGACTTTTCATTCCAGGGTATCAACTTTGACATCAACGGTCGGTGGGCCGCTAGTGGTGAGGTTTTTGTGCCATCAACACGCGAGGTGTCATACATCCTCGATCGGACCCCGACTCGGATCCTCGTGCTGAACGGAGACAACGACAGCATCATGTGAGTGCACATGGTGTTATGGAGCCCGAGTATCTCTTGAAAGTGACTGACCTGCTTTTGCGCCTCTTTTTAAGAAACACAGAGGGCCAGAAGAGGGTGTGGGAGCACATGCCATGGGCTCGGCAGGCCTTGTATCGCATCAGAAAATGGGCAGACTGGGAGTGGCCCGATCAAGACGGACAGTTGACACTTGGAGGTCAGGTCAAGACGGCAGACAAGCTTTCGTTTGCTGGTATCCTAAACGCCGGACACGCCTCGCCTGGTGACCAGGCCGCCGCTGTAGCCTTTCTACTAGAGTGTTGGACAAGTGTTACAATCAAGGACAGCCGGTGTCCAATCTAGACCCAGGTTTTTGTAAGATGGCTCTCAGTTAATACCCTTTAGGGTTGTAAGAGAACCGTCTGAGGTTGTTCTTTGTGTCGCAAGAGGGGGCGATATGACCGTTTGTACAATTCGGAAGATAGATTGGTATTGAGCATACTGTAAGATTCTTTTTGTCGTATTGAGAGACAGGAAGCAATATCTATAGGTGTAACGGCCGAGGTGTGTATATGTATTGACTCGCCGAGCACCCCAACGGGTTCCTGACGTCTAGGACAGCAACATGAAATCTACAGCGTCTTGTATCGAGTATGGAGATGCCAACCTGGAATTGCTGGTTTGGGATACTTTATTCGTGTCCCGGGAACGTGTCAATGTCAACTGCGGGGTAATAGAAGAAAAATGGTGTGGATTGATCGAAATGTAAAAACCTGGCAGATACTGTTTACGGGGTATCTTTATCTACTATCTACTAAATATGCAAACTAACAAATCTCCCCCAATGTGAAAGTAGAGCATGCGCCTCTACACAACATGACCGGTATGGAAATGCCGAATCGCTGGCCGTCGAAAAGGGGCCTGGCCAACATTAAGAGAAATCTAATGATGGATCTAAGTCGAGAGGCAGCAAAATACCCACCTTACAGTGAGGACCATCCAGAGGGACTGCTTGACATCACAAGCTAGATCAATAGTCTTATGCGGAACGAGATAGCTAGCTATGTCGACATGCTTCCACGACATGAGATCCGAGGCAAGTTCCGTGCATTTGTAATAATCAATAATTAATACGCATACAATTTTTGCTCTTGACGCTGACTTGCTCTTCTGTGCTCTCGAGATAGGCTTGGATTACGGTCCAGTAGCTGGCTCAACATACACTGACTGCTGCTGTTGCTGGGCTGATCAACGAGCATTTCGATCCGACAGAAATCATTGACTCCTTCTACATCATGGCAACGAACGGTGTTACTGCATTACTAGACATGGTTTCCTTCGCAGCATGCGATGTCGGAGAGGCCATTATGTATACAACACCCACCTACGGCATGTTCCACCCTGATGTAGCCTCTCGGAACGGAATACACGTTGTGGAGGTTCCTTGTGGCGACGACTTTGACCAGTTCACGGCAGAAACCTCCACCATTCTCGTCCAACGTTTCGAAGCAGCATACCAACGAGCAACTACGGATAGTATTTCTGTACGCTCCATACTGTTATGCAACCCTTGTAACCCGCTCGGTCACTCCTACTCAAGGGCTACACTCATTCGGCTTGCTGCTTTTTGTGCACGACACAAGCTCCACCTCATCAGTGATGAGATCTATGCCTTATCGGTGACGTCTATTTGTCTAACACTTGATGCATTCACATCTGTACTTGCGATAGACCGGGAAGTTGGTATCAGTCCACAGAGCTTACACGTCCTGTACGGTGCTTCAAAAGACTGGGGACTAGACGGCTTACGGCTTGGATTTCTAATCACCCGCAATGCTGTATTCAAAGAAGCTTGCCGCCGGCGAGGGTATGTTTAGCCCAAACATACAAAACGAAATCGTCGCTAACCAGGCTCTACAGAATGTTTACATGGATATCCTTGTATTCCGACGCGGTCTTCTGCGCCATATTATCCGACCGCACGTTTGTGGCACATTACATCGATACATACGACGAAAACTGCGCGAGGCTCGCGATTTTACTACGACGTTTCTACGGGCGCATCAGATCCCATACCAGATGGCGAGTTCCGGTATCTTTCTCTGGATAGATCTCGGGAGATGGACATCTATTCTTGGTAGTTGTAGCGCGTCGGGCGAGTCCAGTGAGGTCCGGCCAACGAAGTGCTGGATGGAAAAGGGCGTCTACTTGGAGCCTGGGGAAGTGAGTCGATCTACAAGGACACCACGTGACCCTGTCACTAACGGCAGCTTTAGGCCTTCTTATCTCCCACTCCAGGAAAGTATCGTTTAGTGTATTCAATAGATTCGGAGCCTATGGAGGTTGGATTGAATAGGTTGATCGCCGTCCTGGAAAACATCAGGGACAGCGTAAACTTAAATTTCAATGCGGAGTAACACAGGACTTGCTGCAGGCAGCCAAGTAGTCTGAGTAGTAGTATCTCGTGGCTAGTGGTTTGTACTATTGAAAGGAAGTGATCTATAGCTTCGTTCAAAGTAGTGTGGCCGACGCTGTAACCTCGTAGTTAAGACATACGTGGCCGTAGTCGCTCTCAGCTCTACTCATAGAGTGTCAAGAGCATAATATTTATGGATATCCGCTGGCATTCTAGAGTTAGAGTTCTCGCGGTAGCGCTGTTCAAAGTACAGTGTGCTCGTTTCCGTCATTAATGAGGCGGAAAAAGGGTAAAACAAAAACATTGATGGTCCTGTGACTGTCACTCTGAAACCTTCGACACAGTTACACTGGCCAGGCATACCATAGACAGCTAGGAGGCCTGTACCTCTGACAAGTACCCTCTACATGTCCTCGGATCTTCCTAGGGCGTTTTGTCTCTTAGACAATAACCTTGCACCGTGATGTGTATCGTCTCCGTTGTACCGACAACTACAGGCCCTTCTTCGGCGAAGCTAGGAAGACGTCAGCGGATATCGTCCGTTCTTGCACACCTAGTCACCGAGGAGATCACACGAGCTCGCTCCTTCCACTCGAGGGGCGGTGGCCCCCGGCAAAATAAAAGTATATAAGAACCCCTTTCTCGAGGGAAGCCGAAAAGAAGCCGAAAAAAACAACCATTTCAATATCAGATTACCCGTAACGAAACGGCCTCACAACCACAAACCACCACAACAATCTCATAGAAAAAGGTATGGTCAATCATTAACAAGAAAAGACCCCCGAGATGCAGTTGTGCTTCGGTCTTTGACCGTACACGTTGAGACACACTGGTCTCAACGACCTCTTCCTCTATCGTGACATTTCTGTATCTCACACTAATATCAGGAACCGATCTCACTATTTCGCAATAAACGCAAAATGCCTTACACTGACACTTTCCGTAAGTAGAAACTATCCGAAACAAGGACGAGAAGTTTATTAACATTTTCGTTGCAGGTCCTCTCCTGTCCAAGGCTGAATATGACCTTTGCATGTCATTTGGCGGATGGACGAAGTATATGATAGCAATGGGACTCAAGCCGTGGAAGGCCGAGGATATAATTGAGGCCAAAGCCATCTTGGAGGTCTTCGTCAGCAACGACGAGGAGCACGGCGTTGTCCGTGAGGAAGACCCCAAATAGGCTCTGCCATTGATGTCCTGCAGAACTTGGGGTAGATGCAGGATCGCGGTTAAAGCCCTGTGGAAAAAGTGTATACGGCTTCACTAGGCATTGAATAGTCCCAGATATCTGGAAAGACTTATCGCAACGCAAAATCAAATCTGCTTTTTACAAGGGAGGAACGTAAAACGTACAGACTTCCAGGAACAACGCTTCGTCATTTTTATTCGGACAGATGACTTGAGATTCCGAGAACAAATCGTCTCCAACTTTTGTTTTACCACAGAAATCCGAAGATCAATATACCGAGAGAATGCTGGAATGATCTAGTGTCCCACATACGCCTGATATCGTATGGCCATGGTATCTGAAATGCCAAGATGATAGCTAGTTATTTGAATTATTTTACAAACGATAATGTAATCCAAATTGGAAAAGGATCTAGCCATGGAACAGCAGCAGAAAGATTACCCATTCCGCTTCGAAATTGCCCCATCCTTCATCGAAAATTTTACCACAGTGAGAGCGTTTTGTTTGTTCCAAGTCGAGCAGGTTTGTTCGTCAAAAGGTTCGCTTCTTCAATCATCGCTAAACACCCGTCATACCACAAAAAAAATTCCTCCCTCAGTAATGGTGTATCTCTATTTACTCTGTCGACAGTCGGGACACAAGATGAGAAAGTGTCCATCTGCTGGCCACAACGTCAGTGGGAGGAAGAAAATACAAAGCACAAGAGATGGAGGTCTGTGGCAAAGATGCAAAGACCTCAACATTGTCAAGCTGCTGCTCCATGGAGACGTCAGCGATGAGTTCGACAGAATATGTTTCCGCCAGGTCTAACGTCCGTCGTTTTCGCGTTCCAGGGGAATACTGCGAGATCATCTTTCTCGACTCTTGTCCAATGCGTCGACACATTTCCTCCATTTTCCTTATCCCTGACCCTAGCCTCGAGCCGACACGCAAACCCTCTTGCGCCCCCTTCGCACGTACAACATATTTTCGCGAAGCTTCGACGACCTCAATATCAACGACGCCATCCTGAAAACATAATCTTCCTCTATCGTTTTCAGCACAAGGTCGAGTCTCTCGAGGTCTCTGTTTCAAAGCATCCCATTACTTGACAATGGTCTCACATTCGAGGACTCCTTTGCATTGACAAACGACAACACACCTGCAGAGAAATAACTTCTTCCTGTGCATATCCGGGACGTCTTATTCTATTTCGATCTTCTTTACGGCCGGCTGCACCGCTGTGAGGCGAAGAATCAGGACTGTCAAGGCATATGGCCAGACGAGCTACAGATTATGATCGAAGTCATCAATCGTAAAGTTGTCCGTTGTCCACCAAACTGCCGCTACATAGCCCTTGGCCACGTCTGGGGTGGTATCATACCTAAAGCGGATGCCTTGGAAAACGAACGCTGCCATCTACGATCGAAGACGCTATCTTGGTGACAAAGCGTGTGGGATTGTGATATCTTTGGGTGGATGCTTTCGACCAGACACCATCGCCAGAAAAACAGCAACATCCTGAAATTATGAGCCGAATCTACTCCGATGCATATGCTACCGTCATTGTCTTTGACAGTGACAATTCTAACGTCGGCCTTTGCGGTGTGTCATCTCGCAACCTCAAATGCCATTCGGATAGCTTGAAGGTTTCTGAGAACGAGCCGTTCGTAGCTGATCAAAAGTCAAAGGCGTCTCTACAAAGCTTCGCTTTTCTCTATAATTACAGCCATGGCCCGTTCTTTGTTGCCATTGTTTTTGAAATTGAGGAACTCGTAACCCCGCAGTCAACTACATGAAATTGACATGAATACGGATAGATGAATCCGGCGAAAAGTGACGATAACAGCTCCATTGGCTCATCTAGGGTTTTACCCGTGGACTATCGTAGGTCGGCACTGTGTTGAATGTTGGCACTACATTTCAATCCTCGAGAAGCCCAGAACAATCTCCCTTATCTCCGATTTATTCTACCTCTATTTTGGTGTTTCAATCACAATGTTCCATGAACCGAAATGTGTTTTTGCAATGTTGAACGTTACATCTTAGTAGACACCACATTCCGAGCTTTCCGATATCTAGACGCGAGACCCTAAGGCGTGCCATGCGCCTATTTTCTATACTTTATTCACAGCAAGCTTGGCTTGTATGCTTTCCTTAATCGCTGTAATCGCATTTTTCTTCTTAGAAGCCTCCGCCGCCTTCGACGCGCTGCATATTGTTCATGTTTTTGTTATCGTCGCCGCTGTCTTTGTTTCTGTCTCTGCTGTTGCTTCTGGGATCTCAACGGTGAAGAGGCGCGCGTGATTCCTTCCGTCCCTTTGGTGGTGGCGTGCCGGCTAGCCTGGGGCCTTTGTATCGGGAGGGGGGATCTTCATCGTCGCCGGAAAGCCCGTAGAGGGAAGTCTGGCCTGGAAATAATTTTGCTGGGGGTAATGTAGAGAGTGACCTGAAGTCAGCAGTACATCGGCTGTACGCTGATAGAGAAGAGGAAAACATTGTGAAATTGACAAAAACGACAAGAGGCCCGTAAATCGGGGTGGTCGACAACAAAATATAATGGGCAGGGCACAGCTACGCTGTAAGAGTGTCATCTGCAATAATGAGGGAAGAAAAAGGGCGGGAAAAGATAGCGCAAACAGGCTGCATCCGAGATTTGTGACGCAAGATAAGGAAAGCTGCAACTGAAGAAATTGAAGAAGAAAAAATGTCGACTTTGTGGGGTGGTAGTTCGTCAATAATGAGTAACCAAGAGGCGAAACTGTCCAGGTACAGGTTGGCACATGCTGTCAATGACTTTGCAGATGGGAAGTTGACTAGAAATGGCAATGGCCAGACTCTCCTGTGGTGTTGCGATAAATCAGTCATATGACCCTGCCTACCACGCTGTAGGGTACGGGGTCCTTACTTTTGCACCATGGTGCAGGAGGTAATGCCAATCAAATATGTCGGCATATTATTCTGAAAAAGCCTGCATAGACTTCCTGGCCCTTGCACTAACGGTTGCCATAAAGAAGTTGGTGATGGCATGGGCCTTTGGGCTGCTTGGGGTCGGCAAGAGTAACTCTGCCTGGCCTTAAGGCACAGTATTAATGCGCACTGAGGCTATTTAGAGTCAGCAAACTTCGGATCGTAAAGTTCCCATCAACAGACCCCCGAATTATTTTCAGGGCCGCCGTTTGATAGGAGATTGTCCGTGTTTGGCTGGCCATCCACCTCTTCGGCCTTAAGGGCCTGACCAATTTCAGCTTCGCGATCTGGGACAAAAAAGGCGTGGCTGGCGATTTTGTTGTCTATTTGCAGATGAGCCCCAATGGCCTCAAATATGTCTGCATCAACATCGGCAAACCCCCAGTCAAATTCGTGGTTGAACAGAGATTCTATTTCTTGCATCCTCGAATGGTCTTCAGATGAGAAGAATGCATTTTGTAGAGCATCTTCTGCGCATAACTGGCTGTATTGAAAGGGGTCTGTGGGACTTTCGGCATTCGTGTTTGTTCCAGTTTCTTCAGAGGCAAACGCGTACGAGTCAGTATTACGTCCCTTGTGCTGGCTTGGTATACTATTCCGAGCTGCGATTCCAGTCTCTGTTCCCTCCAAAATGGTGTTTTGATCAGTCGGGATTGTCTGGTTGTCAACGTGGTTGTAAACGGTATGTGCTAAAGTTTTGCTTCTCCCTGTTTCACGGGAGTGGAGGCCTGATTGTACCCCATCTGTGATGAGCGCCAGGTGTCTCTGCTTCCTCCTCTTTCTTGGTGCCGAGACATGTCCGTTCCGGCTCTTTTTTGGTCTCCCAACTCGATTGGCTTTCTTTCCATGAGCTTGCACGAGATGCCGCGATAGGCCATCACTAGACTATCAGCTACTCAGAGAGGGACAAGTTATTTGTGCTAGTTCTTACCTCCTTGAGTACGCCTTGTAACAAAGGTTACAGGCCAAATTCAGGCCGCCAGTTGCTGCTGTTGAACACTTAGTTAACTCTCTAAGCGGAGTTAAAACCCTGAAGACAAGACTAACGCGCGTTAGCAGATTGGCCTTGCGACCCATAATCTGTGGAAACCAGACGCTGGCCGTTTGTTTGGCAATCAACAGTGGCGGAATTTATTTCTGCCATTGCCTCCGTGGTAGAACAGGCTGAGTGAAGTTATGGATTTGCGGCGTTGATTGCGGGGAGATCATGGTATTTGAGCGGCGGAACTGACACGATCTAAATACAGCCGCTCCGGACCCCCTCACCCCACTTTCCGTAATCGGCATGGTCCTGTCATGAGGATCAGCATGTTCCAAAATTAGTCTACGAATTAATAGGCGTGGATCTTGGGCTACTTTCCGATGGGTTTCTCTTAGATAGGCATTGCCGCTAATAATTCCATACTGTTACTTTTAATCTGTAACGTAGTGTAAAAGGTCCAAGGTCTCGACGGCAACCATTCTGGATCAGTTTTCAGTCCCTCTACGCATTGAATTTATCAAGAATGCCATCGGCAGGGAAGTTAGTGCCAGGCAATGGAATGGCATTCGAATCAATTTTTGCGCGCATTTTCGCGATTCGTTGTTCAGTCTCGTCGGCTAGTGGCTGGGTCCCATCTCCCCAAGCAAAGTCAGGATCGCTCAGATGCCTTGAGATGGGTACCTTCTTTCAGTCGTGGTCGCTGTTGTTTTGACGACAATGCGGTCGCCTGACGATATTAGCTAGTCTTTCAATTCCATGTTTTCAGTGAGGAGTTGAAGTACGATGGTTTTCGGGAAGAAATGTCGTCGCCGGGCATCAAAAAGAACAAACTCTCCTGTCCCGGGCTGGAGAAGGGGTCTGCGACAGACGTTTTCGACAACTGTAGATAGAACAGTTGCCACACTGCGTGCAAGCTTGGGTGTGTCAGAGAGTCTGCAGAGAAATCACGACCCAAGTTCCACTCACAACAAGAATGTAACCTCATCCTAACGCTGGCTCTGCGGTTCTCTGACAACTTTGTCGGCAATTTGTCCGTTGATAGCGTTCATAATAGCGTTCATAATGGCCTCGTGCACAATCCTTTGGTTCTGCGTCTGATTCGTGGCATCTGATTGAAAATGTCTCGACGAAAGACGGGTCTAGACAATCGGCCACGACCACCGGCAAAGCGAGCCGTTGTCCTCTCCTTTGTCAACAGTATATCCCAGCTCGATGCCATCGCTAGTTCGTAAATACAAGTGCCGTCCCCGTATGGGTGTTCTTATCACAAGTCATTTGGAATTTCGAGAGCGTTGTACAGCACTGCCATAGTGTTTACTTCAGTTATCATCAGAGTCTGATTGCAGGGCTCAGCGACTGGAGTACATTGCGGCTGGTGCAGAGAACCCAAACGAAGTCTTTCTAAGTATCCAAAAAAATACTCAAAGTTCACACAAAAAAAAGTATCTCCGACACGGGGAATCGAACCCCGAGCTGGTCGGTGAGAGCGACCGATGTTAGCCATTACACCATGTCGGACTTAGTGTATGAAGTTTAAAAGGACCAATTGAACACTGGATATTTCCGTCCATTGACGAGACGAAATTCCCGGCTTTTTCGTCCCCATTGTTTTCGTCCTTAATATCTTAATGTTGTGCCTACATAGCAACCAAGCTCCAGTATTGGCACAGCCTGAAGTGACCCCGAGGTAAGCTTAACATTCTATATGTGATTTGACTATGATCAGCGCTACTCCACTGGTATGTGTCATTCCACCTCTGCGACTTCAGATGCTCTTCATGAAAATCCTACATATACAAAACCTAATGCAACGGTCTCCGAACAAACACATTTCTCTCCCATCCGTCAATTTCATCAATCTGAACCTCCTTCACCAGCTCATATCTGCCAATCTTGGGAAGAATCTTGGCCCAAATGACCCAATAAATTCCACCGGCAAAGATGAGTCCGAATCCAACGACACAGTGAATCCAATAGGGCAAGTGCTCATACACACTTTGCCCGTCGGTGGGTGGCACGAATGGGGCGACAACGAGGTAAATGTTGCTGAGGAGGAAGAACAAGACAACCGGCCAAGTAGCGCTGATCGGTGGATTCCAGTTCCAGGCCGCACGATTGACGTAGAGATACAGCAGACCGGCAGCGACAAATGAGTTGACGATGGCAAGTGGGTACGAGATAAGACTGTAAATAGGGATTGCGTCAGCCTTTATTTCAGCCAAATTGGCACGTGAGTTCAAGACTACTTACTTGAGAATGAAGTTGTAGGCATCGCCAGGAGGAGGTGCCAGCATGATGATCACGGACACAGCCCAGTGCTCAAAAAGGCCGGCCAGGGGCGCATTAAAGGGGCGGTTGCTGGCCCAGAAGCGGGAAAAGGGCAGAACTCCCTCACGACCAAGTTCCTGCACCAGACGGCCCTGGGAGAAGATGACGGCGAGGACGTTGCCAAAGGCGGACAGGGCGACGAAAACGGACAAGGCTCGCTCGGCAGTACCTCCAAAGACGTTGCGGAACATGGAGGCAGCGACAAGCTGGCCGGATGATATGATGTCCTTTTTGGGCACGGCGGCAAAGTAGGCGATATTGACAAACATGTAGAGCACAGAAATGACGCCTATGGCCATTGGGGCAGCGATGCGCAGCGTTCGCACTGGGTTCTTGGTCTCGCTGAGGGCGTAGTTTGCATTGCTATAGCCGATGTAACTCCAGATGACGTTGTAGAGCGCAGTGACGACGCCGTAGGCGCTGCCGGTGGTGCCCTCAAAGGCGTGGCGGAAGTTGTGCGGCTTCTCGTCCTCGGACAATTTCACGTGACCGGCAAGAGCGATCCAGCCGCCAATGACAATGATCACGATAACAACCAGCTTGATGCTGCCCAGCAGGTTCTGCAGTCGTAGACCCCACTTTAGCGCCAGCCCATGGATCAGGAATGCGCTGGTGATGCAGGCCAGGCCGACACCGCGCTGGTTCCAGCGAGTCACCTCAACCTGGGCTGCGTTGAGAATGTACGCGCCGAAGACTACCGAGTTACCGCTGGCCCACCCCAGCAGCACGACGTAACCAGTGTACAGGCCGGTCGTCAGGAACTTGGGCCGGCGGTAGACGTATTCGAGGTAGTTTTTCTCTCCGCCGTTCTTTGGGATCGCCGTGCCGAACTCGAGATATACAGCCGTTCCCGCCATTGCGATCAGCATGCCGGCGACCCAGATGAAGAGTGAGAGGCCCACACTGCCCGACAGCGAAAGTATTGTACCCGGAGTCGCAAAGATGCCCGTGCCGATGACGCGGTTCACGATCAGCATCGTGGCCGACGGTATGCCGATCTGGCGCTTCGCCTCGCGTGCATGTTCGATGCGCCCTAGCAGAGCGGACGAACGGTCAGTGCCATCAACAGCCCCGGCTCATTGCTCTCGTCATACCAACTTCGCCGCTCTCATGAGGGCCAATTTTATCCCGGCCGTCTTCCAGGCTTGAGGTCTTGGCGACGGGCGAGTCCTGGGACGCCCACGAAGAGACAATTTTCGACATGGCGATTCTCGATGTGAATGGAGCAACGCGCGATCACGAACCACCAAAGCGCTCCAATACAGCTTCAGAGCGCCAGTACACCGACAGAGAAGGCTTCTGGAAGGACTTATATCGTGTCAGCGGCCAAGATCCGCCGCGCTAGCTGGAAGCTACATTACTGGTGGTCGATTGCGCCATCGCTTGTTGTCACAGCCAAGGCAAAAAATTGCTATTCTCTGACACACAGATTCAAAATCTCCTGCCCTATTGAGAGAGAAAACATGTCGCAAGCCGTAGCATGTATGGCATGCGCCGCCGCCGAAACACGCAACCTGTGCCCATTCGCCAACTGTCGCGCCGTTTCGAGCTATGGCTTCTTTTCGAGCATCCAGCTCGGTGATGCCGCGTGGTGGCTTGGCTTGGTCCCCTGTTTCTTGCCGAACGTTCGGCTACCTGTGGCTCTATATTTATTGCAAGCTGACGCGACTGATTGGGTGCAATCCACTCGGCACAGATGAAAGCTCGTGGCAGGAGCACCGACAAAAGGACATTTTTACTTACGAAGTCATCTTAGCCATTAGTCGCGACTATTCTTTTAATATTTTTTTTCTGTTCCTTTTAATCTAGTTCCAAATAGAAAGCCTTTGCCTTCTGTCGACCACTGTCGAAAAGCAAAAGGAGCGTTGCATCCAGTTTCACTTTAACAGGTGTGAGGATTGTGATATCCGACATATTCATGCACTGGCACTGCATACGCCGTATTATGCTTTAATGCTCGATCTCGCATAGTCCCTGGCTCTGCCCAACGACTTTTCCGATCTAATGAGTGTGCATATGCGCCACACTACTCGGTGAATAGGCTTGGGTATATTCCATTGTCGATCTTCCGCAGTACACCATGGTCTTCGATGCGATAAATAGCGCTGTCTCGTCGTGTTCAAAACCCTTGCAGATTTAAGTCCGCCACCCCCCC
>LDEF01000014.1:0-160447 GCA_001455505.1 Leptographium lundbergii
ATTCCAACAGCTACCAACAAGCTTGATAGATTACTACGAAATTCGTTTGTTACTAACATTTCATTGAAGGAGTTTTATCCGCCATTTTTTCACAATGAAAGTCATCCAGTCTGTTAACTTCAGTCCTGAAAGAGCCAGCACAAACGCCGTGCTCTTTCCATGGAAGCAATCGTTCCCGCATCGCCAACGAAAAAGTACAAGCGAAGCAGTTTAGACTTTTCTGTTCGGCGGGTCAGCGTTTAAGACATGACGACCCTAGCAACAGTGGCTCCGCTTGATGGCTATTCCTAGCCATCAGAAGACGAGAAAGAGAACTACTATGTGGGCTTAGCGGACAAGCCACGTCTTGTGGCGCGAACGTCATCGACAGAGTGGCAGCAGTACGAGGATATGTACATAACCAAAAAAAAGCTCTCAACAGTGGGCGATCACCGGCTGGTGGAAAAGTGGTGCGTCGAGTTGCGCACTGGTCTCATATCCATGCTCGACGACAGCGGCGTGGAATGGGACACGTTTTACCCCATCCGCATCGGCAAGACCCATGAGAGGAGCATCGGTCACGATGTCGTGCTGCTGATTGGGGAATGCCCAAGCAGCACTTGTACATGGGAAACAGCCATGCGACTCGCCCTGCAATGTCGAGCTTTGCTGCGCGCTTACGACGTCTGGGACGTGGAAGTCGAAATCATGGAAACCCAGTACGTGTCTATGGCGTCATCGGTTGCGGCAGATTTGGACTCGAAAATGGACTGGTCGTTTTCCGAAATGCTTTATTCCGACAATGAGCACGCGGTCATGGAAGACATAAATGAACAAGTGATGCCATTGTTGCCGTATACCGGGCACCGAATCGGGCACCGAATCGAGCAACAAACCCAGGTTGGAAAAGCCGAGCCGAAAGCCGGAATTATGGGCGTTTTTCTTCGCCTTGGAAAGGAGACCGCTGCGGCAGCAACAGAATCAGCCTGCTTCAAGCCCGCAATCTATGGATTGACAAGCCGCCATGTCGCTATCGGCGAGCGCATTCCAGTTGACCAAGATTTCCGGCATACGCAGACAGATGGCAACAACCAGACGCTGCGCCTGGTCTCGGGTGGCCCTTCTTGCTTTCGCGATTGTTCTGACGGCCTGAGGACAGCCACTGCTCGTTTGCGTTACCTTTACCGCAAGACAGAGTTGATGTACTTCGAGGATCCAGACAATGCAACCCGGGAAGAGCTGTACAGGACGCAGAAAGCCTGCGTAGACTATGCCGGCAACGTGGAGAGCGAATTGGCACATCTCGAGGTAAAACGGATATGGCACAACGTACCGTTGGATTCGTCTCGTACTCGCCGAAACACGCCCTGTGACGCCATGGCCATTTTCAAGACTGGGCTTTGATTGCCATTGGCGACGCAGATACCAGGCCGAGTTCATTGGCCGTCGACGATGAATTGAACAAGGTGTACATGGCCAGCAAAATCACCAGAGAGGCGATACTCCATGCGGTAGGCATGACAAGCAGAGGCGGACAGCGACAGCTTAGCTATCATGACATTAAGCTCGACAAGCACGGCTTCCTCCGACTGCATGGCCGTGACTTACCCTCCCAGCCACCATTCGCGGCGGAACCCCAGACGTCCCATCTGGTTGCAAAGCGGGGCCAGAAGACTGGCTTGCGATTTGGCATCACGAACGAGATCGAGGCCGTGCGGCGCTCTCCTTTCACAGCTGGACAACAACAAGGCGCATGTGGTTCGGTCGTCTCCTTCCAGCTGCTTGTGGTGGACTTTGAAGGCGGGCCATTCTCTAATAAGGGGGATTCGGGCTCCTGTGTGTTCGACTGCACCGGTCGTATGGTGGGCATGGTCGATGCTGGTTTACCGGTCAATAACGTTGTAAGGTACATGAAAAAGCATCGCCACCCAGACAATGGAGGCGCAGTCGTGTCTGATATTCCTGATATGGCCGATGTACCGAATCAAGAGTCGCTCCCAGAGGGGTTTACCGGATTGACGGCAAATCAGGTTATAGGCGCTGCGGAAGAAGAGAAAGCGAGGGATAACAAATGTGTGCTTTTTTCTGATGTCACATTTGTCACGCCTATCCAATGGATTTTGGAAGACGTCCGTGAATTCACGGGCCGAGAGGTAGAAATTCTGTAGGAGTCGAGGCTCAACGCGAGGAGTTGGAAGTGTGGGGGGCGATTTTTTACACTTGTTTTGAGTGCTCTTGATTATTAGTTGAGCAACATTCATAGCTAGCACACGTCTAGGTAGTTTAGTCTGCCGACTTTGCGAGCTTTGCGCCCAAATTGAACTTGTTACAGTCCGCCGTCCATGTTGATAAATTCAGGTTGTCGACGTTCAGTCACCCAGGCTGGCATCCACGTCTCTTTGGCAAGTGCTGTCTTGCAGTCACTCTTGTGAACCGGCCAATGTGCCCTCTGACATCCAGCGCCGCAGTACTGTTTGCCTGGTCAGTAACTAATATTTGTGGTCGAACTTGGCAGTTGTGAGGACGTACCGCGACGAGCAGGCAGTTTGCACAAGCCTTGGTGCCGAAGTTGCTGCATTTTGGGTGGCCTTCTGTATCCACATTGGAGCAAGAATCCATTTTTTTTTCGTCCTGGACAATATTTGTTGGGGGATTGATGACTTCTCAAAAACGATTGCAAATTTCGGGATTAGAATTCGAAGAAAACAGTTTCTGACAAACAAGAAGAGGGGCAGGACATATACCGTCCGTGCTACCAAAACACCCTGCAAACGAGTGGCCTGCTTTGTGTCCAGCGTCTATTGGTAGAGACGGTGCGGGAACATCAGACAGTTACGACAGCTTCCCTGTGTGCATTATCTATTGCTTTGCTGACTTACTTTACCATTACCTAGCATCAGTCTGTTGTTTTCATTAACACGGACAGACTACTAAGGCCCAAGTGGTTCGACGTGGTGGCTCGACGTGGCCCCGTTCCATTGGATGCCGCAGTAACTGGTAGTCAATGGTAGTCTGCATTTCTCCTGCTATTTTTTTTTTGGTAAAAGTTGTATCAAAAAACCCAGTAACAGTAGCATCTTAGACAAACCATTTTCAAGAGAGTAGCACTGCTGTACTGTGCCACGGAGAGATTAGTCCCAGACTACAACGAAAGGAGGATGCCGATCAGGGAGAGTACCAGCCGGGAAACTCTCAACAGCCAGCCACGCTTTCAGCTGTCCGGTCTACAAAGACGTCGCGGTTCTTAAACTCAAAGTAGTTAGCGAGAAACTGTCAAGTTAACTAAAGGTGCGGCTAGGTTCCATTCTTGCTTCGAAGAGCGACGTCATAAAAGCAAAAAGCGAAAAAGAACATAGAGTCAAGACTTTGCTAGATCTGTATAGAAACCGACCTGATAAAAGACAGAAGACAGAAGACAATTTGAGCTAAGACGGCAGAATAAGCAGCTAAACCACCGGCAGCCCATAATCTCGGGCGGCCTTCCTTTTCGGTAGCAGATCGCACAAGCGGCTGTGTTGGACGTCAAGCCCATGGCTGCCAAAGTAGCGCTCGCTCTCAAAGCTCCACTGATCATTGGCGCGGACCCAGTTGGCCACACCGTTGACATAGGCGACCGCGGCAGCGTCCACGGCATCACCCCAGCGCGGCAGCATAGCGAAAAGGTCTTCGTAGGCATCCATGAAGCGGCGCTCGCTATTGCTGCACATTGTGGCCGCCCGGTTGAGCGCTTCCTGGGTGCTGACGTGCGCTGTGCTCTTGATGATAGACACAATGTTGTGGTTGGCGTCACCGAGGGCCTGCTCTTTGTTATAGGAGACAATGTCCTGATGGGTCAGCATGAGAAGAGAAGACGCAGTAGGGGATCAGACACACATTTCCAATGCAGACCATGTCGGTGGCCGCAGCCGCTATGGTCAGCACGATCGGGTGCTGCAGAACGTCATCTGGCAGCTGCGTCCCCTTCTCCATCTCCAGGATTACAAGCGATGGGTATAAACCGACGGTCTTGTGGCGCAGATCCAAAAAACTCTCAACGCTGTGCTGCCGACCTGAGGCCCGGTCTTTGGCCTCTTCGACGACGGATAGCAGGTACTCCGTAAACATAGTGACAAAATGCTTCTGGGACGAGAGGGTTGTACACGTAACGGCATGTGCCCAGAACCTGCACTGTTAACTAACTTGACTGGACAGGCTGAACCGGACTAGACGAAACTTACTGTCTGGCAATCTCACCAATGACCCATTCGTTGTCTGGTCTTGGCTTATCGGGCCTACGCATGGCATCCACAACGATGTTGACTGTCGCCAGTGCCTTGTCAGGTTCCATATTGTCTGTAAAGTCGTCGAAGATAAAGAACAGATACATGAGGTCGCAGCCCACACGCAGGACCTCCCTGCTGGCCATCGGGTATGCGAGACCAGCGAGCAGATCTGCAGCAACAACTGTCAGCACCGACCAGGGTTCTGTGTCCGGGTTGCAGACTACTAACCAAAGCGGCATTTTTCAAAAGCACGCTGGGAGTCCGGGCTGAGTGCCTGGAAAGAGACCAGCCACTCATAAGCCTCCTTTTGGACTTGTTCAAAATTCGGGTTTATACTGCGCTGCCACTTCCAAGCTTTCAAGGTGTCGGGTAGGAAAAGTTTCTGCGACATACTGCAACGAAGAGGGCCACTGCTGACATAGACGCATACAAGGTTGATTAGAGCGGGATGAAAGCCGATGGCAGATGAAAGATGAAAGATAGAAGATGGAAGATGGAAGATGGAAGATGTGAGATGGGAGATGGGAGATGGGAAATGAAAGATAGACATAGAGGACAGAGGAGAGAGGGTGGAGGGTGGAAGATGGAACGGAGGTTGACCCGGTAAACTCTGAAAGGGATTAGTCAATCGTATATCCCCAACGTCTGCTCCGAACGGCCTTACTGCGACGACATTCCCCTCATATCGCTTGTCCCATTGAGCCGAGGACCATGCAAGAACATGATCGATGTTAAGATAAGGCATCATAATAGTATCTGCACCAATCAATACTGACGGGTGCTTCAAGCTGACGATAAAACTAACCAGATTCGTCGTCCTCCGGCCATCCATCCACTCCCATCTCGGGGATGTCACAAGCGCCTTTCGGTGTGACGCACCATAGACCGACACCTAGTATCCCTTGCTTATCCCGTGTTCTCGGCGTCTTCAAATGCAAGCTGTCGTGCGGGTGCTGAACAACGAGCGTATAATCTGCATCCTACGAATTCCACTTCTGTTGGGATCTTAGTACCCAATCGATCTAAGAGATGCACAAGATGAGCACACGGGTGCTGGTGGGTCAGAGATTGCAGGACGAAGACCTCTAGCCACAAGCAGAACTGTAATGCACCTTGGTAGAGACTAGACGAGAGATTCCCCGGAGTATCGCCCGGCCAAAAGAAAAGGGTGATCTGCTATTGTGTAGCGCTACAAAATTGTGGCTACAGTTTTCTTTGTTTCTGATATAAACACCGAACACAGACCGTGTTCTAGCCGCAGCTAATCCGACTGAACACGGCCACTTGTCTCTGGGTTGCGGCTTTAGGGGGGAGGGCCGCATTAGTCCGTAGCTCTAGCACCATTGTCTTGTAGTTGAGCGTGGTATGCTGTTGGCGCTACTTCTGCTTATCCCACCATCCTGCTGCTCTCAACGGGCTGAGGTTATCCCAACGGCCTGAGACGTCGGGCCCTATATGGCTTAGTCGTGCTTGGTGACAGCGGGGGTTGTTGGGGAAACTGTCCTCCGATAGCGTAGTCTCAAGTGGCTGTCCTGGGTCTAAGGCTGTGGCCAATCCGATACAGAACGTATCTGCACAAAAAATCAATGATAAAAGCCGAAGCAAGGGTAGCTTTGTTGACCCTGGATAAAGTAGGCTCGGGAAAGCCTTCAAATCGGAACTAATCCGCAATCAAGGGGAGCTCGACGGCAAGAAAAGCCCCTCTGCTTATGCAATGGGGCTTCGCGGGAGAGCAAAAAAATCGACCCCCCTGGGACTCGAACCCAGAATCTTTGCCAGCTGTGTTCTAGAACCGGAAAGCAACGCCTTACCATTAGGCCAAGGGGCCCACCGTGGATTCTTAACTCAGTCACGATGGGCATGATGGGGCGGTGTTTCTCATGAGTATTTCGAGCAAAAGCAAGAAGGACATGGCAGACATGTTCCCGATCTATGATTCATCAGGAAGTCAGCTCTCCATGAAAGCAAGCCTTATAATCCTTACCTTAGTTCAAGTGCCTCTTATGTAAACGAGTAGTGCAAGACACAGTACGATTTGTCTCATGAGTAATCACTCGCACTGTACGTACCCCGACAATAAACGGGGTCAAAAACAGCGTCGTTATCTGTACTCCGCGCCGGACTTAGCTTGAGACTTCAGCCGTGCCATTGACCAAGCCATGCCACCTCAGCGCACGAGGCAGACCTGCACTGCCTGTACACGACGCAAGGTCAAGTGCTCCAAGACAGTGCCATGCACCAATTGCATCCGCAGGTGAGACGGACCAGCCAGCAGATTTCTTTTCAGTGCTCTGCTCTGACCGAGGCCCAGAGGCGAGATCGATCTATGCACAGTAGAGACAGTCCCGGGATACGTGGCAGAGGCCAGAGGAGGGTCTTTAGTGTCACCAAGGCAGCGGCATCGCCAGATACAGAGACAATCCAATGGCCACCAGGAAGAGGTGCGGATGCTCCGACAGCGCGTTGCCGAGCTGGAGGCGTTGCTGGGGTCAAGGAGCCGCACTCATGCGAGTGTAGAGACGCAGCCGAGGCGACTGGCCTCACCTGAGAGTACCGTCACGACGACCACTACCGATCGATGTACCGACGAGGATCCCAGGCCGCCGGGCGAGCAAGAAGGGCAGGACACGGTGATGGAGGAAGCGGCGTCGATCTTGGAGTTCCTCGCATGGGGGCGGCGCAAAGGAGCGGAAACTGGCAGCCTTGCTTCGGAAGAGGCAGACACGATTGCGATTCCGTTCATTCCGGACAGCTTGGGAGAAATGTCGCAGCTGGCGGTGCTGCAGATGCTGCTGCCGAACGAAGGCACGATATGGCGACTGGTGGACTACCACGTCGACAGCCTGCTGTGGTTCCACGCGTCGTTTCACGCGCCGACGTTCTGCCGGCAGCTGGAACAGTTTCTCGGACTGCACGGCGGCCGCATAGAGGCACCGGGAGTCGACCTGCTGTGGGTGGCGCTGCTGTTTGCCGTGCTGACGGGCAGCATCACGTGTGCGCCAGACGACGTCGTGCGCGAGACGTGGGCCATTGGCGACGAGGAGCGGGCGGTGCTGTCGCGGCGCTGGTTCCGGGCCGTGGTGGCGTGTCTGAACCGGGCAGAGTACACGGCCCAGCTGTCGATTGCGTCGGTGCAGGCGATCTGCACGCTGACCATGTCGGCGCACCTGCTGGGCTTCTCGAACACGCAGTCGATCCACCTGGCGGCAGCGGTGCGCATCGCCCAGAGCCTTGGGCTGCACCGGATCGGGAGAGCCGGGCGAGCAGACAGCATGAGCAGCCAGACGGACAGGCGTGGCAAAGCGACAGAGACGCGCACGACGGTCGAGGTCGAGACGGGCCGGCGCGTGTGGCTGCAGCTCTGCTGCCAGGACTGGTTCGGGATCCCGTTCTCGGAGAGCTGTCTGATCCACCCGCTGCACTCGCAGTCGGTGCCGCCGATCAACTGCCACGACGAGGGCGAGGACGCGGACTCGGGCCAGACGGATGGCACGCCGCAGCCGCTGCCCGAGGACGTGCCGACGGTGACGAGCTACAGCCGGTTCCTGACGGCGATTGCGTCTATCATGCCGCAGCTGCAGGACGGGCTGCTGTCGCGCAGCACGCCCCTGACGCGCTACGAGCAGGTGCTCGCGAGCGACCGACGCATGCGGACGCTGGCCACGGCCGGCCGGCCGGCCTTTCTCGCCGGCCGCACGCCGCTCGACCCGGCCTGGCCGGCCTGGGTGCCGTGGGCCCGCCGCTCGCTGGCCATCTCGTCGGCCCACAAGATCATCATGATCCACCGGGCCTTTCTGTCCGAGAGCCTGACCAACCTGGCCTACGGCTTCACCCGGCGCACCTGTCTGGCCGCGGCCAAGACGATCGTCAGGGAGTATCGCGGCGTCGTGGCGGCCGACCGGGACGACCGAAGCGCTGGCGGCGCCGGCCCCGTCCTCTGGGTGCACCAGGCCTTCTCGGTCGCCGCCGGCATCATCCTCGTACTCGACGTGCTGCACCGACGGCCGGCCGAGCCCGAGTGCGGGCCACACCTCCAGCTGGTCGAGGAGGCCGTCGCGCTCCTGCGCCGCTCCACCACCAGCCCGATTGCCGTGCGCGGCGTCAAGCTGCTGTCAGCCCTCCTGCTCGAGGCCGGGAAGGACGACCGGGCAGAGAGGAGGAGCCGTGGGCTCAACGTCCCCGCATTCGTCAGGTCCTTTTGCGGAGGCCTGGCAAGGACCAGACGGCCAGAGGCTACGCGGCAAGACCAAAGCGGCCAAGCTGGCTCTCCGATGATTGATCCGTCAACAGAAACACCGTCCACGAGCGTAGACGATCTCGGCACCGGCTTGGCCAGCCATCCGACCACAGACCAGGACGGGCTGCTCTTCCTTCCATCCAGTATCGACAGCTCTTCTGCGTTTGGAAATATTTTGTGCTTGGCCAACTACGACTTTCCTGTAACCTAATCAGAGAGATAAGAATGGTGATAATAGCAGTTGCTGTCGGCTTTTATTTTGGCTATTACGTCATCTGTGGCCGTCTATGAGCCTCCTGCCTTTTCCAGCAGCGTTCCCACGGCCTTGGCAACCGACTCGGTGTCCTCCAGTATCGGCTGGTGTCCAGACCGTACCACCTCGACCCAGCTGTCGCCACCCAGCAGCAGACGGAGCGCCTGGATGCGCTCTGGTGCGCTAATGACGTCGAGGTCGCCGACGACGAACAGTGCCGGACACGTGATCTTTCCGTAGTCAGGATCGACATGGCCAGGGTCGACAATGGCCTCACAGGTGCGAGCATAGCCCTCGGGATTGGAGGCGGCAACAGCCTGGCGCACGGCCTCGCGGTGCTCCGGCTTCACGGCCCTTCCGGTGGGCGCGGCCGGGAAGTTGCTCTGGTCGGCAGCAGTGTCGGCAGCAGAGGCTATGCCGTGCGAGCGGACGGCGGCAGCGAGGTCGAGCATGCGCTGACGCACAGGCGCCAGGTGGGAGGCCGAGCGGCCGGGGCCAAAGAGGGCAAGGCCGGCAACGGTGTCCGGATAGCTGGCGGCATAGTGGAGGGCGACTATGCCACCGAGGGAGTGACCAAGCAGGACGGGCTGTTTCGAACTCGTGACGCGCAGAGCTGTGATGAGGTCGTGCATATCGGAAACATGGCTGCGGATGGACAGCTCAGCAGATGCAGGCGGCAGTGGCGACTGGCCGAAGCCGGGAAAGTCGACCAGAACGACGTTGTAGCCCAAGAGGCCCGTCTGTAGATGCGACAGCAGCGGCGTGTAGGTGCTGGAAGAGCCGCCGAGGCCGTGCAGACAGACGAGCAGACGGCCTTGGGAGCTGCCACATTGCAGGTAGTGCAGACGAGTGCCGGTGGCGGTCGTGTGAACGTGGGAGGTCAGCTCGGCCTGAGACATTGTCGGAATATGCAGAGACGGCGGAATGGAAAGACAAGAAGAGAGAATCGCCGTGCGTTTGTGATTGAGACGCGCTCTTTGACCTCGACCGGTTTTAGTAGAAGCCTCGGCCGAGGCTCTCCGACTGGTCCGATAACAACCCGGCCTCACTGATTAGCCTCCACATGGGGCGGAAGAGGCCGACACGATCCAGACATTGGTGTCAGCTCATAAATGCAGTCTTCTGCTTGCCCGGAGTAGCACTGTCGAATGGTAAAGTGCCACAGTCAAGCCCCAAGACCGACACAGCTGCCAAAATGGTTATCACGTCTGTCATCACCGAGGAGACGGCAGACCTGCACCTTGTTGCGGGCAAGAGCGACTTCACGCTGCCCCATGCCGAGACGTCGGCCGGCCGCGTGGTGCCCATCGAGCACGGCCCCGACAGCAAGGCCGACTTTGGCGCGTTCGTGTACGGCATCGACCTGAACCGCTTTACCGATGCGGACTTTGCCCTGATCTCGGACGCGCTGCACCGCCACAAGCTGCTCGTGTTCAAGGAGCAGCCGGCGATGCTGAAGCCGCAGCAGCAGTACCGGCTGACGTCGAGGTGGGTGAGAGGGAAGCCGGCGGTGGATGCGTAGCGGTCACGTGATGCTAACCAATCCTCAGTTTCGACCCGGACGAGACAACGGGTGGATTTGCGCACGGGGCGGATCCGCTGCTGACGACGCACAACGGGGTCAAGATCTACGGCATCCCGAAGCGGCCGGCGATCCCGGAGCAGCCCCAGGTGCACATCCTGGGACGGGGGCGGCTGCCAACAAAACACTACGGCTTCCCGCCCGGCTTCGAGGTGCAGGGCATCGACCACGCCGACTTCCACCGGCCGCCGCACATCCCCTCGGCCGACCGGGCGGCGGGCGCGAGCCGGTTCTACCAGTGGCACTTCGACGGGGCGCTGTACCGGATCCCGCCGCCGCGGGTCGGCTGCCTGCTGGCGGTGCGCACGCCCAAGGGACCGGACGTGACGGTGCGGTGGGACGACGGGAGCCACAAGACGATGGCCATGGCGCCGGGCGCGACGGCCATGGTGGCCGGGTCGCGGGCGCTCGCGCTGCTGGACGCCGACACGCGGGCGGTGGTGCTGCACAGCCGCGTCGAGTACGCGCCGCACGCGTTTGTGTGGATGTCGACGGCCCGGAGCAGCCGGCTGGGCCACCTGATCGAGACGGAGGGCCGCGAGATGCCGCTCGACCGGCTGCCGGCCTGGGACCCGGAGCACGTGTGCGTCTACCCGATGGTGTGGACAAACCCGGTCACGGGCGAGCGATCGCTGCAGGTCCACGGCCAAGGCGCCCGGCGGCTGCTGCTCAAGAACAGCCCCGACGGCGAGGAGACGGTGGTCGAGGATCTGGCCGAGGTGCGGGCCTTTATGGACAAGTATGTCTTGTTCTTCTTTTTCCTTTTCTGTCTTTCTCTTCTCTTTTTGTACTCCTTACTGACCTACCAGAATCATGCGTCCCGTGCTCTCGCCCGAAAACATATATGCCCATCGGCACGAAGAGCAGGATGTAATCCTCTGGTACAACAGGGCACTATGGCACAGTATCGTAAGTAACAACACCCCACACCGTATGCATTCTCAGACGCTTACCATCACAGACGGAGTTTCCAAAGTCCTATGGACCACGGGTGATGCATCAGTGCAATGTTGCCGCCAGTGACCACCCGACAGCGTAGGCGTTGATAAAAAGGCTGTGTGCAGCTAGGTCGTATGTAAAGCGGTTTGATTGAAATTGCCGGTTTGAATCCAGCGTACATCTATGCAGACATCAAGACTGGTGCTCATGGTAAAACTAGGCTGTACTGCAAACAATAACAAATATTTAGGAGGCCAAGTTGTAGCACACTTACTGCTACGTCAAGTCACCAAGCAGGCAAGCTGACCGGTCCTCCGAACACGGCGAGAAAGTAAAAGGGGTTGCATCGAGCAGGCCGGTTCGATCCGTTGTTCCCGGTCGAGCATTATGTAAGCAAACCGACTTTCTCAGCTCTACTCGGGCTTGATGGGGGTGCTTGTCGTCTCGACAGCACCAGCAGCAGAAGCGGTGACAGCGACGACGCCGGTGGGGAATCTCTGTCGCCTCTCCAGGCCGGAGCCAGGACTACTCGGTTTATCCGCACTGCCCGGCATGTGCGCCGTGACGCTGAACTGTTACGAAAGCATCCTCTGGCAAGTCGACAAGTGTGCAGGGGTCTTTTGGTGGAGGGGCGTTGGTCCGATGGCGTGCACGGTCATCGGAGGGAGGGGATGAGCAGACAATACGCCGCGGATGATGGTGGGTTCCATGATAAGCTGAGGCTTTACGGCGTACGGCGTCTCCGTATGTCGTAGCAAGAAACAAGGCTGTGGTGGATCGCCTTATCTCGCGGCCGCTAAGCCTCGAGGCTGGACCTGACCAATCCGGTTAGCACGTGCGGCGTAGTGGACTGATTAGGAAGTTCTGTCCCACGACTGGCGAATCGTAAGACGCTGACAAAGACTTTTGTTATCTCTGGCGATAAGCCTTTGCGGGACTTGTAAAATTTCTTGTCGCAGCCCACAGCGGCAGACTGACGGGCGAACCGAGCTGCAGGACAGGCCAGAAAGCGACGACTAGACTGGAGACCACGTCACTGTGCAGCAGTAGCAGCCAACCGGATTCGCACAAGAAGCGACGGAGCCCGTGTCTGCGTGGAGGACAGCCTGCATCGCCGACCTCGTCCGCGTGCTCCCTCTCTCGCCACGATGCGATCTCGCGACTTTGACGAGCACGAGCAGCTGGCCGGGACCGAGCGCGTCGTGGAGGCGGCCGGCCACGAGGTGGTGCTGATGCCGCCGCCGACAACGTCGCCGCGCGACCCACTCAACTGGGCGCCCTGGCGCAAGCACTGGCACGCCTTCTTGGTTCTCTTTGTGGTCGGCCTGACGGCGGCCACGAGCAACGACGCCGGCAGCGCGGCCGACGAGCTGCTGGCCATGGGCATCAGCTACGGCGTCGAGAACACGGGCGCCGGCGTGCTCTTTGCCGGCATCGGCTACGCCACCCTGCTGCTCTCGCCGCTGCCGGCGCTCTACGGCCGCCGTAGCACCTATCTGATCTGCCTGCTGTGCTCCATCGCCGGCAGCGTCTGGTTCGCCCGGGCCCGCCGGCCGGCTGACGCCATCTGGAGCCAGCTCTTTGTCGGCGCGTCCGAGAGCTGCGCCGAGGCCGCCGCCCAGCTCTCGCTCTCGGAGCTCTTTTACAGCCACCAGCGTGGCGCCGTCATGGGCCTCTACATCCTCGCCACCAGCGTCGGCACCTTTCTCGGGCCGCTCTTTGCCGGCCTCATCGCCGACGACGACCGCGTCGGCTGGACCTGGATCGGCTGGTTCGCCGTCATCATCAGCGCCGTCACCCTGCTCGTCTTCCTCTTCGCCTTTGAGGAGACCGCCTTTGACCGCCGCCTCGCCCTCGACGGCCTCCAACAGCAGCAGAACCGCCAGATGCACCAGCACCAGCACCTCGTCTTCGAGCACGCCGCCCCCGACGAGCTCAAGAAGATCGAGTCCGGCACCGTCCCGCCCTCGTCGCCTCCCCTCGCCCTCGCCCTCGACGACAATGACCGCCCCAAGACGTACTGGCAGCGCATCGCCATCATCACGCCCTCGCCCATCCTCAAGGGCACCGGCTTCAAGCAGTACTTCCAGATCCTCTTCCGCACCATGCGCGTCTTCACCTTTCCCGCCGTCCTCTACGCCGGACTCCAGTGGGGGGCCCAGGACGCCTGGCTGACCTTTTACCTCACCGTCCAGGAGGACAACTACTACGATGATCCCTGGGACTACGGCGACACGGCCGTTTCGCTTATGAACATCCCTACCCTCATCGGCGCCGTCATCGGCTGCTTCTATGGCGGCTGGTTCTCCGACCAGTTCGTCACCTGGATGGCCCGTCGTCGTGGTGGCATCAGCGAGGCCGAGGACCGCCTCTGGCTCTTGTACCCAGCCGCCGTCATCAACCCGGCCGGCCTCATCCTCTTTGGCGTCGGCTCCGGTAAGGGCTGGCTCTTCCCCCAGCTGTGGGCCGCCTATGTCGGCCTGGGAATGATCGGCTTTGGCTGGGGATGTGCTGGAGATCTGGGTATGTGTTTGTTTTTTTGGCCTTTTCCGCTTCTTTTTCTCATCCTGGTCTTCCTTTCTCCCTCCCGCGCTTCTTTTTCTCAGTTAACCCGAACCAGCTCTCAGCTACCTCGCCGACTGCTACCCCGACATGATCCTCGAAGGTATGGTCGGTGTTGCCGTCATCAACAACAGCATCGCCCTGATCTTTACCTTTTGCGCCAGCATCTGGCTGGAGAACAACACGCTTGCTCAGGTTTTTGTCACCATCGGCGTGCTGTCCTTTGTCTTTTTCATGACCACCGTCCCCATGCAGTTCTGGGGTAAGACGGCCCGCCGCAAGACCAAGAATCTCTACACTCGCTTCATTGAGGAACGTGACGGCCTCTGACACGACCTACGCTGGGATGTTGCCAGTGTCTGCGATTCCTTCGCCTCTTCATTGTCTTTGACATCTTCAGCGTCTTCATCGACCACCGCATTGGTTTCTCTGCCACTATATTTATTGATGTACAACTTCAGACTTCATCACCGTCGTCTTCACCGTTCTGTTGTTAGTGAATTATTTCGCGCAAATTTAGGGGCCCCTGCCCCCGCAATTCGGCATCCCAGCCACTAGCCCCCCTGCAAGCGCACCTTAGCGCCTCACTTACAGCGGTCGAGCAGCCGCGTAGCGTCCGACTACGTAGACTAGTTCTGGATATCGACTGCATCCTCTGACAGTGTATATTTGAAACTGCTGTGGATAACTGTTAATTGTGGAATGTTTGACGCGGCTCATTAAGACTCCAAACATATTGTGCGGTCTAGCACCTTCTAGTCTATGGCTGCGTAGACGGCGCCAGCTCGTTTTCTAAACAGCCACGCTCAACATTTCGTCTATGCCGACGGCTGACCGGAGCCGCTCGGGGGAGAGCCGGACATGGTTCCGTTGCCGCCCATAGTACCGTTGCCACCACCACCACCGCCTCCACCGCCGCCCATGGAAGAGCCGGACTCGGCATGTCCGCCATCGGCATCGATATAGGCAGAAATGGCATAGTAGGAATCGTCCTGGTAGTCGGCACTGACATTCACGCCGATCTGGATCCAGGCGAAGAGGCCATCGGTGATGTCGTCGCCGAGGTAGAGGAACTCGGGAAATGGGTCGTAGCTGCTGTCGGCCTGCAGAATCGACCACGTGTCCTCGTCATTGGTTGTCACGTCGACCGCGTTGGTGTTGTAGGGCGCAACCGCCTCGACGGCCGACCGCAGCGTCTCGGGGTAAAAGAGCTGGCCAATGTGCGTAACTGGCGCGTTCCAGACCGAGACCGTGCCGTTGGCAGACAGGCTGGCGTTCATGTGGGCAAGCAGGTGCGTGTGGGTGGCACGGCCCTCGTAGTGGCCGGGGAAGATGGTCTCAAACTCGACCACGCCGTCGCTGTCGGTTAGCTGGACGCCGCGCAGGAACGTTGAGTTGTAGCCGTTGGCGCTAGAGCTGGTGCCCGAGTACACGCCCGTGGCGTTGCAGTTCCAGACGTCGACCGCGATCGCCGGCACCGGCTCACACGTTTCAATATCGACGTACTGCGCCTCGAGGAAGAGGTCGACGCCCTCGCTGTAGAGCGCCTCCTTAACGTTGCTGCGGAACCACTCGCCCACAATGTAGTAGGGGCCGTCGGTAATCTCGGGCGCCAGCACGCAGCTCGTGTTGGCGTCAAACACCGTCTCCAGCGACGTGAACATGTCGTAGTTGTATGCCCCGGTCATGTTGTGGTTGACCTCCTCCCATGCCTCCAGGTCAGCCAGATCACGGCGGAACTTTTGCGGAGCTGTCGGGCATGTTAGCCAAGACTTCAAGCTTCGACCGCGTCGGTCCATGGAGACTTACTCGACCGGATGTTCTTGCGCGTGCGCAGGTCCTTCACCTTAGCCGCGCGACGCTGGATGGCCCGCTTCTTCATGGCCTGCGACGCCTCGCTGCCGGCACACTTGCCCAGTGCACGAGCGCCCATCTGGGCGTGGTGCTCGCGGGCCACAATCTCCCGCTTCATGGCCGCCGCGCTGAGCGGCTTGCCATGAGCAGCGACGAGGGAGGCGATGCCCAGGAGGAGGGCGGCAGCTGGGGCAACCATTATGAACGACGGATCAGAGAGGATGTAGGATGGTCGGGGAGATGGTAGCAGGTGAGGTGAGAAGAAGCCGGCATTGTTGATACGGCCGGCTGCCTCCTTATATGCCTCCTCCCGGCCATAGCTGGCACAGATACTCCATGTTTGCCTTCTCCTCAGCTTGGCGCTTTAGCCCGCCTCCTGATTTGGTCTAGATGACGCGTTCCCCAAGGACTACGAGGCGCCGGTGACTATCTTCAATGCTACTATCTTACCGCTCAAGCTTCTTAATGGAAAGAAAGCCACTAATAGATTTTCCAGAAACTAGCTTAAGGTAGCTTCCGGCAATCAATCCGCTTGCATTCTGGGCTTACGTCGTAGGAAGTCTCCGATGGGCCTAGCCTTGTTGTGGATCTGATCAGGGTCGCGTATTATTAAACCAGTTCTTTCAGATGAACCCCGGACGACGCCGTGCAGTATTGCGCACAGACCACGGATGGATACTATGTAGTCCTGCATATTTTTCACGATGCGTTGCGTTGATGCCACTTTGTACTCCGTATGTGTCTTCAGAAACAGCAGTAGACGTGGGAAAGAGGTGATGTTGAATTCTTATTACCCTGCACCAGAGTGCAAAAGTAGGGACCCCTTACGTTACATCGTGGTAGGCAGGGTTATATACGGAGTAACTACGGAGTACGGAGTAGTTCTTATTTCAACAGGTGACGTACTCACGCTCCCCACTGTCCCTGGCTGCTTTTGATTCGCAGCCCTCCGATTGGTTCGCCCTGGATCAAAAATATATAAATACCGGACGGGTTGCAAACCAACAACCTGCAAATCTCGTACCTCGTCTTAGGGGCCGAACCAGCGGCTGTCGAAGCCATTGGGAGGCGGGATCTGCAAGGACCGCGTAAGACGCCTATTTTTCTATCGGACTAGTAAGCAAAGGTGGGAAACCGAGAGGCGACAATGTCCCCTGCCCCTTTTAGCAAATGCCGAGAAAAGATATATATACGGTTGCAATATGCATCGCATTGTGCAGCGTACAATGTACCACGTATGCACTCGTTTCAAACGGAGCACCTTTGACTCCGCAGGAATGCTTCTCTCCAGACAATCCAGATTGATCAGTCTTTTTAACGGGGCAGATTTTAATATTACGTTTCTTAGTATAGCGTTGCCGATGACCCATAAAAGGCACTTTAAAGCGCACTACCGTCTCGATTGGACAGGATGCATTGCGTAACAGATCTTGGCATTGGCAGGGCCGCGTAGCACTACCACGGCTCGAAACAGCTTAAGAAAAAGGGTCCTTCTGGCGCGCGGCCACAACACAGCCGGATGAGCTGACGACTGCTGCGGGATGATACAAGGGCATCCAGCACACCGCTTGTGGCATGCTTGATGCGCTCTCCTGGCTGCCATAGCCACTGCTACGCTGGTAGGCACTACAGAGTCCAGCCGTTGCATATGGGAAGTTCCGGCACGAATGGGACGCATTCCAACGACCAATTGCGATGCACTCGCGAGTGGACAGCGGTGAAAGGCCGCGCACTCCGTGAACATTGTGTTCTTGGCAAGATGACACGCCCGGTCCTGTTTAGCTGTGTCTCCATGGGTCAATGCAAGTCAAGCTGCCATCGGACTCCATACGCAATGCTGCAATTCCGCCAAAGCCGCGCAATGTTGTCTAACTGCCTACGGAGTACTCCGTATATAGTCCAGCTTCTGATATCGACCAACTTTCGATGTTGGTCTGCGATATAGAGTTCGGATATCGTCCTACAATTGTATGAAGTGCATGTGAAGACGAGAGTTCACATATCAAGGCCATGTTCTCTAAAAGCGCATTTGTCTATGCACTCTAGTCATCGCTGCGCAGCAGACATGTCATTTGAAAGCAGAATGTTTCGCTAGCCTCGAGACGTTACTCAGGGACAGGGACAAAAGCGTAAAATCAGCCCAACTGAGCAACAAACTCAGCCAGTATCTTCGGCACTCCTTAGTGTGGCATCGTCGGTTCGTGCCACGGACAGACGACACTACATACCACTGATGCCGAGAACATATCTCTTATAACCCGTGACTGGAACTTCCTACATAGAGATGCACAACACTGCAAAATCCTTTTCGTCGTAGCTTCGGCCCCAATTTCAGTTTGCGGATGTGTCGTCTCCTAGTCTTTCATTCTTTGAAAATAGATTCTGTTTTCGTTTATCCCTTTCCCCGTCTGACAGGGTTCGCCGCACTTCATTCTTATACTATTATGTTGTCACGTGATTACACAGCCTCTGCTTATCTTTGTCCAAGACAATCTAGATCGTTCTAATGCTTCCCCTCTTCTTCTGACACAATCCCGATCTGACGTCGAAAATGACCATCGAAATCTTGCCGTTGACGGTGGCCGATGTTCCGCAAGCTGTGGAGGTCATACAACAGGCATTTGCAGATGATCCCTACTTTCAATGGGCCTTTGACTCGGCCACAGTACGTGCTTCGGGCGGCAAAAACCAAAAGCTATGACTGGTGAGAGCGTTCTGACGATGTGTACAGTTTAACAAGGAGCGGAACCACGCCTCTCTGTCGTCACGATGTCACTGGGGCATCACCAACGCCATCTTCCACGTTGCCAAGGAATCGAGTGAGGCGGGAGAGGGCGATGCGAAGGCGTCCCAGGTGCTTGGAGTGTCGTGCTGGCTGCCTCCGCAACCAGCGGCCCAGCCCGAGAGCTGGTACTCGTGGTTTCAGTCCTGGGTTCTCTCCTTCAATCAGCTGCTCAACAACGTGCGCTATCTCGGCCATGGAGGCCTGCGAACAAAGCGCTACTGGATCTGGAAAGACCGACAGCGCGAGGCGCAGTCGCAGATCTGGGACGACCCTCGTGGCTATTATTTCTGCAATATCATTGCCATCCGCCCCGAGGCCCAAGGAAAGGGCATCGGCCGACGGTTGTTTGAGGCCGTTGCCGAAAAGGCTGATCGCGAAGGGATAAAGTGCTACCTAGAGAGTTCAAAGCTCACGCCCAACACGGAGATCTACGAACGGCTAGGATTTCACATGGCCAGAGAGATGGAGTGTCGCGATGGGGATGATGTCTGCATGGTGAGTGTCAACTCTCAACAAGAAGGGCATCAAGAAACTAACCCATTACCAGTTGTACTGCATGGTGCGTGACCCGAAGTCGAAGTGAATATTGGCCACTACGATATGCAAATCTGGAGTAAAGCATTATAAATACTATAAAGAGCAGTAGTCTTTTCAAAATTGGTTTGTCGTAATATTCTCACTCTTCCTCGAAAATGACGCATATTCTCGAACTTGTCACAAACTCTGCGTGCACTCTGCTATGCATTCTGAAACAGAAAATACCGGATCTCGTCTTCAGAGTTGGTAAGTTATCGACAACTTTATTTCAAGCAATGTGCTCATAAAGGGGTCGCTCAGCTGACATGGTCGATATTTGTGGTCCATAGTTGTAAATACCGACGAGGTTCCAATCTAGGCCCTTTGGCCCCAACAAAGACGTTCTTACAGCGCGTTTGAGAAATGATATCGGCATTGAGTCCTTCAAAATACTTCGCAATTCAAGCAAAGAAAAACAGCTACATTCTGAAGATGGCGATTGCTTTATAGACGCCAGCACATTTACACTGAATAACGAATAGGCGACACGTGACAGAACTCGGTCCACACAGCAGCTGCCCAAATGCGGTGACTGTGGCAAAACAGTGGAATCGCAGTGCGACTATAAATACACACTGTACCTGGAACATCCGATTGTGCAGGCAGCAGCGCTGCATTGTGGCATTTCCCGCTCTTTGAGCACACTCTACGTCATGGCTCCCCCCTCCTCCTCACTCAACACTCTACCGGTCGAGCTTGTCGACCTGATCGTCTCGTACCTGAAAGTCAAAGACATCTCCTCACTCCGCCTTGCATGTCGCGACCTGAACGAAAAGGCCTCCTACGGCCGATTCACGACATTTTTCCGTCGCAAGAACATCCGGCTGACTACGGATGACCTGGAGCGCTTTGTGTATGTCACCAGCCATGGCCGCGGCCTCGCATGCCTCCTACAAGAATGCACCGTGACGGGCATCTTGGACCGGGGTAGAGACGAGTTTCTGCCGGCCGACAACGATGTAACGCTGCCGAAATGCACTGTGATACAGCGGCACACAGAGCTCCTGACGGAGGCATTTGGCAACATCAAGAAAGCGGCAGCGCCCCGCCTATTAACTGGGGGTGGTGACGGAAGCAAAACCCACGGTAGCGGTCTGGACTTGCTGCACCTGCGTGTTGGCGTGCGATATAGCGGAGGCGTGCTCGTTGGCGTGGAGCACTGCGGTGTCGATCTGCGATCCGTTTGCGACATGGCTCAGCGCACTTTTCGTGTCGCCATGGACGCGCTCGAGGCCTCACAGCTGGCGGTGCGCTCACAGCTAGACGTCTTTCACGGACAGAAACGCTGCAGCCTCAACAGTCGTGTCTTTGCCGATGTTATGCGCGAGAAAATGGCATCGACGACGTCGCTAAGGCCCGTTTTTGCCTCTCTCCAGCACTTGGCCATGAGCTTAGATATGCCTCAGTACACTTTGGCGATCCCGGAGATCGAGCGCGGTGCTGTTACCGAAGACGAGGTCGGCCACGGCGTCGAAGCCACGGAGCGACAGGCTTACTTCTGTACAGAAGCCTTGCATGCAGCTCTGGACCTTGTCACTGCCAACGCTTTTCCACAGCTCGATACTCTCGACGTACATTGGTTCTATGTTCTCGCGCCCGAGACATCTGTTTCGGAAGAAGTGCCTCTGTTGCCGCTGCAGCCTTCCACGTCGAAACGGCCGACAACAGCAAGACGTCTCAGCTCCTGCAGCCTTAGTGGTACGTTTACCACAGCCGACTTTCTGCTGCAGTTCCTCCAGACGCTCCAGCCCAGTCACGTCGCGCTGGAATACTCTCGCATGCCTACGGGCACTTACGACACGGTGTTTTCCTACCTGGCAGACCCGACCAGCCCTGTCATGTCCTATGATCTTGACGATCTAGTCGTGGTCGGTCAGCAAAATCGTTTTTACGTCCGCTTTTTGGGCCCAGTCACACCGAAGCTACCACGCCAAGGCTTTTCAGATTCTACCACGCTCTCTCGGGGCCCTGGCGAGGCCAAGACCGACATTTGCTTCGAGCCGTCCACAGGCTGGCCTATTGGTTCTACTTATTACGGTCATTGGCGGCGACAGAAAGAATGCATATTCGGTCCAAGGTACTGAATAGGTTTATCGCGAGTGCTTTACTATGGTGTGTAACAGGAGTCAACCCGCGGACCACGCGCAATATAATACTTTCAAGATAATCCCTGTTTTATGCATGATGTATGTATCCTTACAATTTGTTTGTTAAATTGCGAAACTTCAGCAAAACAGTATCTTCACGTGTTGATCGGGTGCGATGGCATACATAAGTAACAAGAGAATCTGTAGTCTTCCTATTATCCTAATCATCCGTGTCAGCAATATCGTTTAGGACTGTCGCCTCCTGTTAGATTGTAACCTAAACGCTGCAGGCAGCCTCGACTGTACGGAATATCTGTAGTGTATGGAGTGGTAGCCACTCATAAGCTATTCTGCAGAGCCAAGTAACGGCTTGGGATTGTGCCGGGCGTAAGCCTTATCCGAATATAATCTTACTCGTACCACATGTACGAAGTGATGAAGGTCGATATCGGAGGAGCTTTGTCCATGCTCCAGTAGGGAGACTTTACTATATGTGTAGAGCAGAGTGCGTACAAATAGTGGGGGAAAGCATGAGTGCAAATGCAAACAAACTCTCACCTCTACTCACCTTTCCGCTTCATCTAAAACCATTTCAAATCGCTGAAGCCAATCAATGACGGACACATCAAAAAGAAATTTCTGAAATGCTGTGTGCCACGACAGGAAACACGACCGTGATCGGTCTCTACGGCATTTCTGGATGCGGGAAGACGTATCTGCTGAACGATCTCAAGCAGCGCCTTCCTGCTGAAAAATTCGCGTTTTACGATGGCTCTGAGACCATTTCCTCAGTGGTTCCGGGAGGTATCGTAGCGTTCCAGCAGCTAGCCGAGGAGTGGAAGAGAAAATACCGAGAGCTTGCTATCCGAAAAACCAAAGACGAGTCAGCCGTTTCTGGCCAAACAGCCATCGTGGCTGGCCACTACATGTTCTGGGAGGACTAAAATGCAAGCCAGCCGGACCTGGTCTCGACGCCCGCAGGCTGGGACGTATACACACATATTGTTTACCTCCATCTTCCAGTTGAGCTTGTAGCCGAACGGCGTCGACACGATTTGGCGCGTCAGCGACCAGCGATCGACAAGGGCCACCTGCAGAAGTGGATGAACACAAAGGATGCAGCACTTCAAAAAAGTGGCCTTGAACAGGGCATCCTGTTCTGCGCTCTCTATTTAAGCAAGACGCTTGCAGATGAGGTCGATATGCTGGTTCGCGAATTTCAGTTGCATACTGAGGCGTACAACCTCGACCGAGCCCATCGTGAGCTCAAAGCCCAGCTTGCTGCTATTGGCAGAAGTCCCAGTCCATGGCAAACCGCCCTGGTCTTTGACGCCGACCGGACCTTGGCCGACAAGGATGCGGGCCAGTTTTTCTGGAGGAAAAGAGGGAACAACGGAGACCCGCTGTAGGCCGTTTTTCCGAGCCACCTGGGATATTCGTACACGGCATTTCGCAAGGCCACCCTGCTGTACGAAGGCGAGGCTTCTCATACCCGAGATGGATTCGACAGTCGATGCCACCGCGCCGCCAGCGAGCTGGAACTATCCCCCGAGGCTTGCGAATAACATTAGCCAGGCCGCAGACAAGGAGCACGTTCTGCTGATCGTCATCACCTGTGGTTTGTCGGAGGTCTAGCGCAAGGTCTTTTCGCGGCTGGGAATCCAGATGGTCGTGATCGGTGGCGGCCGTATCGCTGACGGATTCGTGGTCACGCCCGAGGTCAAGGCTGCGCTGGTCCGACACCTCAAAAGGACAGTATGCGTGCGGACGTGGGTCTTTGGCGACAGCCTGCTGGACCTCCCGATGCTGCGCGAGGCCGACGAGGCCGTGGTTGTTGTGGGCGAGGCGGCAATGCGCAGCAGGAGCATGGAGTCGTCGCTGGAACGAGAGCTGGCCGACGGCCCGAGGGCGTTCCAGGCACGCATCCCGTCCTTGGCATCACCACGGCTGGATACGTGGCGGCTGCCCGTCATCGATCTGGCCGATGCGGCGACCGTGGAGGCCATCCTGCAAAGACCCAGCGGCCGTGCCCTGCACGTTGTCCACGCCGGAGACCGTCCTTCAGCCAGGCTTCTGGCCACACCGACGCGCGATGCCTCTGTCCAGGGCCCAGATCTGCGTGCGGCCCATCAATGTGTTGGCTGATACCTCGCGGTCGAGCTGGTCGAGCCCGTCGTCGGAATGGAGTCGTTTGCCGTGCCGCACGTCCAGGGCGGCTCTGCCGAGGGCCACATGTTGCGCAGCGAGGCCGCCCTGACGACGATTGTGGCTCTGATGCGCGGCAGCGAGCCCATGGCCCTCTGCGTCAGTGATGCGTTTCCGCGGGCCGCTTTTGTGCATGCTCGCAGCCCTGAGGACGTGAAGACAGACCACGTCTTGGGCAGGCGGACGGTGCTGCTGGTCGATTCGGTCGTCAACAGCGGCAAGTCGCTCGTCGAGTTCGTCCGACATGTGCGCGGTCTCGACGAGCATGTCCACATCGTCTTTATTGCTGGCGTAGTCCAGTCCGGAGCAGTCGCCGATGACGGCTACATTGCTGCACATATTGGCCGGGATCACAGGTTCACACTCGTGGCGCTCCGCAAGTCGCACAACAAGTAGACCGGCTTGGGCACCACAGACACGGGCAATCGGCTGTTTAGCGCAACGCATCTGGATTAGCTGAAGAGATGTGTACAACCAAAGTAGCAGTGCTCTCGGACCAACCAAACTCTCCGTCCAGAAACTTTTCATGTTTGTTACCGTGATAATATTGAATGTGGTAAAATGTAGCATCCATAAGATACAACTGCATTGTTGAGTCGATGGTGTAGTCTGTTAACCCATCCAATCTTGTGGCAATCTACCTGTAAACAACAATATCAAAAACGGTTGAAGTCGGAATATCACATCGCGTTGCTTCCTCACAGCCATGGGGAATTCTCCCCTAGACTGGCAACACTGCCTCTCCAGACAAAACAGTTCCGCTAATAATGGCATTTCGATGGGCTCGCGCAATAAAGCCATACGCCGGATAGTACTTGTCGAAGAAAGGAAACAGCTCCGGTGCACCAGGCGTGGCGCGCCAGTCGCGCATCAGATCGCAGGCTATGGAGAACAGGGAGACAATCTGCACACCGGCACGGGCCATGCGCGAGTTGGACACGTCGCGGATCAGCGGCGTGGTGGTGCCGGACGCCTCGATGTTGGCCCAGACCGAATAGCCGGCATCGCGGAGGGACAGGGCCAGAAAGGTCGTGCAGACGTCCGTCACGATGCCAGCCATGATCACCTGTGACTTGTTGGTGGCCTGCACGGCAGCGCGGAAGTCGGCATTGTCCCAGGCGTTGACCTCGCCCTGGCGCCGGACAAAGGGAGCGTCCGGGTACATGTCGGTGATCTCGGCCGGCAGCAGGCCGTTGGGCCCGGACTCGGAAGACGTGCTCAGGATGACGGGCAGGCCAAACACCTTGGCGAGGGCCGAGTGCGCGAGGATGGACTGGCGGTAGAGCGTCGCGTCAAAGTCGCGAACCAGGGAAGCAAGCCCTTCTTGCATGTCGAGAACGAGAAGAACGGCATCGGTCTTGTTTAATCGCTCGAATGGGAAGCCTGAAATGGTCAGCTTCTGTCGGGAACCTGTCTATAAGAACGGACTATCTGCCATGACACCGATTCCCATCGCTGCAGCAGCGAGAAGGTAGGCACCGGAGAATCTCATAGTGGCTGGTTACACTTTTTAATCGTGAGTTGCTTGTTCAGTAGTTGGGTTTTGCATCTGCCTCGACATACTTCCACCTTGAAGTAAACGGCAACCTCCTTGCTCTTTATACCCAAGACTCGGCACTTCTTACTCTCTGGCCGGTATCGGTGCAGCTGTCTCTATTCGTTTGGCACAAATATGCCAAGGCCGAAGAGAGGGGAACGAAGCGTTAACTCGTTACGGAAACGATGTCTTTTACATTGCAGTGCGGGGACCAATCTGGGACAAATATACAGGAGATCAGTAAGCTTGTTGTCGTATTGATACGATGATTTCGGGCCGTCTCCTCTCACAGCATTCACTTTTGCAGTTGTAGTCCGAAAGCTCGCATGTTCGAGAACATGCGAATTGCGCCAGAATAGGCTAGCTTGAGAGGCATTGTTTAAGTCGGTAAAGAGCTTAACGATGTTATTGAGATGGACAATTGTGTACCTGACTATATGCTAGACAAGTTGTTGTATATCCTAGCTCGTCAACTTCTGTAACTACAACATGATCACACCTCTTATGACACCTTCCTTTGGGGGTGCTGATATTTCCTACGCAGTATAACTACCGACTAGGTCTTTCTCGGATCTCCGAAGGGTACAAAAGCGGGGATATTCTGCAGCTGTACAAACCATCAGCAATGTTTCGGAGATGCTCTGTTTTAAGCGCAATGTCAGCAGTAAAGTGTGAAGGTATCGTACGAGTTAGAGAGTGGCCTGTACAAGACGTCAAAGTTTACAATTTACAGAGTATCTTGACTTCTTCATCACCCTAGCTCTCTTCACTTACCCCAGAAAAACGGACGGCGAGCATGTCTGTAAAAGTGCATCATCGACAGATCGTAGATAGGACAGGTCAGTGGCGTTTTCGCCAGGTTGACCAGCCGACGGGATATTACCTCCACAGTATATTGCTAGACTAAGATGCAAGAACCACAGAACACAAGCGAATCGACGAACTTCTCACTTTAAAAACCACACTTTCGAAACTCCCAGGATTCCTCTAAGCGATCTGAGACAAAGCACTGTTATAGAGATTTCTTGATATAAGACCAACAAGAGCAAAGCCTGTCGATATAAAGAAATATGGCCGTACTCCGTGTTGTGGCTCGAACCAGGCACATCCGCTTTGAATGGATAATTGAGCAAGTCGCTGCCATGACCTTCGGTCTCAAGTACGTCATTACATGGTCGCTACATGGCTACGTACAACACAGCCTCTCACTGCCACAGTGCATCCCTACACTAAATGCGAAGAAAAGACAAGAGAATAGTGTGCATAGGACAAGAGAAGATTGCTAGATACGAATACAGACAGAGTAATGAAAACCGAACTTTGCAACGAGAAACAATTTAGCGGTAGCCCTAGCGGAGAATGATGTCCTCGGTCGCAGTGCCAGATTCCGAAGCTTTGTCCACGGCCTCTCCATCCATCATGCCGAGCACAAAGGCCTCGCCGACCAGCTTGTAGCAGTCCTGCTCCTCCTGTTTTCTGAGGATGACGGGCACATTCAAGCCTGCGAGCACGCACAATTTGTCTCCTTCCTGAGTGATCCGCGAGGCCAGCACATAGCGGCCGTCTTGGGTGAGGGCAAGCCGTCGGCGGGCAGCCCAGATGCCCGTCTTGACGAGAAAGTCGTCAATGTGGCCGCCCTGGGCGGACGTTTCAAGCGCGGCGTCATCCGTATCACCAAAGCAGTCGGCTACAAGACACACGGTCAGGGCAAAAGATGCCTCGTCGGCATGCAGCCCGTCTGGAGACCCGGCTCCGCGGTACCTCTGGCGGCAGAGCAGCTGGGCAAAGGCCTGGAGCCGCGAGCGGTCCTCGTAGGCGAACGGGGCAGCATCAGAGGAGAGGTACTTCCAAGCAGCGGCCAGGACGTCTGCGCCGGTGGGCGCAGCGGGACGGCGGGTCCAGAGAGCCTGGATAAGGCGTGTGACTATCCCCGGAGGCGCGGCTTTGGTGAAGCTGATGTCTGGCGGGAGGGTGGCGGAGCACCAGGCAACGGTGTCGCAGACGATGCCGCGAAGCTTGAGCTGCCCGGCCGGCAAGTCCAGCTCAGGACGGACGGCGTCCATGCCGTTGGAAGCATGGCAGCCGATGCAAAGAGGCCATAGCTGCTGCCGGTCAGGCAGACGTCCCAACGGGGGACCCACGACGGGACGACAGGGTCGGCCAGCGTGTCAGAATTGTGTTCGACGGCGGACAGGAGACAGAGGTTGCCGGTCTTGAGCAGCCAGTCGGCGGCAAAGTCGCGGTAGACCTCGCGGAAGGGCTTCCGGTAGTTGGGCCGGGTGATCATGACGCCCTTGTCGGGGCCGACGCCCTCGCCATCACCGCCGGCGAGGACGTAGGCCTTGGCGGAGCTGAGAAAGGCAAAGACGCGGTCGCGGTCGTCGCTGCAGTCGAGCGTCTTGGCGCGGACGAGCAGCTCGACAAACTTGGGCATGTGCCAGAGGGGGCGCCAGAAGGCGATCTCGTCGACGTCGTTGAGCATGAGGCGGTGGCGGAACCAGATGCGCTGTGGGCGTGGGCGACGAGCCAGCGGTGGACGCCGATGATGTCGGCCCAGGCGATCTGGGTGTCGCCCCAGAGGACGAGCGGGCTGCGGCTGAGCGCGGCCTCCTGGACGGTCCAGGCGCGCTCGAACCAGGGAGAGCCGAGCAGGGCGGTGTAGGAGGGCTAGCGGGGGTCCTGCTCGAGGGGGTCGTCGGCGGCGACGGGCGGGAGGCCGTTGCAGAGGAGCGGGCTGTCGGCAGGCGGCGTGATGCCCAGGGCGGCCTGGTCTGCCTTGTTGCGGGCGACGAGATCGGCCAGGAGCGCGGCCAGACGGGGCGCATGGCCGGCCGGATCGGGGCCCAGCACGATGACGGTAGCGGCAGCGTGGCTGTAGATGTCGCCCATCATGGCGACCTGGTTGCCGCGCTCGACCGGCTGGCCCTGGTCGATGCAGATGGAGTCGGCCCAGAGGCTGCGGGCCTTGTCGGGGCGACGCAGACGGCGCAGGACGGCGTCGAGGTTGGCCGTGATGGCCAGGTCGCTGCCATCGCACGAGATCCGCGCCGGCTTCTGGCTGCTGCCCCAGACATACGAGACGGTCTCGTAGGACGGGCTCTCGGACAGGCGGACGGCGGAACGCTCTGACGGCGAGGAGAGCAGAGAGAGCGAGGACCGGTGGAATATATGGGCGGCGGGCCCAACCAGGCCGTCCTGGACAGAGGTGAGCGAGGTCATGGAGGAAGCTAATGTCGACTAAGACACGGCAGAACGCCCAGGCTAAGAGTTGGTGGCGATGAAGAGTGTAGAGGTGGATGCCGCTATGCTGGCCGTTGGACCATTCTCACGACAACGCAGCAAGCAAATCCTGATGGCTAGGCTGAACGAAGAAAACAGACCCTCTGTCTTCGGAGTCCTCAATTTATGAGAGCCCATAGGCACCAATAAGACAGCCCGGCCAATGAGATGGTGCATGGCTCCGCCACCATTGCTTTTTCTCTGAGCGGCCGCAGACTGCAACCGCTGCCCCGTCGGTTCTCTGCCGCTGCGAGCGCATTGGTCCGGCTTCCCCGATCGTAGCGCTGTGCGGCCTCAAACCTGGTGGCATTACAGCGATGCAGGAGAAGAGACCCCCACGGCCTCCTGCTGGTAGTCGTACAACCTCGGCTGGCTGGTCAGGTCAGTTTGCCGCCAGACAAAATAAACGGCAACGGCGGCTATGCAGGCGTACCACTAAGGAGTTGTCCCAGTGCTGCACAAACTGTTTACGCAGGAATTCACATGAAACGAACCGGGATAACAGCATTGTATCTTATAGCTCAGAGCTGCCGTCGCACACAGCAATCCAGGAGTAAAATGACCCTTGGTGATGACTAAGCACAGCTCTTAGCGCCAGGATCTGTCTGCAGAAATTGGGTCGAAATAGGTGGAGCCCAGTGGCCCAATTTAGCCTCCTTTTTTTCCCAGAGCTCCGAGCTCAAGCAAGGATGGACGGAGCCAGTGCTTGTTTTGGCAACTGCACGCTGCCGGCATCGAACACGACGACGGACGACCAAGGCCTCCTCCCACGTGCAACATCGACTGTGCTGTGCGGCCTGCAACAAGGCGGACGAGGGCCATGGCCTCACTGACGATCCGCAACCTGTCGACGACGCCGCTGGAGCTGACGCTGGTGGAGCGGTTCGAGGCGTCGTCGGCGTACGGGGCAGGGCGCGGCGCCGTCTGGGGGCTGCTGCGGCTGGGGGGCGGCGGCGGCGGCGGCGGCAGCTGCATACCGCTGGCGACGACGCACTCGATGCACGGCAGCGGCCACGACGGGCTGGTGCCGCGGGCGGGCTCGGGGCCGTTTGCGCGCGAGGAGGTGACGGGGGTGCGGGTGGCGCCATTTGCGTCGGAGCGGACGTACATCCGGGCGGCGGACCCGGAGCGGGAGGTGTTGCGGCTGACGTTTGTGGCGGAGATTGTGCGAAGACGACAGCCGACAGAGCCGGAGACGCCGGAGACGCCGGAGACGCCGGCTCGGCTGGAGACGGTGATGCGGCGCTACACGGTGGACGTGCCGGCGGCATCGCCGCACAGCATCGAGCTGCAGGCACTGGACGCGGACCAGGACGGGCCGCGGCCGGACGACCCGGGCAGCATGGGGGCGGCGGCCACGCCAGCCTTTACGGCCGTGTACGCGGTGGCCGGGGCCCATCTGGCGGTGATGAGCAGCGCAAGACTCACGTCGTGGATGGCGACGGTGGACGGGGCGTGGCCGCTGTCGAGCCTGTCGCTGCCGGGGACGCACAACAGCCCGGCGTGCTACGTGGCGATGCCGTCGGTGCGGTGCCAGGCCGTGGACGTGCCGGCGCAGCTGGCCAGCGGCGTGCGGTTCGTGGACGTGCGGGTGAATGCGTCGACCCAGACGCACCCGCACGCGGACCCGCGCATGGCCCTGGTGCACGGGGCCTTTGCCGTCAGCGTGGCCGGCCCGACCTGGTTCGCGGACCTGTACGGCAGCGTGTGCGCGTTCCTCGACGCCCACCCGACCGAGACGGTGCTGATGAGCATCAAGCGCGAGGGCAGCGGCCGCGGCACCGACGCCGACGTGGCCCGCAACCTGCTCGGCTGCTACGTGCGGCCGCGGCCGGACCGCTGGTACACGCGGCCGCAGATCCCCACGCTCGACCAGGCCCGCGGCCGCATCGTGCTCGTGCGCCGCTTCTGCCTGCCGCTCGACGACGCCGCGTTCCGCCAGCCCGACGGCCTCGTCGGCTGGGGCATCGACGCCTCCGACTGGCCCGACAACTGCGCCCACGGCGTCGCCGCCCACGGCCACCTCCACCTCCAGGACTACTACGGCGTCAACGTGGCGTCCAGCATCCAGCGCAAGATCGACTACGCCCGCGCCCACTTTGAGCGCGCGGCCAGCCAGCAGTTTGCTGCCTGCTCGTCTGTCGGTGCTGTCGCGTCCGCCGCCTGCCCCCCCATGTTCCTCAACTTCCTCAGCGGCAGCAACTTCTTCAACAAGAGCTGCTGGCCCGAACGCATCGCCGCCCGCGTCAACCCGGCCGCCGTCGAGTACCTCTGCATGCGTCACGGTGTCGCCGCCCAGGGCCCCGACAACCTCGACGTCGGCGACGGCTCGACCGGCATCGTGATCACCGACTGGGTCGGCCTCGACGGCGACTGGGACCTGGTCCGCTGCGTCGTGGCGTGGAATGCCAAGCTCCAGCTGAAAGGGTAGGGATGGCAGGACGATACGAGCATCTACAAACATCAGACATCACTTTATACAGCGTGTACAATCATTGTAATACAATAGAATCATGGATATATTGCATCAAGCTATGCTATGCGTAAAATCATAAATCCTGGACGCGTTAGCATCTGTGCGACAAGCATAGTCAACAAGTTGCAGGGGTAAGGGCCACATCAGTTCTCCAAGGTGAAAATAGGTAAAAGGTCTCATCAAATGAATCAGACAAAAATGCAGTAGGTGTATCATCTTAGTGGCAGCGGGAGAGTGTGAAAATATACTTACGTAAGCTGCTCAGAGCGACAGCGAAACACAGGTTACCTGTTCGTTGAGACAGAATGTTAGCAACGGTCCTCCCTCTGCCTAGAGTATCAGACATTATGCAGCGAAAATAGTGCATGTTCAGGCTGGCCACAGGTTAGCTCTCGGTCTGGATCTGGATGGGTCAGGACGGGCAGAGAGACAAACCTCATTAAATCAGATTTTGATAGTTTGTTCATCTCCGGCCGAAGCCGGATCAAACAGTGTGAATAAACGGATCATCATGTTATGCATAGAAAACAAGCAAAAGCTGACAGCAGACGCTGAGAGTAGAGCAGTCGTAGTAGTAGTACCTGGGCGCAGAGCGTTAGCAAGGGAGCCCCATTGTGGTGCAAAGAGCAGCGGCAACAATCAGAGGAATGGTGGCCGATCAGGTGACGAGATCTCATCAGGAATCCCCCGCCGACACACCCCTCACAAGGTTTGTACGTCCTTGCTTTGACGAGGAGCGGCCGCCGAGGGTTCGTTATGTCCGCCCGTTCGTTCAAGTATTCATCACGAAGCCAGGTCCTCTGCTGCCAGACGGAGTAATACGAGTAGAATGTACCTGCACGACAAAAATGTTAGCAACGAGTCTGTCATGGCAGCAGGTCATACAACAGTGTGTAAGAGATAAGAGATCAGACAAGGCTGAAACAAAATAATGGTATCCACATGTGATCTTCGGAAAGAGGAATTCCTAGTATTTGGTGTTTTGTCATCACCTCAGGAGGGGAAAGCACAAAGCTTTCAGTTGTTCTTACCTTTTGAATTGGGCTACCGCCATGGCAGCGGTAGCAAGCACACCAGCGTTACATCTGGTGTGCGTGAATCAGACAATTGCAATTGAATGTCCGGAACGAAACAGAAAAAGAGAAGCTGCGCAGGGCGCGCTTTATTCTTGTTTACTCAAGTGAAGAGTGAAGAGAAAAATCAGCAAGAAAAAAATATTTCACAGCAACTTAAAGTAGGAAAAACAGCTTAGCTCGAACGCGGAACATTAATATTGCGGGAGTGGCCCGTACGGAGTACTCCGTACCCATATTACTCATCGAGGCTGGGCCAGGCACCAACGTCATAGCGGGCCTCCGTAAGTTCCCGTTAGTGAACACAGGCGGCTGCCTCCTAGGGCCCTTTATATCGCCGATCCGTCCTGGGATCTTCTTTTCTTCCTTCTTCCCATTCTCCTAGACCATCCACCACACCACACCACCGGCCGGTCTTTTTGTCTTTCTGCTCGCTCGTCCATCATGGCCCCTCTAGGAGGCATCTGGGTCCCCATGGCCCAGCGCATCCTAAAGCAGGCCCTGTCCACGGGCTCACGCATGGCCGCAGCGGTCCGCGTCGACATCTCGGCTTCGTCACGCCTGGCCGTGGCCGTCCGGACGGCCGTCTCTGGCGGCGGCGGTGCGCGCCAGCCGCTGCACCCGCTGGCCCTGCGCCGCCAGCTGCAGCGCAGCGGTGCCGGCTGGTACCACGGGCCGCGGACCTCGACCACGCCGACGTCGTCCTCGATTCTGTCGCCGCGGCGCTTCCACGCGGCCGTGCGTCGGCTCGTGCGGGCCGGCCGGCCGTCGGGCAGGCGCCACGTCGACCGCACCGCCTGTCTGCAGTCGCCCATCGGCACGCAGGCCGTCTGGCGGGCGTCTGGCCGCGCTCCCTTTGCGTCGACGCTGCGGCCCAGCCTGACCGGCGGCGCGCTGCCTCGCACGGCCGGCGGCTATGCGGCCGGGGCGGCCGGCCGCGGGGGTGCGCGCTACTTCTCGCACGCGCCGGCGGCGCCGGCGCAGATCGTGCAGAACGTGTCGCAGGCCATGCGCGCCTTTTGGCTCGCGGGGCAGCGCGCCCGCTTCGACGGCACCGACAGCCACGACCGGCCCTGCTACCGGGCCGTCGGGGCGCGCGAGGAGGAGGCCGCCCGCCGGCTCGCCGTGCCGGTCCTGCCGGCGCTGGCGCCCGGCGCGTTTGTCGACTTTCCGCTGACGCCCACCATCACGGCCCTGGCGCCGGTATGCTCTGGCTCGCAGTCCAAGATGGCCACCGGCTTCGGCCTGGCTGCCGCCACGCTCAACACCGAAGGCTTCCTCGACGTGCTCGGCGTCGACTTGGCCCGCGCGCTCAAGGAACTCGGCGCCGTCATGGCCGACCTCCGGCGGCTGGCCGGCCTCGGCGACCTGCCCGTGCTGCTCCAGCACGACGCCGTGCTGCGCGTGCGGTTCCCCGGCGTCGACGCCGCCACGGTCGACCGGCTCTGCGACGATCTCGGCGTCACGCGCGGGCTCGTCGGCCAGGACCCCGGCTTCGACACCGCCGCCGACGTCGTCCTGGCCCTCCGCTTCCCGTTTGCGCCCGACACAACCAAGACGGCCTCGCTGACGTCGCCCGGCGGATCGACGCGCTCGCCCGAGTCCTCGGCCGTCTACACCGACTACGACGACTGGGACGCCCCGTGGCTGCGCTCGCTCCTGGCTAGCTCCCTCTCCCGCGCGCCGGCGGCCGTGTCGTCCGGCCAGCACGTCTCGAGCGAGTTTGACGGCGTGCAGGACGTGTACCGGTTCCTGGAGGCGTGTGACCAGGCGCAAGGGCGTTGACCGTCTGTGGTCTTTCTTTTGTCTTGTTCTTTTGTCTCGTCTATGCACCATCAGTAGCCTACCATTTACACGATTACGTGATCATCATGGAATGAGTGCAGGAATGCAGGGCTGTCGTTGCCAAATAAGGCTGATCGGCTCCATCTTCCCCGCTCTTCGGGCCTCGGCAACTTTAAGTGAGGTCCGGCTTCAGCTTAAATGTCGTAGCTGCACCTCCCATTCACCCCGTCTCGCCTCTCCATTTCCTCTCCCACCCTCCTCTCGCCTACACTCGCAGTCATGGCTCCGACAGGCGTCGGCTTCGAATACCCTCCGACCGAGGTCAGCTGGCTGAAGCGAGATGTGCTTCTGTTTGCCAACTCCATTGGCGTGACAGCCGACGAGCTGCACTTTCTCTATGTACGCCGCCTGTCCCGCGTTCCGGCCGGCCGTCCGTTCGGACGAGACTGACACCACCAGGAGCTGCACCCCGACTTTGCCGTCTTCCCGACGTACCCGACTGTTTTGCGTACGTGCTCCGCCTCCGGCCGGCCCTTTGTGGACTAACGTTGTGCTCCAGCCTTCAAGGGCAGCAGCCCGGAAGTGATTGACTTTTACGCGGCGCAGCGGGCGGTGGCGATCCCGGGGGCGCCGGTGTTTGACGCGCGCCGCGTGCTGGACGGCCAGCGGCTGATGCGGTTTGTGCGGCCGCTGCCGGCGACGTCGGCCGGCCGGCGCTTTTCGCTTCGCACGCGCGTGCTGGGCGTCTACGACAAGGGCCGGCCGGGCACGGTGGTGGAGACGCAGACGGACCTGGTCGACGTCGACACTGGCGACGTCTACAGCCAGGCCGTCGGCTCGGCCTTTTACGTCGGCCAGGGCAACTGGGGCGGCCCCAAGGGCCCGGCCACCGTGGCCTTTCCGCCGCCGTCGCCGCCGCGCCAGCCCGATGCCGTGTTTGCCGACCAGACGACCGCCCAGACAGCCCTGCTGTACCGGCTCAACGGCGACTACAACCCGCTGCACGCGACGCCGGCGCCCGGTGCCGCCATGGGCTTCGGCGGCGCCATCCTGCACGGGCTCTACTCGTGGAACTCGACCTGCCACTTGCTGCTGCGCCACCTCGGTGGCGGCGACCCGGCCAACATGCGCGAGTACCAGGCGCGGTTCGCCAGCCCCGTCCGGCCCGGCGACCGGCTCGTCACGTCGGCCTGGCGCACCGGCTCCGTCGACCCCGACGGCTGGGAGGACGTCCGGTTCGAGACCCGCGTCGAGGGCGGCAAGGTCTGCCTCAGCAACGGCCGGGCCCTGCTCAAGGTCGTCGGCGAGAAGGGGAAGCTGTAGGCGAACGAGGCTGCACGACCTGGACAGGGTCGAGACGTCTACGGGAGACGGCCTACGGGAGATTGTCTACGGGAGACTGCCCGTGGGACAGAATTAGTCCAAATTAGTAAAAAACAAGACTCGTACCAGATCTCGGGACAGACCTCAGAACAGACGTCTCAGAATATTGCCCCAAATTAACTTTGTCAGCACTAAAGCAGGCGGGGCAGCTTCGCAGCTGGATCGCCAGCGAGTCGTTCCTACCCAAACCGTCTCGAGCAGTGTCCAAAACTCCACTAAAGTCACGTCTTTGCATTCGGCTTCTTCTATTCTCTCATCTCTCATCTCCCATCTCTCATCACTCATCACTCCTCACCATCCTATCCTCTCAACCTTTCACCCCCATCATGGCCACCCCTTCGGTCGGCCAGCGGCTCTCCTACGACGGCGCCATCTGCACGGTGCGCTATGTCGGCCCTGTTGCCGGCACCTCGGGCGGCCTCTGGCTGGGCGTCGAATGGGACGACCCCAGCCGCGGCAAACACGACGGCGTCCACAAGGGCGTGCGCTACTTTGCCTGCGAGCTGCGCCAGGTGGCCGGCGGCGGCGGCGGCGCCGCTTCCACGGCCTCGTACACGGCCGCCTCGACGGCCGCCTCGTTTGTGCGGCCATCACGGCCGGCCGACCGGACGCGCACCTTTCTCGAGGCCGTCCGGGACAAGTACGCGTCCACCGAGGCGCCGTCCACGACGACGTACCGCTTCTCCGGCAAGGTCGCCGAGGAGGTCGGCTTCGAAAAGGTCCGCCGCCAGATGGCCCAGCTCGAGAGCCTGCGCGTCGTCATCCTCGACAGCATGTCTGTCGATCGGGCCGGCGACGACGACGAGGACCGGCCGTCCATCCGCGAGACCTGTCCCTGCATCGCCGAGCTCGACCTCGGCCGCAACCTCTTCACGTCTGTCCGCACCGTGGCCGACATCTGTCGCCAGCTGCCCGAGCTCCGGAGCCTCCGCCTAAAGTGAGTATCTCTACCCCAACTCCCCTTTTCCTTGTCTTTTACGTCCATGCTCAACCCCTCGACCCAACCCCAGCAACAACCGGTTCCGCGTCGACGACGACAGCCTCGCCGGCACAGTCGACGCCGTGCGCGAGCTGTCCGCCGAGGAGACGCTGCTGTCGTGGCCCGACATCAGCCGGCTGGCCGCCTGCTTCCCGGCACTCGTCTCGCTCAAGGCCGGCACCAACCAGCTGTCCACCCTGCCGCTGCCCGCCTCCGTGCCCTCGCTGCCGCTCACGCTGACCACGCTGAGCCTCGAGTTCAACGGCTTCACCGCCCTGGCCGACCTCGCCAGCCTCGCCGCCCTGCCCGTCTTGCGCAACCTGCATCTCAAGGGCAACAGCATCGCCAGGATCCAGTCGGCCACGTCCCAGAACGGACTCGCCAACCTCTCCTTCTCGCCCAGCATCCACTACGTCGACCTCGCCTACAACCGCGTCGACTCCTGGGACTTTGTCGACGCCCTGGCCGACGTCTTCCCCGGCCTCGCATCCCTCCGCCTGGCCCACAACCCCATCTACGACAACCCGGGCCTCGACGACAGCGCCACCGCCTCAGACAGCGGCCCCAGCAAGAGCAGCCGCACCACTCCGGCCACCGCCTCCGCCGAGGAGGCCTACATGATCACCGTCGGCCGTCTGGCCCGTCTGCGCACCCTCAACTTTAGCACCGTCACGCCGACCGATCGTGCCAACGCTGACATGTTTTACCTCTCGCGCATCGCCCGCCAGATGGCCGCCGTGCCCGAGGGCCCTGCCGAGGCCGCCGTCGTTGGCCGCCACCGCCGCTTCGCCGAGCTGTGCTCCCTGTACGGCGAGCCTTCCGTCGTCCGGCGCGCCGACGTCAACCCGGCCTTTCTCGAGGCACGTCTCGTCACCGTGCTCTTCTCCCTGGCAGCTAGTGCTCTACAACAGCAGCAGCAGCAGCAGCAGCAGCAGCAGCAGCGATCTGTGCAGATCCCCCGCTCCTTTGACATGTACGCCGTCAAGGGCATCGTCGGCCGCCTCTTCCGGACGTCTCCACAGAAACTGCGGCTCGTCTGGGAGACGGGCGAGTGGGATCCGGTTGCCCGGCTCGACGACGACGCTGACGGGGACGCTAGCGAGGACGAGATCGATGCAGAGGCAGCAGAGCTCGAGGCAGAGCGCGCCAAGACTGCTGCAGAGACTAAAATGGCAGAAAGGACCGAAACAGACACCAATCATCACCACGGAGACAAAACGGGCCGATGGATTAAGCGAGAAGTCGAGCTCAAAGACAGCCCGCGCCAGTTTGGCTTCTGCGTCGACGGCGTCCAGGCTAGGATCCGCGTCGAGGTGCGCTGAACAGTCAGACAAACGCCGGCTGCTCAATCCCAGCCACCGTGGCAACGAGGGCGGTCTACTCCCATCAACTGCCATTTACGGCCCTTTTTTACTCTCCCAGTGCTCTGCTTTCATTTTTGTTTACTGATCTTTTCCACATTCTTTACTTATCACCGTATTACCGTTTGTCCCACATTCACGTCAATCCTCTTTTGTTCTGCCACTCTCACCCACTCGAGCATGCCGGCCCGGGCTTCCCACTATGTCGTCCGTCCCGGTCCTACGAACAGGCTGCCGTCCGGCATGGTCGTTCAGGAGCCCGGCCGTTTCGTGCCGTTGATCGCCATCGACCAGCTGCCCGACTGGCTCGAGGTCGTCGGCGTGCCGCGTCAGCTGTCCTTTGCCCAGGCCGTCGACATGATCGCCATCGGAGCCATCGCCCCTTCTTCCGACCTCCAGATTCACGACTCTTCCCTCAGCAGCGACGACGTCTTTGAGGTGCGCGTGCTCCATGGCGGCACGTCAGCTCAGCACGGCCAAGACAGCGATACCTTGACGGCACCCGCAGTCGTCTCGCCGGCCTCGCCGGCCGTCAGTGTCACCGCCAGCTCCACAACTCTCGGCGTGGCTACGGAAAGAGCAGCAACGAATGGCACGTCCAAGAAGAGCACCTCGACACCCAGTAAGACTGCTGCAGGCGATCGTGACGTCTGGTCTCGCGATGGTAGCGTCAGCAGCTGGGGTCGAGAGCCCAAAAGCAGGGCCGGCCGCTCTGCCACGCCAAGCAACGTCTGGACCACCAAGCCTGCAAAGACAGCACCCTCCAAGGCATCGACCGACACGTCGGATCGCCAGCCCTGCAGATACTGGTGTCAGACTGGGACTTGGTTCGTGTCTTCCCTTTCGTCTATGCCCTCCTGCCTCGCTCTACTGACAGCTAGCTCGCTGCTTCAGCACTTTCAAATCCGGCTGCAAATTCGCGCATGTCATGCCAGAGACCAAGAGAGGCCTCCGCGACGTTGGCCTCTTCCGCCTTCCAGATTGGTATCGTGACAAGATAGGTCTCAGCAACACTAGTGGCAAACAAGGAAGCGGCAATAGCATCAAGAAAATGGGCGGCAGAGAGCAGCCGCGCATCTCATTGGCCAGCTACAAGACCGTGACCGACAACACAATGGCAACCTCTGCCGAGGACAAGGATTACGGCAGCACCGACCAACAGAGCGACAAGGAATGGAACGTGGCCATGCGCGAGATTGACGTCCAGCTGTCTAGGCCCAACTCCGCGACAGCCACGTTTCATAGCAACGAAACCACTCTTACCGAGTCGAGTGGCCTAGCCATCTCCGGTGCCCAAATCCCGAGCTGCCAGGACGATTCCGATGAGAACCTGATGGAGTTTTAGGAACTCGGCGCTTCGTCATCCAACTTTGTCAACTCAGAACAAGTACGGAGTAGATAGCAGAATGGGAGGACAAAATATGCACCAAAGCCGTGCAATACAATCAGGCCGCTTCATTCGATATCATAACTGTCTGTATACAGAAGCGTAGGAGAAGGGGTAATGACTAGGCACCTAAGGAAAGCCGTAGAAATATCAAGCCCCGTACAATATCATATATGCCTCTCAAGACAACATGTTCGTTGTACTCTGACAAATAACAACTGGTCATCTCCTTCTCGTTCCATAATTCAGAAAAGAACAAACTAAACAATAATAAAAACTAGTCCATGCTGTTCAAAGCCTGGCTTGGTCGAGCTGCTGGTACAAAATTAAAGAAAAGGAAAAACAAGTATGAGCACCACAGGATCGTATATAAAGAATCATGAGAGATATATATTTGAGCAAAACAAAACAAGCAGATGTTGTTTCCCCCAACACCATGGGTTAACAAGATGTTAGTCACATCAACAGTCTCCTACACTCGGACACGTCAGAAATATAACGCCATGGGAATGGGGAAATGGTCCTCACTGAGGAGACCGAAGGCGCCCAGTGCCAGCACGGTTTGACCAGTCGGGTCGGCCGCACTCAGAAACCGAATCTGGATTCGAGATCACCTCGCAATCGACAATGTGTCGCATCGTCTTGCTATCGCCGTCGTCGACGCACTCCTCGATCTCGAGCGATGAGTGTGCCTTCCAACCGACGTTCTGAAGCCGCGAGCGGCTTCTGCGATTGCGGGATACATATTCTGCTGTCTTCCTCTCTTCGTTCCACTTGCTGTTGGCAGCCGCAGCTTTTCGCGAGGATGTTCTCGCCTTTCCCTCACGTCTGCCCACAAATCCGGTGTTCTCTTTTTGGCCATCAGTCTTAAAGTATTTGGTGGGCGTGTAGGCACTGCGGTACACATCAACGTTCTCGTCAACGCTGTCTCGGAAGACAGCTTTCCCTTTGGGGGTGATGCTGTTCTCATTCTCTGCTTCATAGCTGCCACTGTCACTGTCGTAGTTGCAGTTTGGGTTCCATTGGTTCGTCACACCTGAAAAGAGATCAAGATTGTAGTCCGGAATGACCGCGTCGATGCTTCTGTCGCTGCTGCTGACGCTGCTGCTGCTTCCGCGCTTGTCACTGTTGCCGCATCCCCTCTTCTCATCTGCAACATTCGTGGTTCGACTACCACTATCATCTCTGAATGGCGGAAAAGGCAATGGCTCACGGCTATGCACCCGTTCCGAAAAGAGATCGAAGTTGTAGGGAGGGACGCTCTCTCCCATGTAGTTGGTCGCAAACCGGCTGTCCTCGTCGTAACCAATATCATCCTGCTGAAATGGCGTTTTCCCCGCCAACCAAGCATCAAGCTCCGCATCGCGGTCATCATCAAACGATACATGTGGAATGTCTGCATCCATGCCACTGAGATGATTCTGGTCTGAAGCGGCAGACGGACTGGCCGTATGAACACTGAAGGTGCGCGGCACATGAAGCTGCTCTGGGGTCGGCTCTCTGTGATATTTAGAACCTGCAAAGGAGCTAGTTCTGTATGCATTCTCAGACGTGGATAGCACGTAGTGGTCGTTGCATTTAGGATGCTTCACACACACTGGATAGTACGCACAACCGGCTCCTCCGTCACGTCTGTCGTAGTGACAGGTTGAGCAACACTGAAGAGAGGACGCGCAATGTGTGTGATGATGATTGGTGCATCGCGTGTCCGAAACAAAATGCTGGAAGTCAGAAAACTGGGAGAGGCAGGGTGTCTGAAGAGGTCTGCCAGGATTTCCATTTATGGACTCCACCGGCAGCTGGTTGCCCCCATCCATGGAATTGGAACAGTGCCATGAATCGCCGCAGCAGTGTTTGTCTTCCAGAATAGAACGAGCGGTCTGACGATCGTGAACAGGTTCAGAAGGTGGGCGCTTTACGAAGCGGGATTCTGCCCAACCCGTTCCATCATTTTCGTCAAGATCGTCCGGTGTCATATCAAGTCCCTTCAGTGGCACCGGGGTTTTCGCCTCGCTTTTCTCTTGGCCTGAAGCGACCGACTTATCAAGGCCATTGGTGCTCGCGTCTTCGTATGTAGCGGACTCGGCTGAAGAATCGAGAACGGACTCCACGGTCGGCGGCTGGTAGCCTTGATTGGCCTGCAGGCTTCCAGACTTGGAACGAGGAACTTCTTCGATGTGATTCACTTCTGATGCGAGAATGTCGTTGTCGGACGATGGAGTCGCTCGTTCAAGGTTCATAGTAGCAGACCGGGATGTGTCGTGACCCTCTTTTCTCGCCCGCAGTAGAGACCGGGCCTCGTCCTTGCTTGCTGTTGCAACTGAATCACTGGATTGTATCGATGACTTGTGCTGGCTCGGAGAAACTGTCGATGTTGCTGCGTCGGATGCCATCCTTTTCGTGGCTGTTCTTGTTGAGTAGACGTCCGACTCTTTGATCGTTGAAGCAACTGCTGGGCCAGAAGTAAAAACAGTCGATACCTGCAGCTGTCAGAATACACGAGACTGGCCCGCAAACAAAATGCGCAAAAAATATGAAGTCACTAGCAACATACTGTAGATCCTGGGCTTCTTCCCAAGCTGGCCTCGCTCGGAAGCAACCAGTTTTTCACTTTCAGATTCTGCAAAGGCATCAGCAAGCGCCGAAGAAGTAAAAAGTAAGCGTAAGCCGGAAAGCCACTCACCCCCATGTCAAGGAAACATCCAATTTCGACGGTATCTTCCTCTTCCTGGGCATCGTCTGCCATATGGAAGGCATCGCGGCACTTGCGACAAAAGTTGGGAATTGCCTTCTTTCCCGGCCGGATGGGGTTTGCATCGTGAAACTTGCGAGACCGCACGCGTCCACAACCATTGCATATGTGTTTATTGTGCAATTTCTCGGGCACGGGCTGCGATCGGTGCTTCCGCTTCTCTTCTCTGCTTACTTCAAGATCGTTCTCGGCATCACCCTTCCACCGTCCATGGCCATGTATTTCTGCCTGCGAGGAGGAGTCGCGGTGACGATGGCGATTTCGGTCTTGTTTCTGATGGGCTGGCAGAACCGGGCTGTCTTTGTGTTCAGTTGTAGCACGCGAAGACGTCTTGCGATGTCCGTCATTCTCTGTATTCTGGGAATTAGTAGCATAGGCAGCCATATTCCCCATGGTTGGAGCAATGTTGGCAAAGCCATGTGCCGGGATTGACATCATCGAGGGAGTTGCAGAAGTGCCGAGCTGCATTGCTGGGGGACAGACGGCACTGAAGACTGTTCCCGGAGGTCCACCAACCGGATGTGCCATGATTGGCTGGTAGCCCTCTGTCGTGATATCCCCGGCAGTGGAGATTGGAGGCTGCTGTGGTTGTAGGATATAAACATGGGCCGGTATGTTGGATATGGGATACGGTGCCCCAGCTGCTTCTGCTGATGGCAACATATACTTGTACTCGGCGTACGGAGATGGCCGCACATTTTCCCAGCCTGTACCATTGCGCACGTAGGCTGGGACGGAGGGCCCGACAAAAACGTCTTCACCAGAAGAAGCCTGGAGAGAACGCTCCGAGTCGGCTCGCTGCCGCCGGCTGCGACGACCGAACAAGCTGAGGACCATGCTCGGCGACCGCGATCGCCGACTGCTTCGGTTGCTGTCGCTGTTACTCGATGAGCGACTCATGTTTAACGTATTCTCGCGGCCGCTACCGCGGCGACTGGCAACGGCACTGGCCGTGCTTGCTCGAGAAGGCATCCAGACGGTGTGTCAGCCCTAGCCCTGTTGTAGTATCTCAAAGGATGGAAACAATTCAAGTTCGTTCTACTTTACAGATCTGAGCGAATGTAGAGACGTAAAAGGGCAGACAAACAAAGCGAATAGTATAAAAGGAACAAACAGAAATGGAGTTGGGGTGGAAGGCAGAAGATAAAAACGAAGCTGAAAGAGAAAAGGGAGAAGAAGAGACAGAATTTTCTTTTCAAAAGAATCGGTTCTTGACTGTCTCGGTTCAATGTGTTCCAAAAAGGCCGAGGACTGGACTGGGCGGTCACGTTCTATTGCTGGGCTAAGGTGAGGACAATGTGAATAGCAGCTGAGCTGAGGATGTGACGTCGGGCCTATTGCTGGCTGAGCAAAAGCTGAGCGTTTGCGAGCCCTTGGTGGCACCTTCCAGACGTGTGTGGTCGCCTACAGTTGGTATAGGGCCACTGCCACAATGGACAATGCTTGTCAAGGAAACATCCATTTATGCCGTTAGGATATCTACGCACGCAAATGCACGCAATCACAAACCAATTGGAGTTATTTTATCTTACAACCAGATGACGGAACTTCTCGAGCCCATGGACCTGCTTGCGTTTTTGCTCTTCCCAGAGGCCTTTTGTACATCAACAGTGAAATGTCCGTAATAGCCTTTTCGTTGCCGTTCCCAAACATAAATAGAGAAAAGCAAGCCAGTCTACACTGCTTCTATCCCTCCAGTGCTGTGTAAATCGTTTCTCGCCTCTCTGCCTCCCCGCCGCCACGACACGCCTGCCATCCTCTCTGTTGTACATGCCTCCCACTCAGTCCACGCGCAGGGTCCGGGGGCCCTTCCGTCTCAACGACTTCTTCTTCTTGTGGCCCTGCTCAAAGGATGCCACGGCTCCGTGGTCGCGGCCCATGTTGTCCAGGTCCTTGACCTTGTAGATACGGATGATCCAGTTCTCGCTGGTGAAGGCCTCGTCCAGCGTGTTCAGTGTCGGGCCCTTCTCGGGCAGACGGGAGCCACGCACGCGGTCCTGAGCCTGGCCAGGAGGGAACATTGACTGGTAGTTGTAGTACGACATTTTGTACCTGATGTTTGTTAGTCAATCGCTTCCAGATAAACACAAAGCAGGGGCAGCTCACATCAAACTGTTCTTCATAGTGTCCGTGGCCTGGTCATCCACCCGGTACTCGCCACGGGGAGTGAAGAATTCCCGCTCCTTCACCTCGTCGGGCCAGATACCCTCAGCAATGCGCACCATCCACAGGAACTTGTTGATGTCGTCGCCTGAGTAGCCCAGCAGACCGCCAAAGACGACGAGGACGTAGTCGACCTCGTGCTGGCGCATGATCGGGTAGCTGACCTCCTCGCGCGAGCTCATGGCCTTGCCCACCGTCGCAATGTGCGTGTTGTTCCATGTGTTGTTGTCCACCAGCGTCGGCCGGTCAGCCATGCCACCGATCTGGTAGCCGTAGTCCCACCAGGACATGATCTTGGCGTCCTCTTTCGTGTTCTGTCGCAGCCACTGGTACGCCTCGCGGTAGTCGTCGATGATGTGCTGGCTGCCGTCAGGCATGCGGCTGGCCAGCACCACGGACGGCGACGAGTACGCGTTGGACGTCACCCACGTGCAGTGCGCCACAAACAGGAGAAGGTAGACTGTCATGGCGGATGTGACCAGACCCTTGGACAGGAGCGAGTAGATACCGACCATCGGCTTCGACGTCGACTTCAGGCCAGCGCTCTTGACCGACTTCTTCTCGGCGGCCTCCTCGGCGGCCGCGGCCTCCACGGGGTTGGGCGACTCGAGAACGAGGTATGAGTCGAGGAGCGAGGACACCGCCATAGCCGCGGCCACGCACACCACAGGCGTCAACGTCAGCATCAAACGTACCATGACGCCGGCGAAGTAGCTGCCGAATAAAGCATAGACCACGATGAAGACGTGCTCGTCCGCGAGGTTCTGGAAGCAGAGGTAGACGCCGGCAGGAAACAGCCAGATGAGGAAGTTGAGGTCGAAGAAAAAGGCGGGCCACGCCGTGGGCTGATGCTCTGACACAGAGGCGATGATGGGAATGTGGATCTTGGCGTAGCTCGTGTCCCAGAGGGAGTAGAAACGACCGCCCCAGGGAGCAATCACGCCAGCGGTCGTGGCGATGACCAGACCAATAAGACCAATGCTGAAGACGCTTCCGGCCGACAGCAGGAGGAAAGTCTGGAACTGCCGGCTGGGAACAGCCGACCGCACGTAGTCGAGGAAGGCCAGGAGCTGAAGGAAGCCGAAGATGCCTGTAGATTGTCAGCAATGAATACAACAGTCCACCATGAAGGAAAAAGGGTCCATACCGAGAGCCGGCATGTGCTCGCTGGTCCGCACCGGCAGGAAACCGACGAACGGAATCTGCATGCTGGCCAATGTTCCGAGAGCGTACCAGGTGGTGTAGGCCACGTAGAGACGGGTGCTGTAGCGGCCCATGCAGATCAGGACGAAAGCGTGCAGCGGCAGCAGACAGGTGATGAAGGCATAGCCACCCCACGAAGCGACCATGTAGCCGTAGAAGACGGCGCAAAGAGCACCCCAGAGCATGGAGCCCAGCTTCAGAGCCTTGATCCAGAGGAAGAAGGTGAAGACCAGCAGGAAGATGGCAATGGCCTCGTTGTCGTAGCTGCCAGCAACAGACCGCGAGATGTAGCCGGGAGAAATGCCCATGAAGGCAGCAGCGAGCAGGCCGGCCGACGGCGACGTGGTCAGCTCGTTGGTCAGCAGGTAGGCCGAGTACGCAGTCAGGCCAGAAAAGGCCGGCGCAAGCAGGACGCAGATATTGCGGATGTCGACCGGGATGGTCAGCGCGCGGAGGGCGTGGTAGATGGCGCCGCTAGTGACCATGAGGCCGGGGTAGAGGGTGCCGCCGGTGACACGGCCGAGAGGATGCCAGGTGCGGTCATCGAACCAGTCCCAGAAGCTGTAGAAGCCATTGGCGACGAGGTACTTTGTGGCGCGGAAGTTGAACCAGGGATCGACTAGAAGCAGAGCGAGAGCGTTAGCAGAGGCATGCAGAGGACCGGCGCACGCGAGAGCGAGGCGCAGTCGAGGGGCCGCAGAACGAACACTCGTGGATGATGCTCTCGAAACCTGCAGAAGAAGCTGTTAGCGAGGAGCCGGATTGGGGACGGGGGACGTTGCAATTGCACGGCAGAACGCACGGATGACCGAGAAGAGACGGCTGGCCACGGCGGCGGCTGCGATGAGGAACAGAATGACGACGCGGATCACCGACCGGGTGTTCTTCGCCATGAGGCCATCGGCCACCACGCTGAGAGGATCAGCCGTGGATGCCATTGTGGCCCTGAGGTTGCGGCCGGAAAAGCGAAGAGGAAAAGCAGCACTAGAGCAATATGAAGGAACGAACAACCAGAGCAACAAAACGAAAGGCGGACTGAGACAAGGGCAAAAGGGTGGGAAAAGAAAAGTTGCTTTTACAACGTCGCCCTACCCAGCAACTCGAGCGTTTCTGAGAGGACAGCTGGAGCTTCCACGTTCGTTACCAAATCGGACAGGTGGCTTGGCACCACGTATCCGTTTAGACGGGAGGGGAACAACACGCGGCCCCGTAAACGTACTACTTACTTGCATATCCTGGAGATCACGTTTTCATTGGCTGCGGGCGGGGATGATCCACGCACTCACCAATCGGTATTGTCACGTGATCACGCGACCGCCTCGCCGCGAAACCTGGTCGCCGATTTCGAATGACGAGTTTCTCGTGTGAAGGAAACCCGCAAGCCGCAAGGCCCAATGCTCGACGACACTTGGCTGCAATGCGGGAACGGGGCTACGAAAGCGAAACCCCGTATAACGACGCAGATAAGCAATATTGACGATGCCCACCCCTACAATGACGAAAGCAAAGGCGCCCGCACAGGCGAGTCCGATGGCAAAGAATATGAAATCCCCGCCTTTCAAACGAAAGTCAGCACCGAACGGGAGCATCCTCAGCTTTTTCAAAAAAGAGCCGCTTCCAGAGGAGTCCATGTTTGTGAGCGGCTTGTCGGACTGTGCAGACGCCAAGCCTACAAATCGGGGTGGGGACGACAAAGTTATCGATGTAGATGAGCCTACAGAGAGCAGTTGCGAGTTCTCTGTGTCGGTCAAGAAGCAAAAGCTAGATGTGGAGCAATCATTCTGCATGACCGCAGAAGTATCGGAGACGATAACGCAGACGGCTTCGACACTGAACAAGCCCACCCAACGTGGCCCCTTTATAGATGACTCCGATTCGGACGAGGACGAAAGTCCTGAAGCCGAGGCTGTGGTGGAGGAAGTATCAGTACTCGAAAATGAAAAAGCCCAGCCGGACGCGCTCAACCGGATGGACAGTCCTGTATGTCCGACTGGAGAGGACTCTTTTGACGCGCTGCTGCAACCGCTGGCGTTGGTTGCGGATGTGAAAGCAGAGACGTTTGGAGATGACGATTTTGGCGATTCTCTCTGGGACAACTTGGACGAGGACGACAACTTCGATGGCGAGGAGTTCCGCGAGAGGAGGTTTATGGAAGAGCAGGGCCAGCTTGAGGCTGCAGAGGCGAGGGATGTCTTGAGCAGTGCCGGCGACCAGTCCTCTGTTGCCTCCTGTCCGATATGCGGCTCCAGTCTCGCCGGCAGTACAACCAGCGAAGCAACAGTCCACGTCAACGGATGTCTCGATGGGATGGCAGACGACGCGCTGCCAACGGCAGCCAAGGAGCAGCCAGAACAGGAGGCCAACAGCAGAAATCCAGAGCAGAAGCAGCAGGTGTCTGCCTTTGCCGCCCGCTTCAACCGGTCGAGGCCTCCTCGGCCAGGCCAGGCCAACCCGATCTCGATCGACGGTTCTGGAGTTTCCGGTGCCTCTGTGGCACCGACAGCCACATCAGCCTTTGCGAAGCTCATGTCCGGCCATGCCGAAGATGCGGCGTGGGCAACAGCAGCGTCGCATGCGAACTCATCTCGCGGCCGGCAGAGCTACGAGCGGACCTGTCCGTTCTACAAGATCATGCCCGGCTTCTTGATCTGCGTCGACGCGTTTCGCTACGGTGCCGTCGAGGGCTGCCGGGCCTACTTCCTCAGCCACTTCCACAGCGACCACTACGTCGGGCTCACGGCCAAGTGGTCTCACGGGCCGATATACTGCTCCAAGGTGACGAGTAGTCTCGTCAAGAGCCAGTTGGGCACAGCAGCAAAATGGGTCGTGGCCATCGATTATGAGCAGACGGTCGATATTCCGGACACGGACGGCGTGCAGGTCACCATGATTTCCGCCAACCACTGTCCCGGAAGTTCCATGTTTCTGTTTGCGAAAAAGCTGCCCAACGGCCGGACGCAACGGATTCTGCACTGCGGTGACTTCCGAGCTTGTCCTGCACACGTGCAACACTCGCTTCTGCGGCCGGAAAGCCTTGACGCCGTGACAGGAAAGACGAGACAGCAGAAGATCGACGTCTGCTATCTGGACACGACATACCTGAACCCACGGTACTCGTTCCCGCCGCAGAATGACGTGATCAGCGCCTGTGCCAGTCTGTGTGCTGCGCTCGACCGCAGCTTGCGCTCGGGCACGGACGACGAGTGGGACAGGCTGCTCGGACGTCCAAAGGGCCGCAGTGGAGGAGCTGGCAGCTTCTTTATGCGGGGCGGAGCGGAGGCCAAGCCTGCAGCTGGGGTTGGCCCATCGACCAGTAACGCCAACGCGCTCTCGACCCTGGGCAAGCCGACACAAAAGGGAAACCGGCTGCTGGTCGTCTGCGGGACCTACAGCATCGGCAAGGAGCGCATCTGCGTGGCCATTGCGCAGGCGCTGGGCAGCAAGATCTACGCGTCGGCGGCCAAGATGCGCATCATGCAGCAGCTCGACGACCCGGAGCTGGCAGCGCTGATGACGTCGAACCCGGCCGAGGCGCAGGTGCACATGCAGATGCTGATGGAGATGCGGGCAGAGACACTGGCGGCATATCGGGAGACGTACAGCGCGCATTTTTCGCGCATCGTCGGCTTCCGGCCGTCGGGCTGGAACTACCGGCCGGCGATGGCGAACAACGAGACCAAGGCCCGCGACGGGTCCTCGGGTGCGGCCGTGGCTGCCGGAGCCGGACTTGCGCCCGGCAGCCTGACGACGACGACACTGCTGCACGGCGCCGGCTGGCGGACGCGCTTCGGCATGCGCGACCTGCTGCCGCAGCGTGGGAGCACCCGCGAGGCCATGTGTTTTGGGGTGCCGTACAGCGAGCACAGCTCGTTCCGCGAGCTGGCGCTCTTTGTCATGGCCCTGCGCATCGACAAGATCGTGCCGACCGTCAACGTGGGTAGCGAACAGTCGCGCAGACGCATGAAGGCCTGGCTCGACCGCTGGATGACGGAGCGGCGAAAGGGCGGCATTGTGGACGTGCTCTTGGACGTGGACGGCGGCGAGAAGGAGGCGGCACGCAGAGACGGCCGGCAGCAGCTGTGGGACGGCAAAGACGGAAAGGGCGGCGGCGCATATTGGTGACCGGTTGGAACTACGGCAGATTGTATTTTCTCTCTTTGGGTCGACAGCACGGGGACATGTGGCGATGTTTTTTTGGAGTAGACACGTACATCTACGACTGGCATCTCACGAAAGGTTTCACGACGCAAAGAGGCCACGGCACATTCTTTACAGTAAATAACGTTTCAAGAAAAAACGCTCAGATTGCTGCAACCCCAACAAACTCGGATTGATTCATGGCCTTCCTGGCACCTCTATGGGCCGCTGTGCGGTCTGTGGTCTATCTGCCCGAACGCCCCTTCTCCTCTGTCTCTCTGAGGGGGAAAAAAGAAGCTGCGACAGTCGCTCGTTGTTTATCTGCCTGCTCCTTCCAACAGGCCTCCTCTCCGATCACCGGGATTGCGTCATGGGAACTTTGTATGGGGAGTCGTGGCAATGCGTGTGCTGCAGCCAGCAGCCAGCAGCCAGACAGCAGAGAAAGCGCACATGCAGACTGAGGACACCCAGAGCTGCGCCGTGCTATCTTGCACCTGCCGTCTTGGGGGCATTGTTGGCCGCCTCTGCAAAAACGAAAATAGTACTGTCAGCTCTGGCTACACGACAAGCAAAAAGGCCAGCGCTTACCTCTCCGGGTGGCATCCTCCAGCAGAGACACGTCTACCGCAGCCGCCGGCAGGTGCACATACCGCACGACGCTGCCGCGGATAAAGACATTCTTGACGGCGCTCTGGGCAGAGACGGTTAGCAGACGACGGGACCGGACCAGGACACGTGCGGCCGGCTCACCATGTGGGGGTACTTGATCTCCTCGACGACGGTGATGTCGTCGAGCTTGATATTGAGGTACTGGTCCACGCTCTTGAGCGTGCCGCGGATCTGGATGTCGTTCTTGAGCTCGACCGTGACGGTCGTGTCGATCAGGGTCTTGAAGAAGCTGCGCCGACGACCGGTTAGCGAGCAGCCGTCAATGCGGCACAGGCGTGCACACCAGCCCGCCTCGCAGCTCCGTTGTCTCCTCTCGCCGGCTTACCTGAAGAACAACATCTTGACAGCTCCCGTCTCGACAGTGCGATTTAATGCGGGGGGTGTGAGGCTGACGCTTCTCTACTGCTAGAGACGTCGATTCCGTGCTGTTACGGAGAAAAAAAGGAAGAGCAGTGTCGCCTTGGGTCACGCTCTCTCCATTTGCCGATACTCCACGAACTTGTATGGAGACCTTTATATTTTTGTTCACACTGGCGTCATTTCCACGCTTGGATGTGGGGTTGCTGCCTGCTTTTTCAGGCACCATGCAGCTCTGCTACGCATTCTTTTACTTTCATATTTATATAATTCAATGTTTAATTGGAACAAAACTTGTCGCAACAGCCAAGAAACCAATAATGAGATTTGAGGGAACTGCTGCCCATGTTGTGAGACGTAGACTCTGGCGAGATGCCTTGTTCATTTTCTTCCCCCTCTCCTTCCCTCGTGTCCTATTTTTGTATTTGTTTACTGCTTACATTTGTGCGTCATTCGTCGTATGAAATAAGGAAAGGTCAAAACAGTCAACAATCATGTAAAATGGGTAAAAGAAATAAAGCCATCCTTGGATGAAGAAAATATATAAGCCAATATAAAAGAAGCACCGACAGCAAAGGGGGTGGCCTAGCGACCGGTAGCATTCTTACCCGTACCTCTCATCTCCATGCCGTTCAGGTGACCAGACCGTCGTTGCAACCCAGGAAGCAGAAGAAAATCAAGAAAAACAGCCCGGTGACATAACGCTTAAGAAAAACACGTCAAAATGAAAAGAGAAACCTGCGTGCACGCGGGCTATGGAAAAAGCGGTGGTGTGGGGTATCCTTCAGGTGTGTCCTCGAGGTCATCCATACAAATCGGCAAACAGCGCCCTTTCTGTCACGCTTGATTGCGCGAAACGACGCCAAGGCTGCTTTCTTCTTTATCCATTGTAGGCTCGACTTCAGCACGGCGGTGTGGTGAGCTATACCCGAGAAATGGTAAGGACTGTCCAGAATCAATGGGGCCATATCGAGCATCGCGCGAAGAGAACGGTCCAACCGCAAATCAAATGTCCTCGATCTCCCGAAACCGAACTCCTCGCCCGCCCTAGCTGCAAATAGAAGAATGTTGGACAGGAAGCCACAAAGGCGGCAGCGAGTGCATATACTGCAATCAAGCTGGGACTCGGGCACTGTGTCGGAGATGTCGTCGTAACCTCGTTAAAATGGAAAAATGGAAAAATGGAAAAATGGAAAAATGGTAAAAGAGAGCAAAGGCACATGATACAACGCTAGGAGGGAAGCGGAGTAGGATACAGTGAAGTGTGGAGGGTCACGGGAGGCGCCTATCCATCATCCTCACCGTCCTCGTCGTCGTCCTCTGCTATCGGCTGTTCCGCCTTGGCTTTTTTCGCGAGCTGCACCGTGCTGCTCTCCGTCTTGCGCTTTTTGCCAGAAGATGGCGCCGCGACCTCGGCCGGAGGCTCCGATGTACCAACATCGCTGCCTTCTTTGATGTCACCCTCTAGTTGGCCATCCTTCCTTTCCATCGCTGCCACCTCGTCGGCAGTCAAGAAGCGGCCGCCCGGACCGCGGGGCCGCCGCATCGCGTGGTTGTGTCGCGACTCGTGAAGGTAGGGTTTCCGGCCCTTAGAGGTCAACCGCAAGGCCTCCTCGAGACGTTGTCTGGCCACTCTCCGCTTGAGGATCCGGTGGAACTGCTTGGCATTGACGTACAGCGGCGACTCCTCGGCCGGGGCGGCTGCCAGCTCGGGTGACTGGGGCGCGTGGAGTTGCTGCTGCGGGGGAAGGGTTGGAGGCACGCCTACTGCTCGTGACGCGTTGTGGTTCAGGATAGCCTGGGCGTTTGGCAGGCCGGGACTAGTGACCTGGCTCAGCCGACGGCCCTGGGCATTGATGTTGTTCAGCGGAGGGGACCGAGGGTTGCGCTGTTCCTTTTTCGAGCCCAGCCGCGGGGAGTTCTGCTGCATGGCCGGGTCCGCCGACATGCCGTAGGGGTAGCTCGCGCCGGACGCGGCTGCCGTTGCAGCCATGGCAGCAGCCTGGACATACTGCATGTCCTGCTGGGGTATGTACTGTGGCTGATACATGTTGGGGTCTTGGCTCCGCGCAGTCGAAGATTGGTGCTGGGTCGGCGAGATGCCGTTGGCAGCCGCAGCGTTGGGGTATGCGGCCTGGATATTCTGGACGTGGCCGTTCTGCGGTTGCTGTTGATATTGTGCGTATTCCATCATCCTGTGAATGGACGCGACTAAAATGGTGGGGCGATCGCGAAGGTTAATTCAGACGCGACAGCCAAAGGGTATGAAGTATGGGCTTCGAATCGTTGCCTTTGGTGGGTGCAATGTCGTAAAGAGTGTGAAAAAGGGCAGTTGTGCGAGGACAGAAAGCTGGGCCTGTGGGCGACTGAAATGGCCTGTGGGTTTGTCCAGTCGAGTCGAGAGGGAGTTGGGCTGGTAACGCTGACAAGGCTCAGTGCGCTGGGTGGTTGTGAAGAGAGATCTGAGACAGGGTTGGATGTGCACACCCTTCTTTTCTATTGGGCTTGCGGCGATGCGCTGGCAGTCTGGTTGGGGATGGTGCCGTTGTGCAATTTGTAGTGCCACAGCATATGCAAGCTGGAGTCGCCTTGCGCGGGGCCAGTTGCCTAAAGATAGAGAAAGAGATACCCGTGACAGGCAATACCACGTGAGGAGCGTCGTCCCGATGTTGTTGGTCTTGTTATCGTCTTCCGGTGTGAGGAGGTGCCGGTGTAGCAGATAGGCACACGGGTTGGACGAACCCGAAGCTATGCCAGTCCCAGAGGGGGATTAGATGCAGAGAGATGTTTGGTGAGATGGCGTCGCGATTGCAGTCTGGTCGGTCTGCTGTCGAGTGGCTTCGGACTTCGCGAAACGCCTGCCCAACCAAACAATTAGTTCTGATTTCCTGCGGTATTTAACAAGGCAACAGAGCTGGGACAGTACTAGTGGGGGGGGCAGGAGGGAGGGAGGGGGGAGGGACTGCGTTCGCGCCCTACACCAACAGCTTATTGATGTGTTGGCATGCATGACGGAATATGCACGAACGAAGCCCACCCGCACTGGCCAACGCAGCACCGCCTTGTCGCTGTCTCTGAGGGTGGAGAAGCCAAGGGAGGCCCGGCCAGAGCAGGCGGAGACAGCAGGCGATGGGAGCGAATTGTGCAGGGAGATGAGGAGGGGAAAAGCACAGAGCAAAAGGAGGGATGGCTAAGCGCTGCAAAGTGCGCATTCGACAAAAAGGTGCGTCGCAGGCATGCATGTTGGTGGAATGCGCCTGAGCAGAGCCTCCTCGAGCGGCGGCAGCAAAGCGCGTCTGGCTTTTGGGTGTTGTGCTGCTTGCCGAGACAGCGCAGACACCGGTGGAAAGAGGGGGAAGGCAGATGGACCAAGACGGGAGAGATGCAGCGAGATGGAGAAGTAAGGAAACAGGTTGTTTAGCCAGAACGTACCGAGACAAATCTGCGGAAGCTGCGCGTTGAGCAAAAGCAAAGTGTGGAAAGAGCGCTGCAGCTGTCAGGTAGCTCGTTAGCCAATGTGACGTCTAGGGCAGACGGAAAGGCGAACAGGTGAGAGGACGTCGCGTATCGGACCCGCCGTATATAAACAGAAAAGAGCAGCCAGGCAGGCGGACAGAGGCAGCAGATGCAGGGACTCGATGCAGGCGCCGTGGCCAAGAACAGAGAGATAGGCGCCGATCACGGGAATTCCCGTTGCAGCAGAGGGCGCAAAGGACAGGAGAGGAGGCGGAAGGACAGGGAGAGGAGAGCTGCTCACAGTTTTGCCGACGGCTGGTCTGGCTAGTCAAGGGCTGATCCCGTCGTTGCGGAAATGCAGCAACGGCGCCGTGTCTGATTGAACGGATTGAGCAGCAGGGCGATCTAGGCAAATTGGTCTCCGCAGGCAGCAACAATCACGGGACTGGCAATGCGGCCAATGGTGAAGCCAAAAGCGATGTTGGCGACGATGATAGGTTTCCGGATTTGTGAATATGGGTAGATGAAAGAGCTTGCTAGTGCAAAGTCGCGTGCTGATTTGCTGCCGAGGAAAAAAGGGCGAGTGCGGGTTTCTATTTGGTGACGGCGGCGACAAAAAGAGGGCCACTAGGACAGAGGGTCCGGGTGAGCGAATGACGACGAGAGAGGGGGGGTGATGGCGCTTTGAAACAGCTGAGGCAGGCCGCCACTACAGGGGGGTTGGGGAGGGGCCGGCTTTGTGTTTTGTTGCGGTGTATTCCGGCGAGGGAGAGCGAAAGAGGGGCGGGCATACAAGAATGTGCCTGTGGACGGTTGCTGACAAGTGCGCAGCAGCTGGACGCCGTTGTGGTTGTGACTACCGTTGAACGCTGTCCTACAGTCCGACCTTTGTCGCTTCGAGAACAGGGCACAAGAAAGAGGGGAGTGGTGGTGCCGATTATCCACTAGAGGTCCCTGCCTCTGAAGAAAAAAATGTGGGAGTGCCGGGACGCCTTGTGCTGGTCTGAATGCCCAGATGGCGGCGTGTGGCTTGTGGCTTGCTGACTGCAATGCCCCGTGTGTGTACGTGGCTGGGGTGCGGCTTTTTTCCACCCCGGGTTTTTACCGTTTTTTTCCTTCTGGCGTTTTCTCTCTCGTGCGCAGCCTTAAGGTGCGATGCGCCGTTGTCTTTGCGACTCACCGCTGATTGGCACCGCAAAGCTGGATTGTGATTTGACGAATGCAATCGGTGATTTTCGGCCGGGACGTTTTTTTATCGTCTCCGTTTCTGAGGCGAAGCGGGTGGACCAGGTTGGCAGTCTGAGAGGAGCGGATGATTGGTGCCAGACAAAAAAGATGAGAGGAAAGGGGAGAGAGGCAAGAAATATGATTTGAGGGAAAAGCAGAGGAGGGGGCTCTTTAACACTCTGTGACTGGCTGATTCAGCCCTGAAAACTGGGCCCAATGTTTTGGTCCGGTGGGCCAGTTTGCTCCAGACACGCCGACCGTGTTTTGCTGTTTGTGTGTGTGGTGTTTTCAATGCCCAACGCAGTGACGCGGTGGCTGGGGCGCGACCGGGGATGGCAGTGTCAGGGAATGACAGCTGGGCCGCCGACATGTGTAGGATATTTCGAGCTCTCGTAATGCCAGCCAACAAGGTTATAATTACATATCGCCCTGGGTATGCCACATCGCTGGGAATGACCTGACCCGCGTGCCATTACCGATATCTGCATATTTGCGTACCTAAGCTGCGTGGTGCGAGAAGGTGGGCTGTGGCGGGTCACCAGATATGTCGACATCTCGTGTTTTTACGCGTACGTACCATCCCTACTTCTTAATCTCAGAAGATACATGGAGTTTACGTTTTTATTTATTTATAGTTTAAGCGTGTCCTGGAGTGCCATCTGTGGTTACCGTAATAGAAATGCTTCAGATTTTAGGGCCATTCCGCCGGCACGTGACTTTGCCACGAACCCGTTATCAACCGTTATATCACAGCGACTAGAGAAGGCGGCGCCCAAGTTCGGCTTCGCGGGGAGAACGAGTACGAGCCCTCGGTACCGTGTACAGTCCGCCTTACCCTATACTCGTACGGGTAGTACATGAGTTTTGGTACCACTTACGTTGGGCACCAATGTCGCTTTGGGCACAGCCACAGGTATATCAAATGTCGGTGAGCCTCAAATGCCAAATATATCTTGAACACCCGCTATTGCCCGAGCCGATGGTTGCCTCAGACGCATCGCCAATTGTACTCACCGCCTGGTCTTTGAGCGAAATCGCCTATGTACTGAGTTCTTCTGCGATTATGTATCGTCCAGGCCGGCCTTAGTAACTGCTCGTACACCGGCCCAAGGCGACTGCATACGAATGTCTTAATATAGTCTAGGTCATAACTGTGTCGTTTATCCTTTTATCCTTTCTACAGCCGTCCAGTATTGGGGTGAATGCCGAGTCGGTACTACTCTATAAATCTGCATCTTTGTCATGATGATACATTGCAGTTAGTTGTGGATAAGCGCGATAGTCTCGTCGTTCTAGAAGTCAAGGTGTTGGAACGTATTTGGCGATGTCGTATAGAGGTACGGAGTAGATCCAAAGTCTGCCTACACACGTCGCACTATACGGGAGACATAGTTGTCTGGCTCCTGGATGTCCGAACGAAACAAGTCTAAGGTCACATTGGACTGGACGTTTGGGCTTCTTCATATGGCCGATATCTAGTGCTGTTCTACGGAGTATACAAGACTGCAGAAAACCACCTAATGTGCAATTCTCTTGCGTCTGCCTCGCTAGGCAGACATCGGGATACAACACTGTTTAGGCAACCCGGGTGCGTAAAACCAGGTTTTCAACGGCTTGTATGCCCGTGATATTCATATTTGAACCGCAATACGGAGTACTATATAGTCTATATAGTATTAGAAAGGCTTTTCCCGGCAGTGAGCTGAGTGGATAGGCGGCAATGCAAATGACCTACTCCGGTAACATCGGGAGGCTTCTAGAACAAGAAGTGCTCGGCAATACCATTTCAACCCAAAATACGATATTTACTTCAGGATTGTGCAATAAATAGCCTGACGGAGATCACAAGGCAGAATGGCAGATAAGACAATATCACAGAGCGGGAACGCGGGAACGCGGCAACGCCGCTTAGGGTACAGACAATGTTAGCCAATGGGGTGCTGGGGATGTGACTGTCACAGTGATTGGATGTGATGAGCACTCATACATGTCTTACGGAGTCCAAACTGTAAGACACGACTACGGGTACCCATACATAGTATGTCAGGTGTTCGATTTCGGCGGCGCTCCGGTGAAAGCACAGAGCACAGAGCACAGAGCACAGAGCACGTCATGCTCCCTCTCGGTCAAAGTGACTGCCATCATGTCTGAAACTTCTTAAAATAGAAGGCGGATGGTGCTGCTGAGACAGGGGACGGCCATCCCAGACGGACTTGCGAACGCACAGTATCAGTTAATGTTCGCACTGTCTCGCCGGAGGTGTCTCTCACTCGTTCTCCGTGCGGGTGCAGCGCCAGCCAGGTTGCTGGCGGAGCACTGCCTTGCCTGTGCTACGACACAATGGGAGTGGCACTATCCGAGTACTTGACAAGGATGCGAGAAGGGGGGGAAGTGTTCTGCAGAGTTTGGTCGGCGGTTAAGGCAATCTTGTCACCAACTCCCCTCGACTCCGTACTGCCAGCAGCCAATCAGGGCACTTTGCTAATATAGACAAGGGCAAAATCACCCTGCAAGCCGACAGCACAGCTGCCAAGCGGCCAATCAGCAGCAAATTGCCCTGTATGCCGGGCGCTTAACTGCCCCCGACCCCTGTTCACTTCCTCCTCTGGAGCCGCAATTGGCTGTGACCAATGTGTCTCTCTGGAGATGGGTCTGCATTTGACCCCATCCACATCTTATTGTACGAAAGCAGAGCAGCTCAAGGCCTTACACTATGCTGTCCCCCCTTCTCAAAGAGACAACACATCAGTTCTGATCAGGGGGGGCCTCTGCCTGGGCGGAATGTCCGCTAGCCTTTGTGAAATCAGGATCTACGGCACCCATCACGATGGATCTCGTCATCCTGTTCTGGGCAGGCAGACTGATAATAATGGCATAGTGTTCCTTCATTGTTGGTATCTTGCCCGGCCGCCCAGTTCCTTCCAAATAAGAAATGCGGGATAGAATACATGAGAACCCAGAAAAAACGCCCTTCCATCGCCTTGCAAGTTGCACAAAACTCCGTAGACAGCCGGTTTCCTCCCTGCCACACGTCGTGTCAGATGCGTACGCTCTCATCCGGCCTCCCATCATGGTGACTTTTTTTTCGTACAAAGACAAAAGAGAATTAAAACGAGTGCGGGTATGCTGCTTCTCATGAGCAGGCCGTCCCGTCACACTGGGCTTTCCTCTTCTTGCCCTTGGGCGGCGGATTCATGCGTGGTGTGTACGTGACCGTTCTTGTGACGACTTCCCGGATGTGTCGGACGCTGGTTCTTGACGACGAGGTGGAGGGTGCCTTGGCGCAGCCGTGAGCGTGTGCATGTGTCAGCGGGGATGGCTTTCCGTCCTGGTATCTTGCCTTGAGCGCGCTCTCCCAGTCAAAGTGCGAGACGACGGACTTGGCGCTGAACGGCGACCGGACGGGCGAGTCGGCCCAGTTGGTGCTGGACACAGCCGGGGAGATGGGCATGGCCAGGCCGGGAAAGGTGGTGCGTCCAATGGCTGGCGCAGACATGGGATAGTGGCTGAACGGGCTGGGCGGCATGGACGTGTCGATCCTGGCCACCTTGGGGGACTTGTGCGGGCGCTCGCAGTCGCACGAGCACTCGATCGAGGCGCTGCTCGCCGCCGTCGACGGGCTGCTGTCGTTGCTGTTGCTGCTGCTGCTGCTGGTGTTGGTCTCCGCGTCCGCGTCCGGATCCGTGCTCGGCTCGGCTGCGTCCTTGTTGTCCGAGGCGGGTGTGGGCTTGGCCGTGGCCTGCTTGGGGACGCTCCTGTTCCTTGGTGCCGGTGCGGCGCTCGCAAAGGTAGGGCTGGCCATGCTGGGACTCGGCAGCACGGGGCTGGCCAGCCTGAGAAAGTCCGTGTAGGCCAGGGGCGGTGTGATGGGCGTCTTGAGGAGGCCGTCTTCGGTTTTGATGGCGACCATGGGCGAGTGCAGGCCGGCCGACGAGAGGCCCGCAGACGGGAGGCCAGCAGACGGCAGGCCGGCCGAGGGAAGCCCTGCGGAAGGCAGGCCGGACGAGCCCTTGGACTCACGCCAGAGAGCCGAGTACGGCGTGCGTACAGAGGCAGCCGACTTAAGCGCCTCTGCCGGGAAGGTGGCAGAGACGGGCGTCGTCAGGACAAGGGTCGGCTTGCGGGATGCCATCTTGTGTTGAGACGAGGAAGGTGTGTGGGGACGAGAAAAAGACAGAAGAAGGATCAGTGCTGGCGATGCTTGTCAAGAGGATGAGAGGACAATCAAGTCAAACAAATGACTCAAGGCGCCAAGACGAGGGGGGGTGGTGTGCTGTCAAGCCAACTTGCCTGGAGGACTTGCAGTTGGGGAAAGGAAATGGAGAGCGAGTGCAGACGAGAGAAGGGGCGAGTCCTGTATTAATATTATTGCAAGAAGAGGTGAGAGAGAGAAGCGGAAGGGGGGGGAAGGGTCCGCTCCCTTAAGAGCACAGCATGGGCGGTTAAGAGGGACGGCCTCCCGGTGGCCGATACAACTACCAACTACACGAGCCGTTTTTCGCAGCCGGCAGGCGTTTTCGACAGCCAAGCAGGGAGACTAGGAACGCGCCTCGTACAGAAAGACACCTACGCACATGGACTCGACGGCCAGCCAGCATCGTTCTTCCACCACCCTCCCCCTGCCCTCTCTCCCGCAGCGGCCAAGAGGCAAAGAAACGGGGCCCGGGGCCTGCGGCGGTTGCCGTTGTCTGTGGCCATCGTTGTCTGCACATGTTTTGTGTTTTGCACGATTGGTGACCGTTCTTTGGCGCCCGCCTTGAAACTGGTACATCGTGTCTGGATCCATTGGACTGGACCAGGCGAGGGAAGCTAGCAGGGGTGGGACCCCGGAGAGGAGGGAAGGGAGGGGGGATTCTGAGAGGAGTTGCAGGGCCGTCTGTTGGCGCGATGATCTGGATGGCGCAACGACATCTTACTCGTCCGTCGCACCGTTGGCGGACAACAAGGTTTATCGGGAGACGGTGGAAGCGTGCGCGAGAGGATCGCGAGAAACGAGGGGCAGGAGCGTGTGGTGTGTACGGAGTACTCGGGACGGAGTAGAGGACTCGCACTGCGCGTATCGTAATGTTGTTGTGTAAGTGCGTAGGAGTACCAACAGGAAAAGATACGATACATGGTACCTAAGAGTATGTATGTACGGAGTAATTACTCGTACTATGTAGAGCCCGAGAGGTTGCATCGCCATAGCGCCTGCAGACCACTGGCGAAGGGCTAGCGAGCTGCTGCGGGCGACTTGCCTCCCTGAGCGCCGGCGGCAAGCAGCAAATGAGACGGCCCATTGGCCAGGCTTCTAGCGCTGCACCCAGCGCCAGGGTCCCCTAGCGTGGAATCCTTAATGCCCCTGGCCAGCCAATAGCGCCCGTCGAGCCCTGGGGGGAACGGCCACACGGCAGAGCCAGCGCGCCCCGAGAGCGCATGTGCTCGTGGAGAATCGTGCTAGGTCGACTGGCCTTTTAGCGCTGTCGGCCCGCCCTGACAGCTAGAGCGACTGCCTATACGGAGTACGGAGCACGTCGTAGTGCCCCAGCGCCAGAGGGGCAGAGCAGGCTTGGCCCCTGGGTCCCGTCCATCTGATTCGTCCAGCGGTCTCACGGCTGTCACACCTCGACTGGAGGCCGATGATGAGAGCCGGTGACGATGCTGCGTGCTCGCCGTACCCACACCCGTTTCCGTTTCAACAGGCGTCTCGCGCTCGAGATGAGGCCTGGTTGGCCGGCCTGAACGGATGGGAAAACAGACGAAGAAAAAAGCGAAAAAGACAAAACGAGATACCAGATCGGGCCCGCTTCTGGGCCACATGGCTTCTCCGTCTTGTCGTCTTTGTTTTCCTCCTCTCTGCGTCATGGTTGGCCAGGACGGTCGAATGGTCGCCCTGGGGACTCGCTTGCGGTCCGCATTGCAGCTTCTGGCCGCAGATCTGGCCGCGTCCATAAGGGCGTCTGTGTTTTGTTGCCATGGCCTTCCCGACCTGTTTATTGGTTTGTGTAGAGTGCGAGCTGGAAACGGCCTTGGCAACCCTATCTACCCGTCGACAGACCCGACTCTATGAAGCAAATAGCGGCCCAGCTCTGACGCCCATCTCCAGCGTCCTCGACGCCATCCAATGAGTTAAGTTTGCCGCCAGTGGTCCAAAGCCTCGCCGATACTCCTTTGTAGCAGGACACTTTGGCCGACCGCAAAACCTGAGGCGCCTAGCAACGGTTGGCAGCCGATACCAGAGAATATCGCGGGAGGACGACAGATGCTCGTAGCAAGGCCTCAGTGTCGAGCCCACAGAACCGACTCCAGCTGTGGGCCAAGTAGAGAGCGAATGAAGAGCGCCAAACCAAAGGGTCGACGCTTGCCTTTCCTCAGAGCTCCCGCATCACCTCTCCCACAGCTCGTGCTGCCAGACGTCGCCGCTGGTCTGGCGGCAACCCTGCGCCCAGGTCTCGCGCCGCCAGCAGCTTCTGCATCATGCGTTCGACCGACTGCACGCCGTCGTCATCCTCGTCCTCTGCAGCGCCGCTAGCATTCGGGTCCTCGGCACCGCCCTCGACCGTCCTGGTGCTCTGTCGCCAGATAGCCTCGCGGAGGCCGGCAAAGTCGGTCCGGTCAAAGCCAAAGTCGAGGCTCTCGGGGTCAAAGAAATCGTCGCCGGCGTCGGGTCCGTCATCACCATCACCGCTGTTGACAATGCGATGCAGCTCGCGGTCCGAATCCTGGAACGCCCCAAACGCAAAGTCGCCATCGTCGTCGTCGTCACCACCCAGTCCGTCGGCCTGGTTCCAGTCGTTGGCCTGTAGCGCCTCCAGCACGCGAGGAATGCCCGTCTTCTCTGCGCAGGCCGTCAGATCACCACCATGAAGAAGTACAAAAAAAACAAAAGAACGTACCTCCAAACTCATTCGTCGCTGCCTGGCCCGAGGCCACCAGCACAAACTCTAGACCTGCTGCCGTGCAGGCATCCTCCCAGTCGGCCAGCAGGTCCTCGGCCGGCGGCGGGCCAGTGCCCCGAGGTGCAATGCCGACCACCAGCCCGACCCCGTCCCAGGAGTCATCGTAGTACTCTCGGGCCTCCTCTCCGTCATTGTCGTCCACGGCCGCCACGCCCAATCCCTCTCGGATCAGACGGCCGACATGCGCGACTAGATCACGCTGCTGCTCGACGCGGCTTGGCCTTGCCGGCCTGCCCTCTGCGTCCTCGCCGCTGCTAATCTCCAGCACCACCACCACACCCCCCAGTGCTGCTCTCACCTCGCGCGCTTCCTCAGCCAGGAAGGCGTCGGTCCACTGTCGAGGCGTCATCGGAGAGGCCGCCGCAGCGGCGCCGTCTTCGTCCTCTTTTGCGCCCGTGGCATCTTCTTGTGCTGCGGCTGTCGGCTCTCCTGCGGCTGGTGCATCCCCTGCCGGCTCTGACGGCTCCTCAGCCCCGATCAAGTCAAGCCACACAGGCACGCGCGCCGAGTAGTATGGCGTGTCTAGAACCAGTTCTTGCGTTGTACCAGCCAAAGCGCCCGTTCCAGTCGAGGGCTCTGGGTACGCGCCAGTGAGGTCTGGGTAGGCAAGTCAGTATATCACAAGCTCTCTTCCTGCTTCCAGGACAACTGATGAGGCACCTTTTATGACTGTAGACAAGTGCTCCTGAGACTCGGCCAGAGAGACGGCAAGTATGCGGCGGGGGTTAGTAACCTCCATTCTTTCGGTGCGAAGACGGTTGTAAAATGAAAGGCGGCACCACGACAGAATGCGAGAAAGGGTTCGCTTGTGGCAGACCCAAGAGCCCGTTTATGTTGTACGATGGCGCTGGGCTGCCACTTTTTAGCGGCTGATAGTGGGGTCCGGCTCTTATGTAACCAGCGTAAACGCTTGTGAACCACACATCAAAAACAAGCTCTACAGAGTAAGAAGATATCGTTATTCTCGTCGCCTTGTCAAGCATGGCCTGCTACCCAGCAATAATTTTAAGGCTGCGTCGAACTGTGCCAAACAATATTAACCTCACAAGATGTCCTTTGCAAGAGCGAAAAACATAGAACAAAGTCCTCGAGACGCCTGAATCCGTCCCAAACATAAACAATACATAGGGAGAGAAAGAGCTCACCCTCCCCCCAAATAGCCGTCTAACAAGAAAGCCCCAAGAAGCGGGTTAAACAAGGACACGGGCAGGGGGGCCCTCTAGTACCGTCCGCCGTCCTACACCTTTCTCTCCTACCCGTCACCTTGCGATGCTGCTCTCTCTCTTCGCCTCCAAAAAAAGTTCCACCAAAGCGATAGTTCGTGTCGTTTTGTCGTTTCGGCCTCGCTGTTGCCGTCGCTTCGCACCTGTCGATGGTGGCTCCGTCCAGAGCCCTCCCCCCTCTCTTTGCGGAGCCCGCTCCTAAACTCGCTTTTACTTTGCAATTTCGCGGTGCGCCGGTCCTTTTCCTCCATGGGGTCTCAGGGTCGCCGTCGTTGTCTTCACGAGCAAATCATACGATCATCTGCGCCACGCCGGCACCACCCAGCGTCTTGCTACCAACAAAGTCCTGGCCCTTCACAGCAGCCAGGACGTAGCAAATGGCCGTGAGGGAAAGGAACACGGCGGCGGCAATCAAGCTAGACCTGCCACCAACTAGGCTCACCCACTGGATCGCCGCCATAACTCCGTAGGTGGCTGCACGCATGTAGTTTGTCGAGACACGACGGATAGCGGAATCAAAGGCCGACGACGTTGGGCAGATGCGCAGCAGGAGCGGAACTTCGATAAAGAGGATGACAAATGAGCAGAAGCTAGGAAAGTGGAACACGTTAGCGAAACGCACAGCCGGAAGCGTGGAGAGACAGGGCGATCGATGTCTGGGAGCGTACAGGCATATGACACTGAAGACAATGATGACAACTTGGAACGTAAAGATGTTGGCAATGCCCAGCGCAAAGCAAAGGATCATGGACAGGATGCCGAGCCTATGTAGCACATCAGTTAGCATCGAGATTCGTCAAGCTTGGATATTCCGCAACCGTCCCCGGCGCGGTCTTCCGGCTATGCGCGCGTTGGCTGGCCAGTCGAAGAGGGCGCGGTATACTGTCACATGGAGCTCGACAAGCAACGTCGCGGCTCACACACTCGTGTCCATCACTAGCACGAGAAGCACTGTGGCGGCGGGCGGGGTGTTCTCGGGGGAAAAACGTACCATTGTCCGTAGATGCCTGTGTTGAACCATGTTGTCAGCAAGACTGTTCGTTTCGTTTGGGTCGCGATCTTTCGCATTCCCTTTCCAGCGGTTGGCGCATCTGCTCGCCGCTCTCGGACAGTAGTACTTACTGAAATTTCTCGTGGCGAACTCCTCTTTGAGTGTCATTTTGGCGGATGTGCTTGTGCAAGGGCGAAATGAACAGATTCCAGCTGTCGGTTATGGCGATCGAGTTTGCAAAGCAGCGGTGTTGGCCGGTGTGAAGGCGAAGGGTTCGCAGAATTCAAGTAATCTCTTCGTATTTTGTCGGCTGGCTATGTGGAGGGATCCCAGAGGGGCTCGGCAGAATTGCTCGTGATGGTGCTTGCTTGTGCTCGTTGTTGTTTAATGACAGGGGACCGACTGGAGAAGTATAGCTGGCGGTTTTCGGTGGATTTGACGGGGCCACAACTGGGCGCGGCTGAGCTAACCCGATGTGGTTGTTAGTTCTTCCAGTGACTTTGGAATGGAGTGCGGGCTTGTTGTTTGGGCGAAGCGATTCGCAACTATGGAAGAAAGAATGGTTGTATCAAGGTAGGCGCCGGTTCTGGTGCTGGCGAGGAAACAACGGGTTTGGGTATCTATTGGGCAGTGGCGCCTGGGACAGAATCATTTCACAGCGTGATTTGTCGCATTACGTCGCAAGTCCTTGGGGGTCTACTCCGTACGGAGTACTTGATAAATTAATATGGAGGCCTAATCTGTGCGGTCATCTGTTGGAAGAATCTGCCGTTTTTAACACGCGCAGACGTTCTTTCCCGCTCTCTGTATCTAACGTAGCCGCTCACCAACAAGCCGAGTGGCAGTTGCCATTTCAGATGAAGCGCGCGCAATTTTCCATTTCGGCTGCCTCCCTCTCTGCGCTTACGTACACAAGTGTCTCGAAACCGACTCTCAAACACAAGGCGCCAGGGGCTTCCAAATACGAAAACATCTTACGAATGAGATTGTCACGGCACACGTCTTCTTAGGCAGAACTGTCCCTGTGTACGGGTACAGAGAGTTCTGTATGTGTGTCTTTGTGTGTCTGTGTATTGCCATGCTCGCTTCTGAACGGCCCAATTTTATACAGTTCGATCCTAGGCACCTGAATTGTGTATTTTCAAGTCGACTGCGCCGCATTCCAGTAGCTTACGTACGCGTCTGGTGACGACTGCTGTCGGTCGTGCGCACTCGCACCCGCCTCACAGCTTGCTCTCTGCCTCCTGCGGGATCTCCACGACGACCTTGCCCCAGGTCTCGCGTCCGCCGAGCGCCTTGAGCGTGGCGGGAACGCGACCGAGGCCGACAAACGGCTCGCCGTCGGTGAAGACGGTCGGCCGGAAGGCGCCGCGGTCGATCAGCCAGCGCAGGCCCTCCCAGATGGCGGGGATCTGGCCGGGCTCGTTGCGCGTGTACGCGCCCCAGTGGATGCCCACGAGGCTGATGTTCTTGAGCAGCACCTTGTTCATGGCGACGGCCTCGATCTTGCCGGCCGCAAAGCCGACAATGAGGATGCGCCCGTTCCAGGCCGTGCACTTGGTGCTGCGGTCGACCAGCCCGACGGGGTCAAACACAATGTCGACGCCGCGGCCGCTGGGCGTCAGCTTGCGCACGGCGTCGGGCCAGTTGGCCTCTGCCTTGTAGTCGACCACGTGATCGGCACCAAACGCCTGCGCCACGGCCAGCTTGCGTGCGTTGCCGGCCGTGGCGATGACGGTGGCGCCAAACGCCTTGGCGACTGCATGCTGTCAGCAGGTCTCGTAACCTCCTTCTCGCATCGTGCTTCTCAGCTCACCCTGCACGGCCGCAAGACCGACGCCGCCGGCAGCCGCATGCACCAGCACGTAGTCGCCGGCTCGGATGTTGGCCCGGGTCACGAGCGCGGCATAGCTCGTCGGCGCCGTAATGAACAGGCCGGCCGCCTCGCTGAACGACCAGCCGGCCGGCACCGGGCACAGCTGCCTCTCGGCGGCACACACCTTGGTGGCGTAGGCGCCCTGGCCGGCTCCAAATACGCGGTCGCCCACGGCAAAGCGAGGCTTCACCAGCTGGCTGCCAGTCGGTGTCGCCAGCACGACGCCAGCAAACTCGGCACCGGCGACCCAGGGAAAGGCTAGAAAGATAATAAGGTGATGTGAGCAGAGGGAGCAAAGAGGAAAAAAAGGAACTGATCGTGTGCGAATCGTACGTGGCTGGTTCTGATACTTTCCCTGTATCTGCAAGATGTCAAAGAAATTGGCGGCGGCAGCGTGAACGGCGATGAGATATTGGTCTGGTGCAGGTTGCACATCAGGCAGGTTGCTGACAGCCAGTCCGTCCGGGCCCTGAAAGAGGTGTGAGAGATGGCAGATATGGGAATGGGACACAATGAGATACCTTGACGTATTCTGTTAATTGTATGCCTTTCATGGTGACGATTACACAGCAGGAAGTAGTTTGTTTGCGCTGTTTAACCCTCTATCAAGCAGTAGATGCACGACATACACGAATTGTACAAGTCTGGGCCACACCTAGACATCTTCATCCGCTGCCGAGGCAGATGCTTCCCCGCAACCGAGTATAAGGTATTAACGGTGTGGAGAACACGGCTTCTTTGTCCTGCTGGGGAACATGCATCTAAAGGTTGTAAGGAAGTAGCGGGAAAGAGGAGAACGGTCTCGGCGGCGGGGTTTGCAAGTTGGCCCGCGTACCACAGTGCTAGGCAGCTAGCTGCTTGCTGGCCCATCTAGCCACACTGTTATTATCAGTAGGCAGGCACCTTTCCACCTCATTCGTTGAGGTTCTGTTCTTCTAATCATCTTCTGGACTGGTCCTTGCCCATAATTCTCTATCGGGACAGCCTTCTGACCCTACCGGGAAGGAGCTTCCTCCTGCCACCGTCACCCAATTTCCCCTTTCCCATCCAATCTCCCTGTTGCGTCCTTTCTGGCCGCCTGTTGATAAAAGCCCCGCGGCCCAGAGATTCTGCCCTTGTTCCAGACTGAGGACGACTGACGGAAAAGAGAAGAAAAAAGGCCGCCCTCCTCCCCTATCCCACCGATACCCCTCCTCCAGCCGTCAGCCATGGCCGACGACGGCGAAGGCTCGTCCGATGCCCAGATCACCTTCAAGGTGAAGACGTCTGGCGATGGCCTCCACACGATCACGATGGCCGAATCGGCTTCGGTACTCGAGCTCAAGACCAAGCTCGCTGCGGCCGAGTTTGAGAACATTCCGGTCGAGCGCCAGCGGCTCATCTACTCGGGCCGGGTCATGAAGAACGACGACACCCTTGGGTCCTACAAGATCAAGCCTGGCAACACGTTGCATCTGGTCAAGAGCGCTGCCAGCAACCACCCGCCAACGGCGGCGGCCACGGCGGCCAGCGGTTCTGCCGCGGCTGCGGCTGTGCCGACGAACATGGCCGCTGGCACGCCGGCGAACAACATCCTGGCCGGCCTGACGGGCGCGCGCTTTGCCGGCCACGCCCCCCTTCCGAACCAAGACATCTTTGGCCCCGACGGTGGGGTATGTACCTCTCTCTGCCTGCTTTCTCCCTCTTTTCTCGCTCGTCTGAACGTTCCTGCTGACTCATCAGATGAACCTGCCGTCCGAGGACCAGCTGACGGAGATGCTGGCCAACCCCGCGGTGGCGCAGTCGGTGAACGAGGCGCTCAACAATGACACGTTTGTCGACTTTCTGCTCCAGAACAACCCGGCGCTGCGCGGCACGCCCCATGCCCGCGAGCTCATCCAGTCGCCGTTCTTCCGCTCGATGCTGACCGATCCCGAATACATTCGCATGATGAGCCGCATGCGGCGGGCCATGGGCGGCGGCCAAGGCGCGTTCCCGGCGCCGGGTGCAACGGACAACACGCCGGATGGCGCCCCCTCGTCGCCTTCGGCCGGCGGTGGTGCTGCTGCTGCCGGCCAGGCGGCCAACCCGTTTGGCGGCCTGGGCAACCCGTTCTTGCAGCAGCTTGGTAGCGGCGGCTTTCCGGGTGCAGGCGCAGCCGGCGGTGCGGGTGCTGGAGACAGCGCAGCGGATATGAACCGGTTCATGTCGATGCTCTTTGCCAACGGTCCGCCGGGTGGCGCAGCCGCGGGTGCAGCAACGGCAGCAACAGCCGGCACAGGAGCGCGGTCGGGAGCTCGCTCATCCAACTTGCAGGCGGGTAGTGGATTAGGAGGCGGACCAGCAGATGAAGCCGCTGGTCAGGGCAATGGTGGTGCTGGGGCTGCCAATCCGTTTGCGTCGCTCTTCGGCGCAGGGCCGCCGGGAGGCTTTCAGATGACGCCCGAGATGATGCAGCAGGCGATGCAGATGTTTGGAGGCGCTGGTGGTGCCAACCCGTTTGCAGCGGAAGCAGCGCCACCGGCTCCGGCTGACAACCGGCCGCCCGAGGAACTGTATGCAGGACAGCTGCGGCAACTGAATGACATGGGGTTCTACGACTTTGACCAGAACGTGGCGGCGCTTCGGCGGAGTGGAGGAAATGTACAAGGGGCGATCCAGCATCTGCTGGGTGATTAAGATGTACGATATCGGAAGACTGTTCTCGTAATGAACGATGGCCGGGACGACGACAGAACGGAGCCGGACGGGAGGGGGCTGCACAGATAGATAAATGCACTTTCTATGATAATGATGCGTCTATCGGCATGTTGTCTGCTGTTGTACAGAGTATACTATTTAGTGAATATAAAGCTAATATTGCCTAAGGAAGGAGGGATCTGCAGTGTACTCCGAGCTGGAGCGGGGCAAATTCTGCGCGCCATCTTAGCTCCAAGCTTTCTAGCATATGGACTCGTTCATGTCACGCATCTACACGCAGGAGCGCGTGCGGTAGGGAGCCGAGAGAGCACAGACATCTCGCGCAAAGTGAGAGTAATCCGACCGAGTTCGAGCCATGCCCATCCACGGCATATTCTACGCGCGGTTTCTGCCGCAAAAGGGTGAGCCAGTCGCAGAGACTGAAGACTGACAAAGGTGACGGGTTCTGACGAGTTGGCGCCTGCAGGAACTAAGATTGTCGCCCAGAGCCCGCCCGGCTGCATTGTGCCTGTGGCGGCAGCGGATGAGAGCGAGAGCGACAATGGTGCCGGGGTAGGAGGTGGCGGTTTTGGTGGCGGTGTCGGTCGTGGTTTCAGTGGTGCTGGTGGGTTCTATGGAGGTGGTGGTGACGGCGACAGCGACGACGACAGCGACAGCGACAGCGACGGGAGCAGCGACGGCGGCAAAGGGCGCTCAGCTGCAGCTGCAGCACAAGCAGCGGCCTCTGCTTCAGCGGCAGCATCCGGGCTTCTGTCGGCGAGCGGCACAGGCGGCGGAAGCCATCGGGCAGGACGTGGCAAGGCGCTGTTCGACTTTGAGGTGATGCAGGAGTACGTGATTCCGCGGCCGGCGTTCTTCAACCGGTACATGGCGGCACGCGAGCCAAGCGGGCGGTTCACCGTGTTGGGGCTGCCGGTGGCGATCCGGGACGCAAAGTACGTCCGGAACGAGTTCATCTTCAACTTTGGGATCGTGGTGGAGAGCGGCGACGACCACGGGCCGTACGAGCAGGTGGTGCGGCGGCTGGCGTCGACGTTTGCCGAGATGGAGAAGCAGAACGAGTTTCTCAGCCGGGAGGAGCGACGGGAGCAGGGAGGACGAGGAAGGGGGGCAGGAGGGGGAAGAGGAGGGCTGGGAGCCAGCCTTGGAGACGGACCCGGTCACGGCTCCGGTCGCGGCCTTGGTCACGGTGCCGGGCGCGGTGCAGGAAGTAGTGCCAACCCCGGCATCAGCATGAGCATGAGCAACCTGGAAACGCTAGGATCACGAGGACGACGACTAAACGCGCCCCAGGCGCCACTGCCTCTGGACACACCGTTGCGACGACGCCACGAGCTGCTGGGGCAGATGAAGGGCGCACCCCCGAGCGCGGGACACGGCTCAGGGGCTGGAATGGGAGCCGGAATGGGAGCTGGGCCGGGAGCCGGACTGGGAGCCGGACTGGGAACCGGACTGGGCGCAGGCAGCGGATTTGGCTCGGCGACGGCCATCGGGACGCACCACAGCCCGTACCACCGGCGGTCGATCCAGAGCCTGCTGGAGATCATCAAGGAGGACCTCAACCTGTACGGCGAGTGCATGATTCCGGTGGACGATGCCAACACGATCAACATGAAGCTGTTTCCGCAGCACGCCGACCCGCCGGCCGTCGAGGGCTGGCATGTGCCCGTGCCCAAGATGCGCCTGGCCGAGATTGTCGACCCGTCGTGGGACCTGACGCTGCAGCGCGTCATCGCCCACATGGACGGCGTCTCGGACGTGCGCCGCATCGCCTACGAGGCCGAGGTGTCGCTGGAGCTGTGCCGCGCCGCCCTGCGCCACCTGCTGTACTACGACACCATCCTGCTGCTGGACCTCTTTCTGTTTGGCTCCTGCTATGCGCCGCGGCCGGGCATCCACGACTTTGTTGCCAACGTCGGCGGCATCGTCGACGAGTGCGCCCGCTACGTCTGTCTGCGGCCGTACAAAGGGCCGGCCGGTCTCGGTCTCGGCCTCGGGCTCGGGATGACTAATCAGGATTCCGGTTTCCCGTCTGCTGGCTTGGCCGACGACGACGACCTCGACGACCACCACCGGCCGCCCCGCGTCAGCAACTTTGACCTCGTCCGGCTCATGACCAGTTTTTGTGTCGGCCGCACCGTGACCGAGTGGCTCAAGGGCCACGCCGACGCCGGCTTCGACGTGCTGCGCTTTGTCGACGTCCGGCGCCTGGTCCAGTTTGGCGTCATCAAGGGCTGCCTCTACCGCGTCCACAAGTACGCCGTCTCGAAGCAGTACATTGCCGCGCTCGTCACCGGCCAGGCCGCGCCCAAGCCCGGCGTCGGCAGCAGCAGCAGCAGCAGCAGCTCGCCCTCCCCGTCCGACCCGCTGCAACGCTACACCGACGGCAGCCACCACTTTGACCAGATCACGACGGAGCTGAACCTGACCGAGGTCGAAATCATCGAGCAGCTCAAGCAGTTCCCGGCGGGCGACGTCAAGATTCTGTACCGCTGAGGTCTGGTGGGTTTGTTGGATTTGTTTGGAGTTTGTTCTATGTATCTGCTTTTCAGAGGGTGTAATCTACTTTATCACGTGATCGTCAAGACTCATCATTTCCCATCTTGACGCAACAGCTCGAGCCGGATGTCCTCCTCGAGGGCGCGCACCTGCTCCGTCTTGTCGTCGGGGAAGATGAGCTTGCCATCGTCATCACCATCACCATCGCTCTTCCCATCCTTTTCCATCTCGTTGAGGCCGGCCTTGAGGGCCTTGAGCCGCTCGCGCAGCTCACGCACCTTGCCGGTGAACGGCTGGCCCGGATACGTGCGACCGGACGCCTCCCACTCCTCGTCGCTGACAATCTCGATGACGCGCACGTTGTGCTGGCCCTTGCGCAGGACCATGTACTTGCCGTCGATGATAAAGTTCTTGGTGTCCTCGGGGTACCAGAGGTGGACGGGCGTGAAGTCGACCTGGGTCAGCGGCATGCCCTTGTTGCGGTGGGCCGTCTGGCCGGGCGACGCGCCGACGTAGGCGCCCTTCTGGATGGCCAGCCGGTTGCCCTCGGACACGCTCTTGACCAGGCCGGCCGCGTACAGGATGCGGGCCACCTTGCCGGCGCGGAAGAGCGTCTCGGGCAGCTGCAGGTCGACCTGGGGTGCGTGGTTGAGGGTGGCCGGATAGGCGTCGGTGGCGGTGGTGGACTCGGCGGTGGTGCTGGACTCGGCGGTGGTAGTGGTGTCAGGGTCTTGATTAGTCAGCCCCTTCTTGTCGTACATGGCGCGATGGCGGTCGCGGGCCTCGGTGGCGAGCGCGAGGCCGTGGACGAGGGCGACGACCTCGAAGGCGAGGGTGTGCTGGGCGCGGCGGCGGGCGGGGTCGACGGCGTGGTCCTCCATCAGGGCGGCGATGCGGTCGAGCGGGATAAAGGTGAAGAGGCGCAGGAGGGCGTCGACGTCGGCGTCGGGGCGGCGGACAAAGTAGCCGTAGAGGTCAAAGGTGGGTGTCTGGAAGCGGTCGAGCCAGATGGCGTTGCCGGCGGACTTGCCAAACTTGGCGCCGGCGCTGTCGGTGAGGAGGGGGACGGTGAAGCCGACGGGGTCGTGGAGGAGGCCCGAGGGCAGCCGGACGGCCGGATTTGGTTCGGAGGCGCGGATGATCTTGAAGGCGTCGGCGCCGGTGACAATGTTGCCGTACTGGTCGGAGCCGCCGATCTGCATCTGGACGCCCTGGCTGACGTACATGTGCCACCAGTCCCAGGCCTGCATGAGCGGGTAGGTGAACTCGGCAAAGGACACGCCGTCGCCCTCGGTCAGCTTCCGCCGGACGGTCTCGCGCGACAGCATGGGCCCGATGCGCAGGCCGGCGCCCAGGCGCTGCAGCACCTCGAGCATCGGCAGCTTGTTCCACCAGTGGCCGTTCTGCAGCACGCCGCGGCGCCAGGCCCACGTCTTCTCGTAGCCGTAGCGGCGGGCCTGGGCCTCCACGTTGGCCCACAGCTTCTTGAGCTGGTAGTGCATCTTGACCATGTTCATGGCCACGGTGGCGTTCTGCAGCGAGTCCCGGCTCTGCAGCCGGTCGGTCGGGTCGCCGATCTTGCCGGTGGCGCCGCCCAGCAGCGTCACCGCCCGGTAGCCGTGCATGTACATCCAGAAGAGCGGCATCAGCGGCAGCAGGTGGCCGATGTGCATCGACGGCGCCGTCGGGTCGATGCCCACGTACGCCCCGATGCGCTTCTGCGTCAGCAGCTTGCGGATGTCGTCGCGGTTCCTGTCGGGTCAGAGAGGGTGGGACAGACGAGGGTAAGAAGAAGAAACGAAGAAAAACAGGAAAAAGACAAGAAACCAAAAGAGAAATCCAACCAGAACAAACTCACCCTGCCACGTCCTTCACATAGCCGCGCTCCTCGAAAATGTCCCACATCGCCTTGGCCTCCCCGCTCTCGACCAGCGCCGCCCGCTTCTCCCACTCGTCGTCCGCCTGGTCGATCTTGGCCTGGTACTTGGGCCCGTACTTGGCAAACGACTTGCCCGTGATGCTGCGCCGTTGCGGCGCCAGCAACAGCTGTCTCGCACATTGCCGGCAGATCTGGGCGCCTGGCGCGGGCCACCGCCGCATGACAGACGGTAGGGGCATCTTTCGGTCCCTTGTAAGTCGTAGAGGCTGGCTCTTGCGGTTGTTCTCAGGAACAATGGCCAATCAATCGACCATCACCAAAGCTTCATTTTTTTTGGTCCCCACCCAAAAGTGCCGCCCTGCCCTGATTGGCTGGCCTTGCTTGGCCAACAAGTGCGCTCCACGCTCGCCGGGTATACAATGTTCCTTTCCCCGGACCGACAAAGCCGACCGGTGCAACCAATCATGGCACGTGCTTATTCACATCCTCGGGCCAATTCCATATTCGGCTCCCGGCTTCTCCCTCTGCCAGCGTCATTGTGTTTTTACGACAATTTCACGACACCTCCGCTTCGACGACGGCCCATTCCAATTGACTACGGGGACTTGCAATCCACCGACGCTCCAGGTCTCGCTCTCACAGCCGTTCGTCCCACCGAGCACACCGCACCCACAACCAGCATGGCCTCCATTGCACGCACATCTCTGCTTCGGCAGACGGCCTCCATGGCAGCACCGGCGTCTCGACTCGCCTCGGCCGCCCGCCTGAGCCCGGCAGCCCAGAAGAACAGCTGCCGCGTGGCGGCCTTCCACGCCTCCAGCCGGCGAAACCTGCTGCCGCCTGGCCCCCGTGAGTGATCTCTTGGCAGCGAGGAAGAAAGAAAAACACACGAGTTGCCCCTGCTGACACGTCCTAGAGATTGTTCACGGTACCGGTACGCTACTGCACGCCGTCTGGCCGCGATGCCGAGCTCTGCACATGTACTGACCTGCGCAGTGAACGACGCCCAGCCGATCCCCACGCCCGACGCGAGCCACGGCTCCTACCACTGGACGTTTGAGCGGCTCGTCGCCGCCGGCCTCGTCCCCTTGACGCTGGCGCCGTTTGCGGCCGGCTCGCTCAACCCGACCACGGACGCGATCCTGTGCGCGACGGTGCTCGTGCACACGCACATGGGCCTCTCGACCGTGCTCGTCGACTACGTGCCGACGTGGGGCTACCCCAAGTGGCGCAAGGGCCTCACGTGGGGCCTGAACGCCATCACGGCGCTGGTCGGCCTGGGCCTGTACGAGTTTGAGACGAACGACGTCGGCGTCACCGAGCTCGTTAGCAAGCTGTGGAAGGCATAGAGGAACGGAGCGGTGGAGGGGAGCGGAAAAGAGACACGACCCGACGGTCGGAAACAGCTGTACGAGAAAGCAGGCAGCCGGGAGAGTCGGCCATCTGCGCAGGAGAAAGCCTGATTTTTCGACGCCCTGCAGTGGCGATTTCCTTGCATCTTGTCATGATACGTCAGGAAATAGAGGTTGCGACCGTTGCACGTTACAATAGGCACTCGTATACGAGACAGCTTTCCAGTCACGCTGCCCTGGTTGACCGCTGGACATGGCGGTAGAGTCTACGCCTCGGGATTCAGTGCGAGTGCGTAGTGGAACGGCCGGAGGCAGGTCAGATGATGGCACAGTGACGTCCTGCCAGGAGAGGACCCAGATGTCGGATGTCGGGGCCAGATTGGCTGGGGCGGACTCGTAAGTGCCGGCAGAAGGCCGCTGTCTGATGGCGCAGGGAGAAGAGCAGCTGCTAGTTATTTCCGCAGTCAGACGGCGGGCTCATCTCCCTTGGTCATTGTGTTCCACAGCTGCAAAGAATAGGCGTAGTAGAGTGTCGGCCACAAAATGACTGATCACAGCCGGCAGACAAGGGACCTCTGGCGCTGCAGAGGAGACGACCGATGCGTGTGCGAGGTGTCATACGCATCATCGGCTCTCTGGCCATCGCAGGCCAACCGGCCTCCCTCTTCCCTCTTGGACTCCCCCTCCTTCCCATCTCTGGCTGCGAGCAGCCGTCAGATACGGCGTAGCATTGGCGGGTGGATCAGAGCAGGGGCCCTGGCTAGGCCTGTCGGTCCTCCGGGACTCGTCCGTCCTGTCCTGGCTCACCGTCGCTTGCGTCTGCCTCTTTCTGTCCTCTCGTCTGAGCGGTTTTCTCCATATGCTGGCCATCCGGGGGGAAGGCGTGCTGAGGCCAGGGTCTGCTGCGGGCCAGGCGGCCGCGGGTCGTTTTCTCCGCTAAAGCCTTGCCGCTTTAGTGTGCTCTAGCGCCGGCGACAGGCCCAACAAGGGGACTTTTTAGTGGTTGACAGCTGCGGGAGGCCCTGGCCTACTGCTAGGTAAAAGTGCGCCGGTTTGGCACTCCGTGGTCGATTTCGCTTAACCAAGTGCCCATGTTTTTCTGGAGGCGATGCTCCTGCTGCAGCCTCCTCTCTCACGGGCGCAGCCTCATTGGTACTCGTGCTCGGACAAACACGGACTCGCCTGCGCACGCTTTACGAGAGCCACCAGGACGGAGAAAAAAAAAACACGTAATCCCGAGCGGTTGCGTCCCGGCTTGGCTGCCACCTAGTCCCACTACCTTGGCCTCCGGCGCAGCCAGTCAGTTCATCCTCTGCGGACGCCTCCACGGTGAATGGTACGGCAGATGAGGCAATGCGCACTAGCCGGATGGAGGGGGAGGGGGAGGGGATGGCCGTCTGCTCACCGCATCCTGGGACGATCTCCCTGTGGGATGTTATCAAGCCGTGCAGGGGAGGGGGATTGTGCATGGCCCTACTCCGTAATTGGGGGCATACTGAGCAAAAGGGGTAATGAACGAGAGGCTATCGTGGACAGGAAGCGAGAAGGATTTGGCTGCATGCCGTTTTCAGCAAGCAGCTCGTCAGAAAAAGCAAGCGGCCGGGCAAGCAGCAGAGGCCAGAGACAGGTCCGGAAGGCAGAAAAAAAGAAAAAAGAGGCAGGAGCAACGAAAGGCAGGGAGGGAGAGATTTAGCCCCCGACGTCTGGGCGGTTCGCGACGAAAGTATGGGGCTTTCCAGAGCGACGGCGACATGAAAGTGGGTTGCTAGGCCATCGGCGACCTGTTGACGGCGCTGTTCCGCATCATGGCACCATGCCTTACTCTTTGCGGAAGCGCATGGCGGTTTGCTGGGTCGACTGGCAGGCCGCCAGGCTGCTTAAGAGAGCCGGCCGGCCTGACTGGAAGGAGCGTCAGGTGGCCGTGCCTGCCTGCTTTCCGTGTCGTGGGATCCTGCGCCCTGTCGAGCGTTTGTGAGCTTTTGGTGTCGTCTGATACGATCGCCAGCCCTTCTCCTCCGCCCGCCTTACCGTTTCTGCTTCGGCCATCGGCCTCTGTCTGCGCTCGTCCCTCTCAGTCATGGCGGCCTCTACGTGCAGCGGCGATGCCGAGGAGCCGTACGAGAACGACCACCTGGACCCGATTGAGAACTGGGACGATCTGAGCCTGCCGCCTCGCGAGGACGCCACGGGCGTGTGGGAGCACGTGTACGAGCACGGCCGGCGCTTCCACCTGTACAAGCACGGCCGGTACCCGATGCCGAACGACCAGCCGGAGCAGGACCGCGAGAACCTGAAGCACTGCATGATGCTGCTGGCAACGGTAAGCCACCAGACTCTCGCGACCAGCTGTCGGCGGCGCGTTGCCTAACAGCCAGCCAGGAAGACAAGCTGTTCCTCGCCCCGATCGGCGACAGCCCGCACAAGATTATCGACATTGGCACAGGCACCGGTACGTCCACAGACCGATCCGTCCTCTGGGGCTTCGCTTCTGACCCACAGCTTGCTACAGGAATATGGGCCATTGAGAGTTTGTCCAGCCCGCCTCAGTTGGTGCAGTCGAGAAGACGCTGACGTTGCAGTGGGCGACAAGTTCCCCGGTGCACAGGTGCTGGGCGTCGACCTGTCGCCGATCCAGCCCGAGTGGATTCCGGAGAACGTGCGGTTTGTCATTGACGACTGCGAGTCGGACTGGGCCAACGGCTCGGGCTGGGACTTTGCCCACTTCCGGGCCATGGCCAGCTATCTGACCCATACGGACCGGGTGATTGAGAACACGTTCAGGTGAGCTTTCTCTGTCTGTTTTTGTCCGATTTGTTCCTGACAAGCCGAGACACCTGCGGCCGGGCGGCTGGATCGAGTTCCAGGAGCTGCACGGCGACCCGCACTGCGACGACGGGACCATGCCGGACAGCGACCCGATCCTCGGCTTCTTCGACCTCTTTCTCGCCGGCCTGAAGCAGTTTGGCATGGACCACGACAAGATCCGCAAGCTGCGGGGGTCGCTTCGTCGCGCCGGCTTCACCAACATCCAGCTGGTCAAGAAGAAGATCCCGATGGGGACGTGGCCGCAGGAGCCGGCCCTGAAGCGGCTGGGCCAGCACCTCCGGGCCGTCGTGCTCGGCGTCCTGCCCAGCGTCACGACCCGGCTCCTGGCCGGCCTCAACCTGACCCGGCTCGAGCAGGAAGTCTGGGTGGCCAAGGTCAGGCGCAGCCTCGACGACGACGCCATCCACCGCTACTTTTACCTGTACTTTTGGTACGCCCAGAAGCCGAAGGCGTAGCGGCAAGGCAGCCGGCCTGTCTGAAAACAGAACCAGAAGACATCTGGGCCAAGATTGCGCTCGAAAGGCCGAGCCAAGGAGCTCAGGCAGTGCCGGGCAGAAAGCCATGTGGGAAAGAACACTCGGAGCAACAGGCGTACGGCGTATACGGCAGGATGAAGGGCGGAGTTCTATTTTGTGAAGAGATAACTTTGTGAATTTAGAAATTGAAAGGGCGTGTACGGAGTACTCCATTCTCCATCTACGTCGTACTCTGTATTAAAGATGGGCTTCCCCAGATTAGGGGCTAACCGGTCAAGACGTGCTGACTAACGGCGCCACTCAGCGCCACTCAGCGCCACCCGGAGTGCCACGCCAAGCTCTGGCCACGGCAAGGGCGCTATAATGTGTAGAAACGAAAAACAGTCCTGGAGCTCACCATCCGACGACAACAACCACGGCGTCCCGACGACTACTGCCTGCCGACTACTGATTTCCAGACAGCCTGCACGACATCGGAGCCAACCAGGACAGCAGGCACGACAGTGAGGAGCGACGCGGAGCAGCAGCGGCCTGGACCAGCCGAGGGCATGATGGCGACGATGACGCGGGCGGCCGCGGAGACGGCACCACAGGCGCAGGCGCAGGCGGCGCAGGCGGCGGCGGCAGCGCGGCGGCTGGCGGCGGGCCTGCTGGCGCACGGCCACGCGCCGTACGCGTTTGCCTTCACGCCGTTTCTGCAGGCGACGTACCACCACGGCCTGCCGGCGGACCGGCCGGTGTGCAAGGCCTACAGCGCGGGCCACTGCCCGCTGGGCCCGCGGTGTCCAGACCGCCACGTGTCGGCGACGGGGGCGCACGGCGGCGGCGGCCGCGACCGCGAGGGCGGCTTCAACAGCCTCGTCTGCAAGCACTGGCTGCGTGGCCTCTGCAAGAAGGGCGAGGGCTGCGAGTTCCTGCACGAGTACAACCTGCGCAAGATGCCCGAGTGCAACTTTTTCCTGCGCAACGGCTTCTGCAGCAACGGCGACGAGTGCCTGTATCTGCACATTGATCCGCGCAGCAAGCTGCCGCCCTGTCCCGACTACGACGACCGCGGCTTCTGCGCCCTCGGCCCGCGCTGCCCCAAGAAGCACGTCCGCCGCCTGCTCTGCCCCTGCTACCTCGCCGGTTTCTGCCCCAGCGGCCGCACCTGCAAGGACGGCGCCCACCCCCACTGGGCCGCCGTCGCCGTCGTCGCCCCCGCCGTCGCTGCTGCTGAGGCCGAGGCGGCTGAGGCTGCCGACGCAGACGCTGCCGCCCAGGGCCAGGGCCCCGACGGCGAGTACAACCCCTTTGGCCACGGCGGCCCCGACGACGACACCGCCATGGCCGGCATGCCCGACAACGACGCCCACCATCACAACAACAACCACCACTACCAACAACAACAACACGGAGACAGCGACGACGATCGCGCAGATCGGTTCGGACAGAACTTCCGCGGGGGCGGGTTTAAGGACAAGTTTGGTAGTGGAGGAGGCCGTGGCACGGGAGGCGGCAGCGGCAGTGGAGGCGGCCGCTGGAGAGGCAGAGGCGGCGGTGGTGGACGGGGATTCCGGGGCCGAGGCCACTGAGGACAACAGACAGAACAGAGCATGTACGAGTCCACACAAACAAGTCTATTTGAGCGCAACCCCGTCGCTCCATACTATATATGTACGTATGCATGTGTTATGAGTTTGGAAAAGATAGCCAACTGAAAGGCCATGCTGACAAAGAAAATGAGAAGAGAATGTGGACGTGGCGTGGGCGTGAAGCATAAGCGTGTCGTCGGAACGTCGCAGGGAACAAGTCGTCGCAGTCGTCGTAGTCGTCGTCATCAGGTCTGTCGGGCGACTCGCTCACTGCCAGATGTGCGAGTCGGCAACGGCCTCGTCTGCGGCAACGGCCACAAAGCCGGCCGTTGTTTCGGCCTTCTTGGTGGTGCTGTTGCTGCGGCGAACCGGTGTTTCGAAGCTCTCGCTCGACGTCGATATGACCGAAGCATTCGGCGTGGGCGCAGCCGACGAGGCCGGCGGCGGTGCCGGGGGGCTGTACAGGCCCTCCAGGCCGTCGACCTTGCGCACGCCCATCATCCAGGCCACCAGGCCGCGCGGCATGAAGCTGCCGACGAAGCCGTACAGGTTGGCGCCCAGGCCAACTCGCACGACGCTGGCGCTGTTGGAGCCGTCGAGCACGTCAAAGACGGCGTGGTGCAGGTCGCGCATGGCCGTGCCGCGCAGCCCGCGAATGGCCCGGCCGCTGCCCAGTGCCGTCGTGCTCTGGGTCGTGTAGTTGCGGCCATAGACGTGGCGAGCCGGCTCGGACCAAGCCAGCGTCTCGACGACGGCCGGCGGTGGGATGCGTGTGTTGCTGAGCTGCTGGCCCACGGCGCTGCGGGGCGGCGGCGCAAAGCCGGAAAAGTCAAAGGTGCCCAGCTGGATGTGCGTGACCGGGATGCCCAAAGGCCGCAGCTCGGCAGCCAGAACCTCTGTAAAGGCCGTCAGGGCCGAGCAGACCGTCGACTCGGGCGCGTGGAATGGCGGGTTCACCGACGAGATGATGGACGGCGAGAAGACGAGCACCTTGGGCGGCGGGGGGATGCGGTCCGACGGCGGCTTGGCGGCGTCGTCGGCCTCGCCGGCTTTGCTGGTTTTGGTCTTGTTCTTGGCACCGCCAATGTTGGCCAGAGCCATGGAAGAGGCCGTCGACAGCAGTGACGGCGGCGGCTTCTCGCCCGGCTGCAGGGCTGTGCGTGCCGTCAGGAGCGGCAGGAAGGCCTGTATGGAGAGGATCGGCTGCAGGAGGTGGGTGTTGAAGAGGTCGGCAAAGTTGGAGGGCGGGATCGTGGCGATGGGCGACGTCTGGTAGTTGAGCGACGGGATGAGGATCACGGCCGTGAGCGTGAGGTGGCTCTTGCGGGCGCCCGGCACGGCGGCATGGGGGGAGTGGAGGTAGAGGGCGAAGCGGTCGAGGGCAGCACTGGCATTGACGGACTGAGATGTTAGGGGTAGAAAAAAAAAGAAAAAGAAAAAAGAAAGAAAGGAAATTAAAAAAATCGAAAAATCGAAAAATCGGAAAAAAAAACTCACATCAGTGATATCGATGGACAGCGGTCGGATGTCGGGCCGCGACAGCTGGCGGACGGCATGCTCGTCGTCGGCCGAGCCACAGATGATGTAGACGATGAAGCCGCGACGCTCCATGTCGAGGGCGAGCGACTGGGTGACGGGCAGCGACGGCGAGGCGGCAATGACGACCACCTCGCAGCGGGCGCCATTGCGGGCCCGCCGTGCACGGCGGAACTTGCGGCCGGACTGCACGCGGCGCACGCTGCGGTAGGCCACAGTGCCGACGGTAATGGCGAGGAAGGACACGAGCACGCGATGGCGCAGGACCCAATCCTGCGCGCGCTCATAAAACGTCAGGCTGGCGGCCGGGACGAGCTCCATTGGCGGCGGCGGCGGCGGCCGGGGCTGCGGCAGGTTGGACCGGACGGCCTCGGGCAGCCAGGTGGCCGTCGAGAGGCGGTCCCGCACCAGGTCGGCTGCCCGGTCAAAGTTCTCGTCGACGAACTCGGCCACCTCGCCGGAGTATCGCTTGACCTCGCCGGCGACCGACATCAGCTGGGAAGGTTAGCCGAGAGGAGGATGAGAGGGGAGACGAAGGAGGGAAAGGGGGGAAAGAGAAGAACAGAAGCCAGAGAGGAGGGAAAGGGAAGAGGGAAAGAGAAGAACATAAGCCAAAGAGAAGCCAAAGACCAAAGAGGGGAACGACTACATGATCTATCCGGCTCACATACCATGTCCATGTATGGTTTGTCGTCTCCCGACATCTTGACAACCGGTAGATGATTAAAAGGAGGCGGCCCGGTTAGAGAGTTGTTTGCAGAATTGCCAACGTCGTCGAGCTGCAGGAAAGCCGTGGTTGTGCCGGAGAAGATGAGGAGGAAAGGCGGTGGGCAGAACCAGAACCTAATCGGCCGCAGTTGGGCAGAAAAAATACAAGACCAGGACAGGAGCTCGCGTGCTCTATTGTGTTAGTGGGGCTCTTACCCAAACGGGACGGCGTCGTCATACCTTCTGTCTCGGCAGCAATAGTTCTAGATCTGAAGATAAGGGAGCAAAGGTGTGCATCCTTCTCCTTTCCATTCCTACAAATACTCGTTCACGCTCTCTTATCTCGTTCTTCTTGGTGTTGCCAAATGTCTGGTCGAGCGAGGCTCGCAACTCTTGGCGACATACGATAGCCGTCTCATCTTCTCGCCATGCTTCCTCGTTCTTCAGGATCTCGTCCGTTTTAGCTATCGTGTATTCTGCTTCTTTTTTCGACCAACCAATTCTCGTCATCTCCCATGGTCTGCACAGCCGTGCGGGCTGCTGTCGTGGCCGCAGTCCTCCTCGCGCGTGCAGCCGCGGCCACGCAGGTGCCTCTTCTCGACAGTATTGCTGTTGATGCCGCTACCGCGCCTGCGAGCGGCCTCTCTCTTTCGGCCAAGCAGGCAGCAGCCGCGCGGCTCAACTTCTCGTCGGCGGCGCCGCACCTGTTCGCGTCCGCGTACGGGCTGTTGCAGCAGTGGTCCAACACGGTCTTCCCCAACGGGCACGCGCTCGCGGGCTGCACGGTGCCGGCCTACACGCTGCTCTACCACGGCCGGCTGGAGGAGGGCGAGGACGAGGCGACGCCGGCCAGCCCCGAGTGGCTCGCGCTAGACCTCGAGATGGCCTACGGCATCATGGGGGCGTCGCGCCACTCGTGGATGCTCACGTACCAGACCACCCGCCCGCTGCGGCTGCTCTACTTTGACGGCGAGTCGGCCACGCTGATGGGCCTCGGCCAGCTCGACGCCCAGATGCTCGTGCTCTACGGCAACGTCTCGGGGCCGCCCGGCTCCGGCGGCTTCGCCATCATGGGCGACGAATACGCCCGCGCCCGTGGCCTCTGCGACTGGCTGCTGCGCGCCGGCCTGCGCGGCCGCGGCTGGGGCTACGAGGGCGTCGTCCGCATGAACGCCGGCTTCGAGATCATCTGGTGCGACTTTCTCAGCGACAGCCTGCGCCTGCTGAGCCGTCTGAACGTGACCGCGCCGTTGGAGAGGGTGGGGGACGAGGAGGACGGGGACGAGGACGGGGACGAGGAGGATGGAGACGATCGCTCAGACGGACACAACGACCCGGACAACCCAGAACCCCAATCCTATTACAGCCTCCCTCCGGTGCCCACACGCACCGATCGCGTGGCCGACCCGTCAGCTCCGCCGGCACCGCCCAACTGGCGCGGACCCGACACGGCCAACGGCCGCGAGCCCTTCCTCGAGGCCCAGGGCTGGGGCTGGTTCGAGAGCGCTACCTGGCACTACGGCTCCACGCGGGCTGGTCCTGGCGGCGGCGAGACGCGCCTGCGTGTCGACAGCTGTGCCATCTTCAGCTTCTATGCGCCGCAGTTTGGCGGCGGCCCGCTGGCGCTGGCACGCGCCCAAGACGAGCAACGGGCGCTGAACCTGACCGCCGACGGCTTCTGGCACGGCGGCGGGGACGACGAACAGGAAGGAGACCGAGCTCGCGCCCTCAGCCAGCTGGCGCGGCGGCGACGCTTCCACCAGCTGGGCGCCACCAGCGAGGACGAGGCCGCGGCGATGCGGCTGCGCGTGGAGCAGTCGCTGGCCAGACGGCTAAACGGGACGGAGTGCTCGGGTGCGGACTGGATGCTGATGCTGGCCGAAATTGTCCAGCGCGTGGCCGTGCACCTCAAGACGCTGGAGAAGATGCTGGCCGACGGACCTGCGGACTCTTATTCCGGCAACGCCACGCGCCAGTGGCTGCACCAGCTGCGAGCCCAGAGCCACATGTTCATGGTCGGCTACCTCGAGTATCCGACGGGCGGCGCGGCAACGACGCCGTGGCAGCCACACTCGGCGCTGTTCAACCGCACGCTGGCGCTGTGTCGCTACCGGTACACGCGGCTGCTGGTGCCGGACAGTGGCGGGACGGCATCGTCGGGCGTGCGGCTCTCGCCCGAGGAGGCCGACATGCGATGGGCCGTGGAGGAGACATACGGCACGCTGTGCTCGGAGCTGCTGACCATTGGCTTTGATGTCGAGCGCGTGTGGGCTGAGCGGTACGGATCGGTCGGCTACAAGGACGCGAGCATCCCACGTCTCCACTGGGCCGACCGGCTGGCCGAGCTGATCGCCTGGCTTGGATGGGAAGGCGAGTTCATCGGGTGCTCACGCGTCTGCGACTGGGACGAGCGTTGCTTCATCCCCATGTGGCCGATGCTGAACAGCCAGTGGGGAAGAGGCGGGCCGGGTGGACACGGCGGGCCGGATGAACACGGCGGTCCCGGAGGAGGGGGGGGCGGACACGGCGGGCCGGGTGAACACGGCGGTCCCGGAGGACGGGGGGGTGGACGTGGCCGTCATCCTCCCAAAGACGGACGGCATGGTCCAGGTGGCCCTCGGGGACCATCGCACAACGGATCGTACGGGCCGGGCTTTAGCTTTCCGCGCACGCCAGCCATGATGGGCAACGACACGGATCTGTGGGAGCCCAAGTGCGTCAAGGCGTGGTACGTGTAGGTGTGTGGGTGTAATTGTGTATGTCTCTTGTGTATTTGTTCTTTGTGTTTATAAAAGAGAACTCTGATAGAATATCTGAGAGTGGTCGGACGTCTGCATATAGAGTTTGGTTGACAAATGCCCCTACTTCACAGTGACAAAGGCCCGCAGCGCCGAGACTGCGTCGCCGTCGTGGTGCTTCAGCAGGTCTGTGGCCTTGGCCTTGGTCAGGTCGAGCTCGTCCACCTGGCTGGTCAGCGGGATGAGCGGATAGCAAGACAGAAGGGCAAGCGGACGTACCAGCAGGGCCACGTCGGCGGCGTCGACCTTGACCTTTTTCGTGGCGGCGGCGGCGGTGCCGAGCTTCAGGTTCTTCATGGCCTTACTGACGGCCTCGTGGTCGACGTGCTTGGCGCTCTCGTCGGACTGGGGGCCGACGGCGTCAAGCGAGGCCAGGGCGCGGTCCTCGGCCGTCTTGCCCGTGTCCTCGACCTCGTCCTCGACCTCGGCTGGCTTCTTGGCGTCGGTCGACATGGCTGCTGTGTGTCGAGGTAGAGTGGCAGAGAGTGTAGTCTCTTGGGAGGGGCAACATCTACAGATGAGCTCAGCTGAGCTGGACTGCTTTTTTCTTGTGGGGCCGCTGTGCAGCCATTGGCCCATGCCATTGGTCAGGCGGGCTTTCCCATTTTATAAGACTTGAGTCACAGAGCACCTTCCGCAACGAGTGGCAGCCGTGGAAGTGTCCAAAAGGAGAGAAAACGTACGAGACTTTGCATTTTCTTCTCCCTCTTCCGTTTCTTCGCCAGACACGATCGTTGCGAGGTGGAATCCGGAAGCGGTCGCGAGCACTACGAGCAATCGGAAATCCCTGTGGTGTTTTTGTCTTGCTAGCTTTGTTTTCTTTTCGCCTCTTGTTTCCAGTCTTGTCCTATTCTCGTTGCTCTCCCCGGTTCCTACATACCCATCATGTCTGAGAGTGCACAGGAAGGCGAGGCAGCCTGGACGCCCAGCTCGTGGCGGACGAAGCCGATCCGACAGGGCACCGAGTACGAGGACGCGGCGGCGGTGGCGCGGGCGGCGGCCGAGCTGCGCCGGCTCCCGCCGCTGGTGCACGCGCGCGAGATTGCGCGGCTGAAGCAGCACCTGGCGGCGGTGGCACGGGGCGAGGCGTTTCTGCTGCAGGGCGGCGACTGCGCGGAGCTGTTTGACTACTGCGAATCCGAAACGATCGAGACCAAGATCAAGCTGCTGCTGCAGATGAGCCTGGTGCTGATCTGGGGGGCCGACAAGCCGGTGGTGCGGATCGGCCGGATGGCCGGGCAGTACGCGAAGCCGCGGTCGAGCCCCAACGAGACGCTGGCCGACGGCCGCGTGGTGCCGTCGTTCCGCGGCGACATCCTCAACGGCCACGCGCTGGCCGAGCGGACGCTGGACCCGGGGCGGCTCGTGCAGGCGTACCACCACTCGGCGGCGACGCTCAACTACGTGCGGGCGGCAATCGGGTCGGGCATCGCGGACCTGCACCGGCCACTGGACTGGGACCTGGGACACGTGCGCGACCCGGTGCTCAAGGCCAAGTACTCGGAGGCGGTGGCGTTCCTGACCGACATGCTGCGGTTCATGCACACGATCGGGGCCGACCGGAACGACAAGCTCGACACGGTGGACCTGTTTACGAGCCACGAGAGCCTAGTGCTCGAGTACGAGGAGCCTTTGACGCGGGAGGCAGCAGGAGGAGGAGGAGGAGGAGAAACTCCTACCTATTATGACACGTCGGCACACTTTCTCTGGATCGGTGACCGCACGCGGCAGGTCGACGGCGCCCACGTGGAGTTTCTCCGCGGCGTGGCCAACCCGGTGGGCGTCAAGGTGGGCCCGACGACGCCGCCGGCCGACCTGCTGACGCTGCTGCGACGGCTCAACCCCGACTGCGAGCCCGGCAAGGTGACGCTGATCACGCGGTACGGCGCCGGGCGGGTGCGCGAGCTGCTGCCCGGCCACATCCGCGCGGTCGAGGGCAGCGAGTTCCGCGGCCGCGTCGTGTGGCAGTGCGACCCGATGCACGGCAACACGCAGACGACGGCGGCCAACATCAAGACGCGGCACTTTGCCGACATTGTGGCCGAGCTGCGGGCCACCCTGCAGGTGCACACGGACGAGGGCAGCTACCTCGGCGGCGTCCACCTGGAGCTGACGGGCGACGCCGTGACCGAGTGTCTGGGCGGCAGCGAGGGCCTCGACGAGGACGACCTGTCGACCAACTACACCACGTTTTGCGATCCGCGGCTCAACCAGAAGCAGGCGCTCGAGATGGCCTTTTTGATTGCAGACCACCACCGACAGGTGCGGCAGGAAGGGGAGGTCAAGGGGTAGTGGAAGATGACCATGGTTGTGATATTCTGGTTGGTATTCTGGTCGGCATATTGCATCTCCTGGATCCTGCATACCCTGGTGGCATCACCTAAACATTTTATATCAACTGCAGTGCACAAAAGCTTCAACAGCTAAGCAGCCCACAGCTAAGCAGCCCAACCTCAATGTGCCGTTATCAACTGTGCGCCCTCAAAGTGCCCTTATCAACTGTGCGCCTTCAATGTGCCCTTATCGACTGTGCGCCCTCAAACGCCTCGCCCGGCTCCAGGGTCTGCCACCCCGACACGGCGCCCGGCTCGACGCAGAGCATGTTCTGGTAGCCCGACTTGGGGGCAAAGTCGGCGAGCCCGGCGGCCTTGTCGGTCCAGGGGTTCCACACGACGACGTCGGCGAGGTTGTCGCGGGCGACCGAGAAGCGCGGGGCGCCCGCCTCGAGCACCTCGACCGGGGCAGCGGCACCGGCCGCCGGCGAGTAGACGCGGTCGGTCTCGCCGACAATGGCGACGGTGGCAGCAGCCTCGGTCTTGGCCTGGACGCCGCCGACCTTGTCGAGATAGGGAGAGCCGGCGAGGCCGGAGACCTCGACCTTGGAGACATCCTGAAAAGTTAGAGAAGAGGGACGAGAAGAGGGAACCGAAACCCACCGAAATCCGCAGATACGTGTGCAGCAGGACCTGAAAGTCAAACGGCCGGTCGCCGTCATTGGTCACCACAATGCTGGTCGACAGCCGGTCGGGCTCGAGCGTGACCGTGTACATGAGGCCAAAGTCATAGGGCCAGAGGGCACGGAGGGCCGGATCAGCCGAGGCGGCCGAGAGGCCAAAGTCGAGCTGGACCCCGTCGGCCGAGAGGGGCGTCTTCTTGGATGCGGACGAGGGGCCGACCGGCGCGACGACGCGGCGAGCCGACGTGGCCTCGGACGTGGACTTGCCCAGAAAGTCCCAGCGGGACGTGCGGGCGAGGCCGTGCTGCGGCAGCTTGGCTGCGGCGGCGTCGGCCGGGGCGACGCCGAAGACGGGGAAGACGACGGGGATGCCGCCGCGCACGGCCTTGGACCCGTCGAGGACGGCGGCGTCGCTGAGCCAGAGCCGGTCGGCGCCGAGCGCGTCGCGCCACGAGAGCACGGTGGCGCCAAAGAGCGAGACCTCGACGGACTCGCCCGACGGCAGCACGGCGCTGACCCGGTCGCCCACGACGTCGACGCGCGGCTGCGGCGGCAGCGCCGTGGGCGTGGCCAGCGCCGTCGGCCGGTTGCGGCGATCCATGATGCCGGTGAGGGAAAAGACGGAAGAGGGGGCGAGAGTGGTGAGGTGAGAGCGCGGTGAGGCGAGGTGAGACGAGGTGAGCAGGGCAGCAGGGACAGGCCAGAGGCGAGCAGCGATGGCGACGAACAGACCACCCGACAGACACAGACAGCAGAAAAGGCGGACAGAAAAGCACAAGGCCAGGCGGAACGACAGATGCAAGAACAGCGAGCTGCAGCGGCCAAGAGGAACAGGTCGACAGAAGCAGCCGGCCAGAAAGGCGGGGCAGCTCGGTGCGCTGTCTTGCTGGCGGGGCAGCTGTCGCCGTTTTTGGACAGCTGCCAGGCTAGTGTCTCAGACGTTTGAACGGTGGGGCAACACTAGGAGCTTACGGAGTACGGAGACTACAGAGTACTTTGTACCGAGTAATCCGTACTCCGAACATAGTAAGACATGTATCTTTGATCCAACCCCTTTTATCGTCTCTATGGGGTAGCGCCAACTTCTTTATCAGTCTATGGGTAGACCAACTCCTTTTATCAGTCTCTATGGGTAGCACACCAACTCCTTTTATCATACATAACCTGTTGCCATAAGCAACCGAAAGACCAAGACGCCAACCCAAACACGCTATACATACTATGTACGACACGCTGATCCAAATGTGCTGATGCCAAATGTGCCACTCTCTTCTTCCCTCTTCCCTCTTCCCTCTTCCCTCTTTCCCTTCTTTCCTCTTCCCCTTCTTCCGTCCTCACTCCCTCTCCCTTCTCACTCCCCTCCCTCCTCACTCCCCCTCCCTCCCTCGTAGCTCGGCATCGTACAGCTCCCGCTTAATGTCCATGCACACATCTTCAATCTCGTGCACCTCGCCCCGCGAGAGTGCCGCCGTCTTCAGCATCGTCAGGCTGCCCTTGAGCATCGACAGGATGCCGGCCAGCCGCGTCCTCTTGGCCGGCCGTCCATCCTCTTCGGCCTCGGCCTCTTCCGTCGTCTGTCTCTCCACCAGCTCCAGCCGCTCGTTGCGCTCCTGCACCTCGAGTGCCAGCTGCGACTGCACCTCCTCGTCTTCCAGAGACCTGTCCGTCTTTTCTCGTCCGGCCTGGCCCTCTGTCCGCTTCCGCTTTCGCAGTCGCCGTCCGCTCGGCGTCCGCGCCGCCGCGCTGCCGTCCGACTCGTAGCCGGCCAACACGGTGATGCAGTCGCGCACGTGACCATTCTCGTCCACGCTGACACGGCTGCTGCCCGTCGTCTCTGCCGGCGAGGAATGGGGTCGCCGCTGGTCCAGCTCCATGGCCAGCCGCAACATGCTGCGCTCGTCGCCGTCGCTGAGCAGAAACGACTGCGATGGAACCGGCGCTGCTGCTGCTGCTGCCGCTGCCGCTGTTGTTGCCGCCACCGCCACCGCCACCGGCGACTGTGCTGCCATGATCTTGATGCGCCGCCGTCCGCTGCCCTGCCGCCCCGTCGGGCTCGACTTGGTCGCGTCCCGGATCGCCGCCCGCTGGCTGTCCAGCGATCGTCCGCTCCGGCGTGTCGGCGTCAATGGTCCCTCTGATCGCCGTCTTCGCGATCCGGCCGCCGGTCGTTCGTCAAAGCTCTGCTCTGTCGCCATGTCGGTCTCGTTTGCCTCGTCCACCTCGTCTGCCTCATCCGCCTCATCCGCCTCGTCTGCGGCTAGCCCCTCGAGGCTCAGCTCCGGCTCGGGAGCAGTGTGGCGTGCCGCCATCGGCGAGCCCGACACCGGCGAAGACGAGAACGGCCACTCCTCCAGCATGCTGCTGCTGCTGCTGCGCGATCGCGCCCCCATCTCCGGCAGCAGAGGATACCGTCGCGGCTCCGGAGGCGACGAGGGTGGGTCGTTGTCCGTGTCGTTGTCGGTGGCCACCAGCGTCAGCGCCTGCCCGCGACGAGGCGTCGGCGTCGAGGCGATAAAGTCTTCCGCATACCCGGCATTGTGCGTCTCTGGCGTCATCACCTGCGCCTGCTTTGGCAGCCGGACGTCGTCCTGCATCGGCGACAGCGATCGCGTCGACTCCTCCTCGGACGGAGCCGGACGAGGTGCTCGCGTCTCTGCTCGCGTCGGCGTAGAGCTGATCATGTCCGAGTACAGCACGTTCGTCTCCCGTTGGCGCTCCCGCACTTCTCGCTGTCTCTCCGTCAGCATCTGCGATCCGTCAGCGCCGGCCCCATCGCTCTCGCTGCCCTTTGCCGCTGGGACGGCGCTGCTGCTGCTCGGGAATCCCGCCGTCGAGTCAATCATCGTAAACTCGATCTGCGAGGAGTCGTGTCGAGGCTTTGGCGTCTTTGCCTTTCTCCTTTTCCCTCCTCTCCTGCCACCCAGCTGCTCGCCAAACGACGGACTGCTCGTCGTCAGAGCCTCCGACTGCCGCCTTGCAGGCAGAGATAAGGGGATCGCCGCCTGTGGTGTCGGTACTTCTCGGTCTGCTATGTTCACGTCCACGCCGGCCTCTGTGTCCTGAGACTCGTCCAAAAACACTGGACGCCGAGCACCAGCTGTGTCGACCAGAGACGCCTCCAGCCCGGGAATGGCAACGTTAATGAACGACTGCAGCGCCGCCAGGTCCTTCTTCAGCTGTTCCGGGTATGCGATCGTCCCGACATAACCGCCATAGTTGCTCGTCCAGAGGCCCAACGCTCTGTTGACAATGCTCCGGTGTTTGCTGGTGAACGCTGCAGAAAACAGAGGCTCCAGCGCGTCTAGCGGAAAGTTGTCTTGGTTGCCCAGCCGCTCCAGCAGCGTGCAGAGCTCTTCCCACACCAGTTTCGTCTGCACCGCAGTCTTAGCAACGTCCAGATACGATCAATCCTGTCAGGGAGTACTTACAGCTTCCGTGGCAGGATTCTGCCGGCTGAGGAGCCCAGAGCCGTCCCGAATCCAGACCGCGAGGCCATCCTGGATGGCGGCGAGCGTCTTCAGGAAGAGCCGGTCGTTCCCTCTCGCAAAGAAACGGCCCAGTTCTCCCAGAAGCGACGAGATCAGCTCGTTCGAAGCCGGCCTAAGCGAGCCCGGTACACCGTACTGCTGCTTGAGAGCGACGCTGACAATCGTGTACACATGTTCGAGCGGGTCAGAGGAGGTCGAGTTGGCCGTGGCGATGGCCGTGCCCCAGAGTCTGCGCTTGGCCGCGTCGACGGCCTGCCGGTCTCGGGGCTGTCTTGCCGTCGACAGCAGCTCGACGATAGCCTGGGATGCTGTCGGCGAGATCTCGTCGACTGAGGACCGGTCGCAAAGGTCCGCAATAGCCTTGGCCATCGGATCAAGGACGCACATGGCCAGCCCGGCATCCCCGGTGTCCTCCCGAACCCTGTCGCAGAGGGCACAGAAGAGGGCCTGCCATCGAGAAAACGGCAGCTCTGGCGTAGACCGGAGCCCGCGCTCCAGCACCCGCACAACCTCCCGGTACTGGTAGCCAATGGGCGTGCCGTCACCGCTGCCTGGCCCGGGCGAGAGCTGAAACTGGTTGTCGAGGCTGTTGCTGCCAGTCTGCTCGTCCATGCTCGAGGCAATCCGCTTGGCGACGGCCTGCCAGGGCCCATAAGGGCACTGCACATCCGCCGGAACCGTCTGCAGCAGTCCGAGTGCCAGGATCCGTCGGCCCTTGCCCGACTTGGCCGAGAAAAAGGGCGCAAAGACACACTCGATAAAGTCGGCAAAGTCGTCATTGTCCTGGACCCCCGGAGGCAGGCTTGACAGGATGGCGAAGAGATGGTGCAGAGGCGAGCCGGCCGGCGAGTGGTTCTTGCCCGTCCGCTGTGAAGGCGTGCCCACAGCCACAAACGCGTTTCTCTCGTCCCTGGCCAGCTGCTTCTCCGTAAACGGCAACGAGCCCAGAGCGTCGACCATGGTCAGGAGAAACTCGCGCGTTGCCGCGAGCAGCTGCTTGGCCGCGAAGCTCTTGTCGCCGGCGTCTGTCTGTGCTGCCGTCGACACACCTGCGGTCCAAATCGCCAGGAGCAGAGAGAAGGCGTGGCTGACAAAGACAGCCGTCTCCGTAGACACCTTGACCTCCTTGGCCGCTGCCACGGCCGCCGCTCCGACAACAGCCCGCCAGAGCATCTGGGTCGAGCTTCGCGGCGTAGCCAGGTCCAGGAAGCCCTGCTGCACAAGGGGCCCAACCAGGGCGAACACTCGCCCCGAGTTGCGCCGCACCCACTTGGCGTCCACTGCCGGCAGGTCTTCCGGCAGCACCACGGGGCTCTTCGCCACATGGTCCTCCTGCCACGGCCGAGCGACCGAGCAGTTGATGAGGCCCGTGAGAAGGGCACTTGCCGTCTCCCGGTTGGCCTTCTGCTTCTCCCGGCCCTCCTCGACGGCCGGCTGCTCCAGCAGCTGCAGGATCACAGGCTTCACGCTGAGATCCCACGCACTGTCGAGCGCCCTGGGCTCGGTGTTGGGGCGCATGGAGTAGTAGTACAGGTTGCAGATCGTGCCGACCACCACCCGGCGGTGGTCGTCGTACGGCTTGCCGCCTCCCCGTCGCCGAAGCTGCGAGACCAGCGCCTTGGTCATGATGACAGCCATTTTTGTCGGCAGAATCCGGTGGTCCCGCATGCCCGCGTACGCGAGACGAGCCCAGGCGTAGTTGGCCTCGATCTTGGTCCGGTAGTCGCACGTGTTGAAGCAGCCCTGGATGATGCGAAGCCAGGGGTTGAAGTAATCCCACTTCTCCACGGCCCGGATGAAGAGAGTGACCACACTCCACACCTGCGGCACATACGGCGAGTCGTCCTTGTCCTTGGTCATGGCCACAAGGCTGTTGGCGTAGTACTCAAAGTACATCTCGTCGTCGACGGTGGTCTGGAACAGCTCCATGACGCGCTGGCTGACCGTTCGCTCACGGGCCAGCGCAAAGCCGGCGTCCAGGCCCAGGCTGATGGCCGCCTCGCGGATGACGGGCGCCGAGCTGAGCATGTCGGTGAAGAGGTCGGGCAGCCAGTCCATGTGCTGTGCCATGAGCATCTGGTGGTTCCGCACCAGCGTCCGGTAGATCATGCAGCGCAGCAGCAGCGTGTTGCGGCTTTCCATCTGCTCCTCCATGTCGTGCAGGGCCACCACCAGCCGGCCGACGCGGTCCGACGTCATGACCTTGGGCGGGAAGCTCTGCAGCCCGACGACACGCATCAGCGCGCGGAGGACGGTGCGGGGCGCCTCGACCACCTCAAACGACCGGATGCAGTGGTCGATGATGAAGACGCCAAAGTCGTTGGAGAGCGTCGAGGCAATGGCCGAGAAGCGGAGAAAGGTGTTGAGCAGGTCGAGCGCCGCGAGCACCATGGTGCAGTCGAGCGTGCCGGCCGCCGTTCTGGCCGACGTGATGTCGCGCTGGATAAAGTGCGTGAACAGGGTCATCTTGCTCTGGAGCGCGATGCGGTCGGGGAGGTTATCCGACGCCTTGAGGGCGCGAGCAAGCGTGAGGTAGGCATCCAGCTTGGAGTCGCGGTCGGCGCCCGCGAGCTGCTGCACCGTCGAGGCCAGCATATCGGCAATCAGCACGGGCGAGTCAGGCTGGGTCGAGTCGTACGCAACGGTTGCCTCGTAGGCCGTGGCCTTGAGGATCGACTTGGCCGGCTTAGATGCGCTCGAGGACGGCGGGATGACGGCGATCGGCGGCGTGGAGCGGACCTGTCGCGACGAGACAATGTCCCCGGGATAGACGGGGGCTTCCTGGTAGAGAGGCTGTGCGGAAAATTCTACCTTTTTCCGGCTGCCCGTACTCCTGGTCTTGCTGGCTGAGTGAGGCGAGTGGATGCTGGGAGGTGTCTGCAGGCTGCTTCGTGGATCGAGGAACCCGACCTGTTTCGGAGGCAACTCGGGTTCATGATTCATCTCCCGTGGCGGTGTGGGTGGTCGTGCAGGAAGAGACGAGAGAAGCCTTGAGGCAGCAGCTTCTGTCGGTCCCATAGCCCGGATTGTGACGACGCCCAGAGAGGGAAGCGGAGGCCGAACGAGACGGAGAGAGAGCAGGCGCACGCCGGACGACAGCGACAGCAGGTTTTCGTGATTAGGCTTCCCGGTGCATAGCCGCTCGGCCGACTGAACGATGCTGGAATTATGGAGGTGTCGCTAGTTTTCGATGCAGCCGCAACTGCGAGAAACGATAAGGGAAGTGGGCGGCAAATGAAAAGAGCAGAACAAGAGAGAAATGGCCGAGAACAACGGCTGCCGGAAGAGCAGAACGCAGAAGAATTGGTCCGAAGAAGCCGTTCTGGGGGACGGGGGATGGGAGAGCCAGAAAGTTCAGTCGAGAAAGGGATGCAATCCCGAATGGGAAGATGGACGAAGAAGCTTTCCCGCCATTTCAAATTTCGCCGAGTTCATACTGACTCTACACGCGCGGCCAAGTCGCGTATCGCCAATTTACGCGAAAAGAACGCCAGACTCTGCCCCACCCGTCTAGCGCGGCCAGGAGACGACTGTCTACCTGCATATACTGTTTAGAGCACGCCGGATTACATACTCACGAGCTGCGGTGGGGCAAGTGAGCACGCCGTGACAATTGGATGTCATGCTGCATGGCAGAAGGCGCTACTCGCTCTCCATCCAACGGGCAGGTGGGGACCGGCAGTCCTGGCGTCCTCACCGTAATTACGTGCTGAAGCCCAGCTGCACAGTGTCTAGACCTACGACGCAGTCCCTCGATCGCTCGCATGCCGCAGCGATGCCGCCGAGATGCCCCCAATCTCGTTCAGTCTCTGCCGCTGCATACGCGACTCATTGGCCATGACCGACAAATCCCCTTTTTGCCGCCACCACCGGCCCTACTCGCGGCTCTGACAGGCGCTAGGGTGCGACCGACCAGACAGGCTGTGCATTAAGTAAGCCGCCAGCCAGTTTAGCTGGATTTCTGGGCGATCAGGTGCTCTTCTGGCAAGGATTATCGGCCAGCAGCTAGTTTCAAGGGTCCATCGCCGCAGAACGCCAACTTTCCCTCTACTTCTGAGCCTGGACTTTCCCACCACTGCCGTCTTCTCACCTCCCCTTTTTCCTCCCATCTCTTCTTCTCCTTCTCTGGTGCCTCCCGCCTGCTTTCGGTCTGTCACTACCGCCTTGTAACTCCTGCTGTTGGATCACGGTCCAAAAAGGGGGGGACTGAGCAACTAGGAAAAAAAGGATCACGCCGGCGGAACAGGGGCGCAAGACGCAAAAACGGGATCGGCCAACACGAGCAGCAGAGACAGTCCGCGGCAGACGCCCGCGAGCACCGGCCATCTCGACGTTTCAGATCTTTCTTTTTTCTGCCCGTTGTCTCGCCATCCCCGCATTCCGGTACTTTGCTAAAGGACGTCCGGCCGCCTCGCCTGTCATCTTGCATCGGCGCAGCGCTTCTCAGCCGCCGCCAAGCTGAGCCTGTCCTGTCCACATGGGCGCGGCCAAGTCAACTCTGGTTCTCACACCCAAACGCATACACAACGAGAAGGAGAAGAGACGGAGAGCAGCCATGTCGCAGCCCTTGCCCCAAAGCGGCTTGACCGGCACCTGTAAGCATTAGTCTCCCGTGCTGTCGTCTAACCCCAACAGAGCCGACGCGCTGACGTCACGGTGTAGCAAAGCTCAAGGCCGTTGCCGAGCTGATGCGCCTGCTCACCGCCGATCTTGCCAGCACACATATGCCGTCCCAGCGTGAGTTGCTCCAGCGAATGTTTTCTGGCCCCGCTCGAGTACATGTTGCGCCCGACGGCTGTCCGTCCGGCTCGAATGCTAACCGTGTCGGCCTGCAGAACGAGATGCAGCTCTGGAAGAGCTCAAGGTCTACGGCCGCGATCCTCGAAACGCAGATCCCATATTCACGAAACAGGTACGAGAAGCGCGAGAGGGCAGCAGGATGCTGTCTGTTGCCATCTACTGCCGTCTGCTGACCACGCGCAGGGCATTGAGACTCTCGCGAAACACGCATTCAACAGCTCGTCGGCCATAACGTCACGCAATGCGCTGCGGTGCTTGGCCAACGCCCTCCTGATAAAACCGGAAACGCGACAGATCTTTGTCGACCTCGGCTATGCGCCCAAGGCCTGCAGCAAGCTCAGGTCGGCGAACCTGGACACGGAGTTCCTCGTGTCAAGAATCATCTTCCTGACGACGTACGGCACCAATGTCCAGCTCCAGACGCTCATCGACCAACACCACCTTGCCGACGCCATTGTGCAGAACCTGGTACGACACGCCAAGCTCTCGGGAAAGAGTGCGAACGGCAGCAGCAGCACGACTGCCGGCGCTGGCGCTGGCAGCAGCCTGATTACAAAGGCCAAAGGGAAGGAAGCCCCCAAGGCGGACCCGATGGCGGATATGGCTCTGACCGAGACGACCAAGCTGCTGTTCAACGTGACGCACTTTTGCCAGGACCGCGTAGACGCGTTCACGCCGGCGATTGCGCCGATCGTGACGATGATCTGCAAGCACGATACGCCGCAGCTGAAGCCGCTCGAGCCGCCGGTCAGCTCGCTCGTCAACGCACTCCTGACGCTCAACCTCGCCGGCAAGGAAGGCAGCGCGGCGTTGTTTCCGGCCAAGGGCGAGACGACGATGCTTGCGGACCGGCTCGTGCAGCTGCTGGACCTGGCGCTGCAAAAGTACAGCGACGCGGAGCTCGACCAGGCAGTGCTGCCGCTGGTGACGGCGCTGCGCAAGATCTACGAGCTCGCGCCGGCAGACAAGGTGCGGCCGGCGCTGCGTGCCGGGCTGCTGCCCAAGGCGGCAGACCGCAAGAAGGTGCTGGGGCAGGGCGACACGCTGGCAGCGAAGCTGCTGCGCCACATGACGAACGCGCTGGCACCAGACTTCCGCAACGCGGTGGCGCACATGCTGTTTGAGCTGTCCGACAAGGACGCGACCAAGTTTGTGCAGAACGTGGGATACGGATTCGCGTCCGGCTTCCTGTTTCAGAACAACGTGCCGATGCCCGAGGGGGCAACAGAGGCGTTCCAGGCGGCGGCAGCAGCTGATGGCGGCAACAAGCGGGCGATCAATGCGATTACGGGCCAGTTCATGGACGAGGAGATGGAGCCAGACCTGCCAGAGATGACGGACGAGGAGAAGGAGCGGGAGGCCGAGCGGCTCTTTGTCCTGTTTGAGAGGTAAGAAAAGCCGGGGCTGACGTGTTGATTCTCGGTGCTGAGCTAACATTTGCGAAACTCTAGGCTGAGGAGAACGGGCATCGTGAACGTGGAGAACCCGGTTGCGACAGCATTGCGAGAAGGCCGGTTCCAACAGATAGACGACGACAAACGGGTGGAAGAGCTAGACTAGATTTCTGGCGTGCTCGATTTGTCCCCAGGTCGGCCATGTACTTTTCCTCTTGTGTTTTTAGTGAAGGCGGGACTCGGTTGGCCGTCTGTCTTCAGAGCTCAGCGTTGTTTCCATTTTGCGGACGGTCTGTATATAATGTCACAAGGACATGGGAGGAACGTCTGTTGTCACGTGCCGCGCGTCAAAGATTCCTCTTTTTTTTTTTCAGCGCAGTGGTTTTGAACGTAAGACAAGATACAATATACAAGCATTGGCTGTTGGAGGTGAATAGAGTTTAACAAAGCGGTGAAGCCAATGGGGCAACGGCGATAAGCAGGCTGGCTCTCCAGCATCGAGAAACGGCCGGTGCACGATGCCAGTGAGGGCCATTCGGCAAACCAGACAAGTAGGAAGCATAACCGCAGTGATGGCAAAAGTTGAACGGCTTGAATGAACGGCTACACATTCGTTGAAGAAGGGAGAAAGCACGTGTCGCACTGTGAGACGCGAGCGCGTTTGGACAACGTTCGCGCAGGGGTCACGTGCATGGTGGTTATGATATGGGAATTCTCCGCGTTTTTGTTTATATTATTCACCCATCATACTCGCCTTTTGACTGTGCTCTCTGCTGGCTCTCTCTTCCTTTTCAATCTCGCCGAGTGACAGGACATTGCCTGCCCACCAGAACACGAGCGCGCAGACCCGCTTGCCGATAGCGCGACTATGCCTTTTTTTTTCACTGCCGGCCACACGGCTGAGTTGCCGGAGGCGTCCCGGGACGCTGTGCCTGCGGCGTCGTCCAGCGGTGGTGGCGACGCGCCGAGCTCGCCGGCGGCGGGCGAGGCCAATGGGCGGGACGAGGGCGCGGTTGGGGGCGCGGGCGCGGGCGACGCGTCGCCGGGGGGGCTGCTGGTGACGAGCGACCTGGGGGGCCCGACGGCCGGGCGGCGTCGGAGCAGCAGCAGCGGCAGCCGGGTGGAGGACGCGATCCAGGCGCAGATGGGCGGCAGCGCCGGGTCGTCGGACATGGACGTGAGCGGCGGCAGCGGGTCGAGCGATGGGGCGAGCGACGGGGCGAGCGGCGGGAGCGACAGCGAAGTCGAGGTGGAAAGCGGCGAGGCCAAGGAGAAGGAGGCGGAGACGGAGGCGGAGACGGAGACGGAGACGGAGACGAGAGAGGCGAGAGAGACGAAAAACAAAGAGGTCCGGTCGGCGGCGACGACGCCGGTGCCGTCGGGCAAGAAGAGGGGCCGCAAGCCGGGCTCGAGCACGACGACGCCTTTGACAGGACGGCCGGTGGGCCGGCCGCCCGGCAGCCGTGCATCGATCGCGGCAGCCACGCCGGCCAAATCACGACGCAGGCTCTCGGCACCCATCCCCGTGCCCAGCGCAGCAGCAGCGGCGATTCTGCAGGCGCCGGCCACGGCACCGCGACGCTCGCTCAAGCGCCAGGCCGTCGACGAGGCGGCGCCGGCCGACGAGACACCGGCGGCAAAGAGGCGCGTGGGCCGGCCGGCCAAGACGGCCGCGACAGCGACACCAGCGTCGGCAAAGAAGGCGGTCACCAGCAGCACCAAGACAGCGGCGGCTGGCGGCGGCGGCCGGCCTGGCCGGCCGAAGAAGACGACCGGCACCACGGCCGCTGTCGCTCCAGCAAAGGGAACGCGCACGTCGGTGCGGACATCCGCGCTGCCCAAGAGAGCGGCGGCGATTGCCGTAAGTGGCCCAGTGCTCGCGTGCTTTCCGGACGTGTTACTGACTACGGATAGGCGGCCACGCCAGCGGTCAAGCCAGCGGCCAAGGCAGCTCCCAAGACGGCCAAGACGGCCAAGACGGCCAAGACGGCCAAGGAGGCGCCAACGGGAGCCAAGCGGGGCCGCAATCCGGCGGCAGCCAAGAGCACGCCCGAGGTGTTTACGGTAGAGGCGATTCTGGACGAGCGAGTGGACCGCACAACGATGAAGAAGGAGTATCTGCTCAAGTGGGAGGGGTTCCCCAAGTCCAAGAGCACGTGGGAGCCACAGACACATCTGGTGGGATGCAAGAAGCTGCTACTAGACTTTGAGAAGACGAAGAAGGCCTGAAGACAGGACAGGTGACTGCGGGATGCCAGAAGCAACGAGCAAAAAGAGATAAGAGATGGGAGCTGAGCTCGGCCAGTCGCTGTTGGGCATTGTAGGATACGTTTCCAGGCAGGAACTGGTGTTGCGGGTCAAGATTGCTAGGGAACGGAGAGGACCGCTTCTTTGCACTCGTTCGGTATCCTTTTCATTCACTTTCCAACAGGCAGGGCGAAAGCTGGTGTCGGTGAGTCGCAGGCGCGTTTGCATCCACATGCGATACGGAGAAGATGCAACGACGGCCGGAATGCCCCACATGTGTAATCAAGAAGATACCAGACTAGGAAGGAGCGTCTGTCGTCTTGATTGTGCAGCTGAATTCTGTTCTGTTCTGGTCTAATGCTGATGATTCCGTTCCATCTCAGTCAACGCATGCACGATGAGATTGGCAAGCAGTACGGCACAATTGGTGCTGGCGGTGCGGGTGCTGGGGGCGATGGCATCTCCGAGCCAGCAGCAGGAGCAGCAGCAGCAGCAGCAGCAGCAGCAGCGCGTATCAGCCGACGAAGCGGGCATTGGCCCAGCCGAGGACCAGGGTCCGTTTGACACAGCCTTTGCGGCGCTGGCGACGACGACGCTGGCGGCCTGGCACGTGCCGGGGCTGGCGGCGGCGGTGCTGGACGGCGACGCGACGTGGACGGCGGGCTTTGGGCGGGCGCGGCTGCCGGACGTGGCCGTGACGGCCGACACGCTCTTCTACACGGCCAGCACGACCAAGGCGTTTGTGGCGGCCACGCTGGGGCTGCTGATGGACAAGCACACGAGCGAAAGCGACGAGGGCCCAGACGGGCGGCCGCTGGACTGGTCGACGCCGCTGTCGGCCGTCCTGCGCGACGACTTTGTGCTGGCCGACGGCTGGGCGACGGCCCACCTGACGATCGACGATGCGCTCGCCCATCGGAGCGGCCTCGCCGGCCACGACCTGACGCGATCGCGGCGCTACGGGCTGCACGTAGCCGACAAGCCGGCCGGCGTGCGCGAGGTCACCCGCAGCCTCCGGCACCTGCCGCTGACGACGAGCCCGCGCACGCAGTATCGCTACTGCAACCTCATGTTCCTCGTGCTCTCGCACGTCGTCGAGACGCTCACCGGCCGCTGGCTCGGCCACGTCCTGCGCGACCAGCTCTGGGCCCCCCTCGGCATGCGGTCGACCTTTCTCAGCCTCGACGACGCCCGCGCCGCCCCAGCCTTTCTCGCCCAGGGCTACTACTGGGATGCTGTTCATGGTCGCTACGTCTCCGTCCCGCACATGCCCCTCCACGAGGTCAGCGGCGCCGGCGGCGTCATCTCGACCGTCGCCGACTACGCCCGCTGGCTGCGCTGCTGGATCGACGGCCCGGCGCTGCGCTCGTCCCGCTCGGCGTCGTCGCCCCCCGACGCGTCGGCTGCCTGCGGCGGCATCCCGCTGACCGGCGCCCGCTTCGACCACATCCTGGCCCCCAAGATCTTCACCACCCAGACGGCCGCCTCGGCCGAGCCGTTTGACGCTCCCGTGGCCTACGCCAGTGCCTGGACCACCAGCTCGTACCGCGGACATCGCTTCTGGGGCCACTCGGGAGGGAGCAAGTATGCAACAAGACCTATAATGTACTCCGTACGACTACGAATTTTGGGGTGTGTGCTGACTAAGCCAGCGCCTTTGGCGCCCAGGTCTACTTCTTCCCCGACGACCGCTTCGGCGTTGTCCTCTTTGGCAACACGGCCGTCACGTCCAACGCGGCCGAGCTCGTGCTGCTGTGGCACCTAGTGGACGAGCGGTTCGGCGTCCCGCCGCCAGAGCGCTACGACTGGTCGGCCAGGCTGCGCAACAACGCGGCCACGCGGTCCGCCCGGCTAGACACCGCCATCGACCGCCTCTACCCCGACCGGGCGCAGCCACCGCTGCCGCCGTCGCTGCCGCTGGCCGCCTTTGTCGGCACGTACTACCACCCGGCCTACCAGAACCTCACGCTGCAGCTGAGCGACGACTACGGCGGCTTCACGGCCGAGCGGCGCGAGCACACCTGGCCGACTCTGTGCGAGTTTGTGCACGTCTCGGGCGACAGCTGGGCCATGTACACGGACATGCTGTACGAGCGCAGCGGCAACTTCCGCGGCTACGGCCGGGCTCGCTTCCAGGTCGGCGCCGACGGCAGGGCCAACAGCCTCGTGGTCGAGTTCTGGGACCGCGACGACGACACGGTCGAGGGCGTCTTTACGTTTGCGCGCATTGATAACTCATAGCATGTGTCTTGTGTCTGGCTTCATCGCAGGTCAGCAACAGGATCAAAAGTAGAGGCTGTGGTGGATAGTGCGAATTGGAAGTGTGCAGGTCAGAAAGAGATTTGTGATGCGTCTCGTTTATCAACAGGAGTTTGATTTGTTCAGTTGGCCGTTCAAAGATAGGATCATCATATGCAGCGTGTGTATGTAGAGTGTGTAGAAACAGAGTTTCGGCTTACCAGTGAAGAGTGGCCTTCCTTGTTGAAGAAGGGCGCATTATTATGAAAGTCAAAGAGACCGTGTCCCACAGGCTTGATTTTTTCCCGGCTTTATAGGGAATGGCACATATACTGCCATGTGCCTGGCCACCGCCTTTGGCCGGCAAGCCTGTTAGGACGGGACCTCTTGTGCGCGCAGCCCGGCTGGCCCAGGGCTGTACCCGGCTAACAGAGGTCGCCCAGCCCACCTTGGCAGTCGCGCCGGGCAACAGCCGACCCCACCAGCTTGCAAAATCGCGACCTGTGGAAACCCCGCCAGAATTTGATAGAAACGGTGCTCCCGGTCCTCCCCCTGGCTTCTCGTCCTCTGTGTCTCCGTCTCTCTTCACCCTCTCGCCACCGCCGCGCCCACCAGCGATACGCTCCATCTCCCGCCGACGAAACCTCTCGATCCGACAAGATGGCCGGTAAGTCCCCGTCGACCGGACGGCCGTCGCAAGCAGGCCGAAATGACTCTTCGATCACGCTTGGCTAACAGGTCCGATGGCGAGCAGACTTTCAGACCGTTGCGGGTACGTCTTTTGTTTTGTCTTGCCGCTGCCGCCCTCCGTCTCTCTCTAACGCGGCCAGACCAGTTTGTGTCGTTCTACTACCAGACCTTTGACGCCGACCGGAAGCAGCTCCAGGCTCTCTACGTACGGCCCCCTCGATCCCTCTTGGCCGACGGCCGTGTGACTAACCGGAGCAGCGCGACCAATCGATGCTGACGTTTGAGTCGACGTCCGTCCTGGGCGCCGCCGCCATCGTGGAGAAGCTGACGGTACGTACGATGCCCCGGCGAGCCGCGACCCCCCGCTGACAAGACAGAACCTGCCGTTCCAAAAGGTCACGCACCAGGTCACGACCAAGGACGCCCAGCCGACGACGGACGGCGGCGTGCTCGTCCTGGTGACGGGCCAGCTGCTGATCGACGAGGAGCAGCGGCCCATGAACTTTTCCCAGGCCTTCCAGCTGCTCAAGGACGCCAACGGCTACTTTGTCTACAACGACATCTTCAAGCTGATCTACGGCTAGGCCTCGCCGAATGCTAGTGTTGGGCCATCTCGCAAAAGACAATCGTGCTTGGTATCTGTCTATCTCTCTCGTGCGAACGAACAATAAAAGCCAGGCGCAGAAACAACTGAACATGCATGTCCTCTATATATTTGCCATGCCACTGATCCACCACCACCTCATGCATCGCCGTCGTCGATCAGCACGTTGCGGATCCGCACGCCCTGGCTCTCGACGGCGTATCGTCGCGTCAGTCCGAGCTGTCGGGCCGCGGCCAGCCGCCGGTACGCCGCCTCGCCGCCGCCCACCATCACCATGGCCAGCTGGTGTCGTCGAGGCAGTCCGCCAGGCGTCAGCTGGGCCTCGTCCAGCAGCGGCCGCACAAAGTCGGCCGCGTCGTCGTAGAACGTCGCCTGCAGCCCGCGGCCGCCCGCCGGGCTCGTCGGACTCGCCACCACCACGTCGTCGTCGTCGCTGACCACCACCACCAGCTGTAGGCTCCGCCGGCTCGGCACAAACGAGGGCACGCTCGCCAGCTTCGCCGAGAAGGAGCAGCCGCCGCGGCGGAGCAGTAGGATCTGGTGGTCACGTGCCGCCGTCTCCGGTAGCGGCCCGTCGCACCCGCTGCCGCCGGCAAAGACGGTCGTCCAGGGCAGCATGGTCGCCGGCACCGGACCTGTCGCCGGCATCACGGCGCCGGCCGGCACGTCCACCGGTGGCAGCGGCGCCGCGCCCAGCCCCGTCGGCGTCACGCCCGTCGCGTTTTGCACGATGTTGGTCGGCCGCCGGCCGCCGTGGGCGCTGCCGCGGCGGCTCATGCTGCTGATGCTCCTGCTGCTGCTGATGCTCCTGATGCTGCTCCACCGTCGACGGCTCGGTGCCAAAGTCACGTGCGGCCGCCCGTCAAACGACGACACAATCTGCCGCCAAAACGACACCAGAGTGGCCAGACGGCCGTCGCTGTCTGGTCCTTTGTCTCCATCCCCATCCTCTCCATCCCCATCCTCTCCATCCCCATCCTCTCCGTCCCCATCCTCTCCGTCCCCATCCTCTCCATCCCCATCCTCTCCACCCCCCATCTCATCCCGCCCCTCCCAGTGCAAATGGTGCAGCTTCACCACAATCGGATCGCGCACCAGGTTGAACCGCGCGTCCGATATGTGGCTCAGCAGCGCCCGGTTCATCACAATCGACTCGTCGCGTCCCAGCGGCAGCCCGTTGACCCGCGTGATCCGCCACGTCCGTTCGGCCAGCTCCTCGTCCAGCCGAAAGACCAGCTTCAGCCCCGAGATCGTCAGCACCCGGATCTTGTCGGGCGCCACCCGGTCCAGCGTCGGCCTGCTCAGCATAAAGTTGAACGCGCTGCCGCCGCTGCTGCCGCCGCCCTTGCCGCCGCCCTCCTGCGGGTTCGACGCAAACTCGAGGCTCATCTCCAGCGGCTGCACCACCTTGGCACACGTACCGTTGCTCGGAAGCATGGCCGGCGGCAGCGTCCACGGAAAGAAGGTGCCGCTGCTGCCGCTGCTGCTGCCGTTGAGCTCTGGCCGCGTCTGTTCCGCATCAACACCATCCGCCACGGCCGCACTCCCAACCACATGCAGGTCCAGCAGCCGGGCCGCGTGGTAAATGTCCGTCCGCGCCGTGATGGCCGACCCCGTCAGCGGCGACGGCTTCGGCGGCACCGGACACGTGTTGGTGAACCCGCTGTCGTCGTACTGCCCGACCTCGGTGCCGCTGTACGTCGCCGACGACTGCACCGGCGTGCTCTGCACCTGCTGGTCCGTCCCCTGCTTCCCCCGCTTCGGCTTCGGGCCTGCCTCGTAAGACGGCCGCGGCAGGATCAGCGGGTGCCCCTCGGTCGTGAAGACGTAGGCCGCATCGAGCGAGTTGAGCGGGTGGCGGTCGTCAAAGAGCAGGTACAGGTATTTTGCCGTCTCGCCCAGAAAGTAGCTCTCCATCCGGTCGGCCTGCTCGCCGTCCAGCACGTTCTGCAGCCCGGCCCAGCCGCAGGCCGTCCAGCACCGCCGCCAGATGTCGTGCTGCACCATCTCACCCACGTACAGGTACCACGGGTCCCGCGTCGCCCGGTAGATGTGGTACGTCGACTCGACAAACTCGGGCCGCAGCGGCCACCAGCCCAGCCCGCCCTCCACCGTGCGGTCCTTGATCGACCAGCGCTCCGGCAGCGCCGCATACCGCGTCCACACGGCCGTGTGCAGCAGGTTCGTCTCGACCGCCTCCTCCAGCTCGCCCGCCAGCACCAGCAGCCCCGGGTAGTACGCCCCCAGACTATCGATCCACTGCGACGCCAGCGAGCCCGTCCAGATGTTCACATTGACGTAGTGCGGGTGCTCCCGGTCGCTGTACAGGTGCCGCTTGATGGCCGCGTGGGCCAGGTTCCACGCTCCCAGGAACGACTCCGGCTCGTCCTCCTCCTCGCTCAGCCGCGGGAACATGGCGTTAGGGTCTAGCCACGACAGCCCGGCCGGCGGCCGGGCCTGCAGCTGCGTCCCGTTAGCCAGCTTCTGGCCCGACAGCAGGATGTGTGACTTGAGCGCGTACTCGAAGAAGCTGTCGGCCCCGGCCCCGATCACCGAGTAGGGCCCGATCCACCGACCCTGCTCGGCGTCCACCCCGGCTCCGATCAGCCCGATCGTGCTGCGCCGGTACCACACCGCCCAGAACGCCCGCTTGGCCAGCTGCTCGAACCGTCGGTCGCCCGTCAGCCGGCTGAGCACCGTGAACTCCAGCACCAGGCTGCCGGCCCCTGCGCTGCATGTCTCGGTGATCTCAGCTTCGTCGCTGCTGCTGCTGCTGCTGCTGCTGCTGCTGCTGTTGCCCCCCGTCCCGTGCAGTGGTGAGTTCTGATAAAATGGGATCCCGTGCCGCAGGTTCACCCGCGGATACGGCATCCCCGTCGGCGAGTAAAAGGCCGGCAGCAGCCGCGTCGCCAGGTCCAGCGCCAGCCGCAGCAGCTGGCCGTCGTACTGCAGCCCGTTCGGCCACGTCGGCCACGCGGCCGCCTCGTATCCCGCAATCGGCAGCTCGCCCACTGCAAACAGATGGCCGCTCAGCAGGCCCCCGACGCCCCGGATCACCGTCTCAAACACCTGCACCTTGCTGTCCACGTCGAATCCCCGTCCGCGCTGGCCCTGACCCGAAGACCCGGCCTGTCCGTCGCCGTACTGCTCCACCAGAGCCGCCACGCCGTCCTGGAAGTCGCGCAGCGCCTTGGGCCCCACGTCGCCGTCTTCTGCCGGCGCCGACGCAAGAATCGCCAGCGTCGACAGGCTGTCGATCAGCGTCAGCGAGTAGTTGCCGAGAACGTCGTTGAGCGCCAGGTTGTCCGGGTTTTGCACGTCTCGTGTCAGGGGCGTGCACGACACCGACCGGAGCTGCCGCAAACCAACGTCAGTCTTGTCGACAGAAAGCTATTTTCTCGTAAAATCTCACCTCGTCTTCCGGAAACGCAATCTGCATGTAGTTGTCGTAGCCGTGGTAAAACATCTTGACCGTCTCCCGCCGCAGCTCCACTATGCGCTCGCTGCGCATTGCCGACACTGCCGTCGGCCAGCTTGCCGACAACAACAGGAGAACCCACGGCAGCAGCGCCATCATCGGCCCTTGGTGCCGCCGACTGGCACCTCCTCGCATCCTCGGCGCCGTCCATGAGCGTCCGCAATCCTGCAGCCGCCCGCTCGCGTGCCGCCTCGCGCCCGACAGAGGCATCACCGGTGTCGGTAGCAGATCAAAACGGTGGAAGCCGACATCAGAACTGGGTCAGACAATGGGGAACTCTGGGCGAAAGCGATTGACCGTGGCCGCCTCATATGGCAGATTTCTCCTCCCAAAAAGATACAAAAGGTGTCCCCGCCGCCCCCAAAAAATGAAGCTCAGTCACTACGCAAAGCAAAGCCGATCCAGATCGTGCAGGCCGGTCTCGTGTTCGCATTGAACCATTGCAGAGACAGCGTATTATGCGGCAACGTTGCCTGACTTTATGCCCGCCACACGAGGCTGAACTGTGGCTAATCCCGCCATCACGTGCTTAGCCCGCGAACAGCCTTCTTTCTTCTCCATCAGTCAGCCCGTGGAGCAATCATCGGTCTCGCATTACTCACATTGCTCACACGGCCTTATCCAAGGGCAAGATTCACCTTCGCGGGGAAATTTCCGGAATCTTCTGAGAGCATTACGTATTACAACTTACTCGAACGCGCCGGTTTCGGCTAATATCACAAGCGACAACGTTATGACGCTGTCCCTTCACTCATCTATTGCTTGCATTCCACAAATAGCCGCTAGAGCTCATTGCATCGTGACGAACAGAAGGCTGCAACCGTTACTCAGCAATCACATCGTAAGAACAAGATGCATGACGACACTCACCTCCACGTCACATCCACAGCTGCAAAGACATCATCTAAACGGGTGTCTCCCTGCTTCGCAGCACTGACTTGTCACTTGTCTGATTCATGCCCTCCCCGTCATATGCTCGCAAGATGATCACCCAAGCCCAGCGAAATGCAATCCCCCTTTTCACTGCAGCTTCCAAGCCTTACCTAACCCTTGCCTGGCTTCCTTGAGACCGTTCGCAAATCAAATGTCGGGATTAGCAAAAGAAAATAATATGATAGCGGGCTGGTTGCTGCAGGTACCCGAACTGGCACCCGGATGAGCCCTGGCAAACGATAACTGCTGTGCAGTGTGATTGGGCCTTGGGTGCACTGACAATAAGACCATACGACGTACCGAGTAGATACGTATCGACGTCCCCGGCAGCGCTTGACGGTGGTTTGAAATACACGAGGCACGCCGAAATTATTGCCAAAACAGTCGTGGCATTCTGATCATTATAACAATACGTAATAGGCCTTGTGGTCACGGTGTCCTCGTGTAAAGCAAGCGCAAAAAGCATCCCTTTCTGATCAAAAACGCCGCCCCCAAAAACCGAACTTGTCATCCCTCTACAGTAAGAGCTTTCCCCTCCCAAAGGACTTTTGAGTGCCCATCAAAACAAGAATACACCATGCACAAAAGGGAAAGTAATAGTTTATAAAAAGAACACGCCCAGTTATCCAACTAGTATCGGCGTCCCGAGCCTCTATACGTGTCGACCGATGTACCCAAATTCCTTGCGGCATATCATAATCCCATCGAGTTAAAGCATAGTAATAAGGAATGGAGCATGTACAGTGGTTTTTTGTTCACGACCGGTATGAGTCAGGTGGCATGCGCCGGCTGTGGAGTTGCTCGTACGAGCTCTGCGAAACTCTTTCATTATGCGGCGACAGCGTGAGAGGCCCATAGGGCGCGGCGTTCTGCATGCTGGCGGAAGATATCGGCGTCGGAGGCGGAAGGTGAATCAGGTTATCCGAAGCCGAGCCGGTGCTGACGACTGCAGCCCCGGAATTGCCAGTAACGGTTCCGTCCAGCATGCGGATGTCGTCTTGGCCGGGCGACGCAGAAGGAGAATCGCTATAGTACTTCCGGTCCAGCTGGGCGTTCACCTCGCTATGGTCGTCCTCATCGTAGTGCATCGCATAGTTGACGTTGTCCTGCTGGGGCGGCGGCAGGCTGTACTGCGGGTGAGTCAGCCCAGCAGGACTGAAGCCGCCAGTCCACGGTGCCGCCATGACTGGGGCGACTTCGGCATGATGCGGCTGGCTGGCGATGCTGGGCGCAGACGACTTGCGTTGCCTCGTACGGCGACGACGGCGGCGGATTTTGGTAAACTCGTCCATATCTGCTTCCTCGAGTTCCAGGCGGACCAGAATCATCTCGATGTCTGCAGCCTTCCAGTCATGCTTTTTGCCGCCTCCTTTCTCCTTCATCAGGGTCGTAATCCGCGTAAAGCGCTGTGCTTCGTCTTCACGCCACGCCTCCAACAAGCATTCCAACTAAGGAGTGTCAGTACATCAGAGCAGAGAGGCAAGAGAAGCACAGAAGCCTTACCTCGTCTTTTGGCCAGAGGATAAACCGGCGGAAGCACCGAGTAAACTTCATCTGCAGGCAGGCAGTCGCCTGCGAGCCGGGATACCTCTCGGCGTACTGGCTCGTGATGGCATCCCACATGCCCTTGCCACGCGTGCCCTTGAACTGCTCGTGCAGCTCAAACAGGTAGCGATCCTCTTCGCTGGCCCTCTCGCTGAGCACCAACGACGGCTGATCAGTCGTGACACTGGCGAACAGCTCTGGAGACACGTTTACCCGTGAAAGAGTGGCCGAACTGGTGCTAGCATTCGCATCGGACCCTGACCGAGCCGTGCTGAAGGCGCCGGCATTGCTGCTTCCGCCAACCATGTACGCTCGCATGTCGTTGCCGATGCCCTGCTGGCTTCTGGGGGTGCTTTGGACTTCCGAGACGCTGGCGTCGAGAGACAGACTCGCGTGGGTGCTGGCTCTCGGCGACTGGCGGGCGCGCTTCGCCGACGGCCCCGTAGGCTGTTGGTGGGCGGACGACTGGCTCTGGTACACGGCATGGACGGTGGTGGGATCTCTGTATCCCTGGAGACTTGTGCCGCCACGAGACGCACGGAACTGCGCCGGCTGCGTATGACCGAGAATGGGAAGGGCGTGCTGCTGCATCGTCGACTGCTGCTGCTGGCTGGCGTGCATCTGGCTCATGGACGGTATCGACGTGGTGGAGAGGCCATGTGGGCTCTGCTGCTGGTGCTGCTGCTGCTGGTCGTAGGAATGATGCGGCTGCGGAAGCGGCCGTCCGGTGGGATAGTATCCAGTGTTGGGGTTCAAGAAGGAGCTGTACTCCATGTTGGGGTTGGACGAGGCGTCCTGTGCAGTCGGCTCGCCGTATGTGCTGAAGTGGTCGTAGTTTTCCCCAAACGAGGATGTGTGAGGTGTGTGCATGGGGCCGGTAGACGTTCCTTGGAAGGTCGACAGCATTATTGATGATGTGTTGATGTCGGGAGGAGATGCCAATACGGCGTAGAGATATTGGCAAGAAGATTGTCTGCCACAAAGGCCAGAAGCAGAGGAGAAGAAGAGAAGAGGTACTTATAAAGGGAGAAGGCCGGCCACGGTAGCGCAGAGGAGGTGGAGGGGGCTCGGGCTAGTGTCAGAGCGCAGCAGGAAGGACGTGCTCACACAGTCCTGGTTGTACTTTCCAGACGGACGATGTAAGACGAGAGCAGGTTTTGAGCGTGAGAGTGAAAGAGGAGAGCCGAGACGGGAGAGAGATGGCAAAAGAGACGAATTGCGTGGAGAAAAGGACGGAGTGGGTTGAAGACAGGGAATGGAGGAAGGAGTCAACAGGCGGGCTGTAGGAGCGGAGAAACAGAAGGAACCGGTCATAAAGACGAAGGAGAGAGGCGGGCTTTCTAATAGTTTGGGGCCAGAGCGCCGGCGGTGCCTTCCCTCTACGCGTAAACTTTCCGATCTGTTGACGCTCGATGTGTCTGCATATTTTTATTATTTTTCGATCCGTCTGGGGGCGGGCTATTTGTAAAGAGGAGGGCCAGCAGCCGGGACGGAGATGAAGTACTCCGTACTTGTCTGGTATCCAGATCGTCATAGTGGACTGGTGCGCTAGCCAGCTGCACTGGCTACTCCGTGCTCTGGCTCCTTCGCCCCTGGCCCCAGCGTCTCTACGTGGAGAAGTGCTCTACAGTAAGTCCAGCCCTAAGGAGGACGGTCTAGTACTATGTAGTACTGAGTACCGGTGAGTCTAGCGGAGAGTTCCATCGGCCAGCAAAGGCGAGAGCGGTATACGAGATGCCTGCGCTAGCCGGATGTATTGTACTTTTCACTGGCAAGACAGAATTACATACGGAGTAGTGCTGTACTATGTACGGAGTCGTAGCCCAAGGGGGGGTGCAGGGGGGTGCAGGAAGAGGGCTCCGGGAATGAGCGAGGTTGCGCGGCTGTCGCTGAAGGCAGTGGGGGAGGTCGCCCCCCTGAAAGAAGGAGGGGGTGGCAAGCAGAAACGAGTCTATTGGAGGCACTGGGGGCGGGAGAAGTACCGTTTACTGTGCAAGATACTTTACATGGTATAAGACGACGGCAGAACTGCAGAGTGCTACACCGTGCTGCAGGCTTGCAGATCCGACAGAAGGCGCTTACAGCCGCTTCACATGCTGTCTTTTCGACGAGGACATTGAGGAGACGCGCGGGTAGCAATGCGACAAGAGTTTGCTGTGCCGAGTGCCGAGTGTGAGTGCTGGGCGACGGGCGACGGAATTGTGGAATTGCCACTGCAGGACTAGCAAATGTTCTGGGCGAGGCTTCGGAGTCCTACATGATAGTAGATGCTGATCTGGGGAGTGGGGTGATTGAAAGCCAGTGCACTAGACATGGAAGGGGAAAAGTAGGCCGTCTTAGGAGGTAAATCACGGACGGGGGCTTGTTGCAGATCAGCCAATTTGGGGGGCGGCATGCGCTCCAGAGAACTAAGGAAAGGCCAGGCGCAAATCCGTTGCAGGACGATTATTAGCCGGCCAGACGAGGGAAACGATTCATCATACGAGGCGGATTCCGGGTGACACATGTGAATGAGGATACCGCTATCTTGCTCAAAGGGATGAACGCATGCTCACACCGTACTAAATACGGAAGAATAAATAAGAGAGAATGGCCCGCACGGGCGAACCTACACCTACGTCGTAGAATAGGCGCTCTCTCGTGCTGTCTTAGCGTCTATTTCCTAGCCACGCCCCCTTCTCCGGGGTCTAATATTGTTGCGCTTGTCTTGTTTCTGCATTGGTAAGCTTTGCCTTTGCCGTTTTGCCTCTCAACACAAAGGGCAGCCAATGTTCTTTTGGTCTTTTGTCTTTTGCGTGCTCGGAGAAAACATGGTCCTGTCTAGCCTCCAAACAAGTCAAAAATATCTCCGGGCGGTCGAGATGGGCGTGCTTTTTCTCGATCTTAGGGGGGTGTAAGAGGGAAGAAGCACGCAAAACGAAGGGACGACGGTACGATGAGGCCTGGAACACTGCCCAAGTGCACACTAATGATCGTGGCCGGGCATTGGAAGTAGCGAAAGCCGGCGGGATTTTGGTATCAGAGCTCGAAGCGCAAAACACAGAGCACAGAGCGCACAATCCAAAATGCACGGTGCAACAAGGGGGAGAACACGCAGAGAAATGGAAAAGGCAACATAAGTTCAAAAGAAAGAAGAGGGAGGGCTGAAGAAGTAAACGGTTGCAACCTTTCAGGGCTACACAGCAGCACAGTCGAGAAGACAGCGAGCCAGGATAGGAAGTAAGTTGCAAGGGTACGGAGAACGAGGGGCCAAGATACGGGATACTCGGACCCCATTCCTTATCTGGGGGGGATTCTAGAGAGGTTCGGAGTACTCCGTCGAGACGAAAAAGCAAAGTGACAGGTGGGCTTCTCTCCCTCTACCGCGTGCAACCGAAAGCAGGCCATGCCGATGGTCGGCCAGCTGCCGCAGGGCAGACGAGCAGGAGGAAGGGTGTCGTAGGAAGGAGCAGGGGGGAGAAGAAGGGGACCGAAAAGGGCAAACCTTCTTAGGATGCTTGATGAAAAAGAAAGCATAGGCGCAACACGAGGTGCAGGGAACAAAATTAAATGGTACTGCCTGAGACAGGGTAGCATTTCAGTGTGAAGACGCATGCGACTGGATTAAACAAAATAACAAAGAGAGGGGGGGGCGGAGGAGAGGCAATGCGCAGAGGATAAAGAGAGGTCGAGAAGGAGGCGAAAAGAACGACAAGAGATAGGCAAGCGAGCATGGGCCCAAGAACAAAGGCATGTGATGTACCCCCGACACGGAAGAAATACGCTTGTTTGCAAACGGAATTGGGCTCGCTCAGCCAAGGAAAAAGAAAAGAAGAATCGGCAAATCGGCAAGCGGCCTCGAACACGAAACAGAAGAGCAGAAGAGAACATTGAATTGAGACTATGAAGAAGGCAGAAGAGCGAACGAGAGATGACGAGAGGGGGCGATAGAGAGCGAGAGAGAGCAAAAGAGAGCGAGGGCATACGCATGTTACAGCAGTGCTGCCAATGTCAACGGCAGGACTGCCGGCAGAGTCCAACACCGGTAGTTCCCATCACCTTGCTGTTGGTGGTTGTGTCGCAGTGCAGTCGCAGCTCCACCACCTCCCTTATGCCGCTTTCGTCTCGCTCCTGCCAGGCGTCTCTGTGGCTGCCCCAAATCAGATGACCGACAGTCGCCGCGGACAAGCCAGTAGTGCCCGTTTTCGTATTCCTGATCAGCCTCATCCTTGCAGGGGAAGGGGGGGACGAAGGAGGCGGTGGAAGGGGGGGGGGGGGGGGGGGGGGGGGGCAGCAGGGGAGAGGCCTTTCCCTGTTCGGCTTGTCCAGCTACAATGTATATTGGCGTCGCCATGGCTTACATGAGCGTGGTGTAGGAGGGTGTGGTCGTCCGGGGAGAGCGAGCCGGATTGGCTTGGATTGGATTGCAGGGCAGCAGGCGAGACGGGGCACGGGGAAGCGAGACGAGAGAAGAAGCAAAAGCAAGAAAGGGCTGACGTCCTTGTGTTGACGTCCAAACCGAGCTGTCGACTCTGTGCCGACCGCGGAAATGCAGCCGGCTGAACTCCTGAATACAATTTCCCTTTGGCTCAGACAGCGTCTAACACAATTTTTGTGCGACGGCCGCAGCATTTGCACGCGGCCAATCGCTTACAAGCCATCTTGCATGATGTCCACCCCCCGGCACGTCCTCCTGCTGTCCTGCTTGCTTGCTTCTTCTGCTTCCAAAGCGTTCCGCCCTCTGATGTAGTGCAAGTCGGCCCTTTGGGCAGTCAGACGCACGGTGCACGGTTCACGGTGCACGGTGCATTGTCTCGACCGGAGTGCAAAAGCACCTCACACCGAATTAGCCAATGTGTGGCGTAGGATGGCCCCACCCCTACCAGACTGTCGGGTCGGTCCATCGTCCGGAGCGCAGATGCTGATGCTGCCCTGAGACACGCTAGAGACTACCGCATCCACAGCGCCCCCCTAAGCTGCACTTTCAGCGCTAGAGCCTGCTGGTGGACAGGGTGTAACGATGAAGAAAGGGCGACGCTCTTTCGCGTGTGAACCTTGTTTTAATTGCACTTTCCAAATAGTCCCGTACTTTCACTCGTCCGCCACGGGCGAAGCCTCTCTACCATGCTGATTGGCCGTCTCGCCCTGCAGCTTGTTCGATTTCGATGCTCTCTTGCCACGTTCATTTCCCGGGTCGTCCAAGTTCGTCCCAGACGCGTGCCAGGTCCCTCTGTCGTGTCTCCGTCCTACGACGCATCGTATTGCGCCATCCGACCTGTAGGAGCCGAGCCTGTCGCACTCTGGACTCCAGCCCGAATGTCTGAGAGAATGGAAGAACGGAAAACACGCACGCAGCACTGTGACTGCCCCACAGCTAGTCGTGTCCCATTGGTCAGAATGCGGAGGTCCCCGCACATACCACATATTGACCCGCCCCTCCACTTTAAATGTGCGCCCCATACCCGCGCGCTTGCAATATGCACGATTCTGCTACCCCCTCGCATTCCCACGCTGAACGAACGCTGTACCGCTATCTATTCAGTCGTCTTGTGCAGACGAAAAGAAAATGGGTTATTTTCCTGTATCTTGTTCCCACGGCTCTTATCGGTTCCGCCCCCGAGCTATGCACCTCGCTTGTGGTCCGGCAACTCTAGTAATTTTAGCCAACGTACGACTAATAATACTGAGAAGTGACCAGCCTGGCTCTACCGATTTCGAGATTGCGGCCCGAGCTTGAGCTTGCGCTGTATCTGCTAGCCCGAGACTTGCGCATTCTGTGTCCCTTTACGGGAAAGCACCGTCCGAGCCCAGACGCCCCTGTTTGCAGAGGCCGGAGAAGATGGGATGCACGAACAACAGGGGAAGAAAGGAAATCGAACCTCGAAAACAACGAAAGTGAAAATGGATAATAAGAGAATTAACGACAAGGATGGGGTTGACGTGAGACGGGCTAAAGTGCACAGCTGAGATTCCCCCAGGGATTGCGAATGTGGCGTAAAAGAAGAAATATAGCGGCTTGTAACAGCCGGACTTGGGTGCAAGAAAAAAAAATAAAAAATAAAAAATAAAAGAGTGGACATGGCGAGACAGGACAGGGGAAAGAAATCAGGGAAAAATTGGTATAAGTAATCCCGCCTTGTTTCCAGGCCCCTCTCTTCCCCGGTTGCCAAGGTCAGGAGGAAGCTGGAGGAATCAAGCATACTTGCACTCTTGCTGTGCGCTCTTCTCCTCAGAAGCCCCTATCTGCACAGCCCGCCAGCACTTTAGCATGTGATGCCAGCATCCACCCATTGACATCCGGCGACGGCCATCTCACAGCCGCCGCGTCACCAGATCGCAGTCCTCCATCTGAAAGACTCTTGCGTCCTCTTATCATGGAACAGCCACGGCTGATCGCGACGTTGCCGCTGTATCTTACCAAACGTTGGCTCTGGTCCGGCATCTTTTATGCATGTGTTCTTCCGGGCTTGGCTTCTGTCGCGTCCGTTTCCTGGCCTGACAGCCCCCCTGTCTGTACATGCGACGTGGTATTAGAATTGGCGCGTCATTGTCCTTGTTTGGCGTCCTGCATCCGCATCACACATCCCCCTGTTTTTTTTTTTTTCAACCCACCCACCCACTCCGGCTGAGAGTCACAGACCTGCTCGTAAGATAATAGTACGTACGGATTACTTCATACAGACAAAGCAATGGCGCACATCTGCTGCACAGAGCAAAAGAGGCATTGTCTCCCAATGGCTCTTCTGGCGTTCATTTTAAGCTGTCACCAATTTGAGGTTTGCGTCTCGAACCTCCCTTGTCTATACTGCTATTATGCATCACTCTCCTGCTGTCTCCAACTCGATCACATCTGATGGGGGCTAAACAACTGCATGTGTTGGCGGGAAGGACAGCCCACCCTTCCGCCAAACAGCCACTGAAGAGCGTTGGCCGGCTCCTAGGAGGAACCTTCTCGCTTCGGTCTGACGGCCGTTTAATTCCATCTCCCCACCCACCCTTCTTTGCTTTGCCGCCTTCCCATCCTCGACCTCGACCCCGTCCTCCTACATTGTACATGGCACTGAGTACATATCTGTACGGCATGCATAGTAGTGTCTCCTTCTGCCTCGTCCGGCAGGCTCTTCTGCATGTGTCCAAGCACCCTCGGCCCTTCTCTGGCGACCGCTCGTGCTGCGCCTCTTGGTGCAAGACGTCAACGACCGCCTACATACTATGTAGTAGACAAGGGACATGCTTGCATCGTCACGGCCTGCATCTGGAAAGACGCCTGATGGCGCCAAAAGTCACACTAAATGTCATGTACTCTGTATGCTGTTTGTACTCGTACCTGTGTAGGGCTTGTGCGCACATCTCACAGGGCGGCCAGATAAGGTGTGGAGCAGGCCGCTGCTTTGAGTACTTTATGCCGTACGGAGAACAGACTGGGCTGACTGGTCAGATGGATCGAGGAAGCCCCAGGGATCTGCTGGCTCCCCCACCCTCGTCTGCACTCTCGACTTTGGATACAACCCTACGGGGCCTGTGGGCAAGAAAGGCAGAGGCCTGCCTATTCCCGTCGACCATGACACGTCGAAATGATCACGCACACCCTCCCCTTTCTTCCAACTGCTCCTGACTGTTTTCTCTCAAACCCCTTCTCCTGCGTCTGCTATGGACGGATGGCAGCCAACTCGGGACCGATCGTTGTTGCCCTGCAGGGTATATAAATTGTGCATAACACATATTTCTCCAAGGACGGCCAGAAAGGGTGATGGAAGAGGCGACCGGCCCTTCCAATTTGCATGTACGCGTAGTGTGTTCCATGTATACTGTCTACGACTGTTACTAGTACTGAGCTGATGTGCTACTATGTACGGAGTATGTGTTCTGCCTCGGTCTAAACCTGCGCACCCCCTCCCATCTGGCGCAATTATTTCAGCTCAAGGTCGTCTAGCTCTCTGGTCTGGTCAGAAAGCCCATATCTGTGACGCCACCAAAAATGTAAATACAATTGAAGATTTTGCATGAGCAAAGCATAATCAACCGGCTAGCGCGCCGATGGGCAGTGCATTAGAATAGGGGATGGTCTAGACCGCTGGGACAAGCAACTGTCAGAAGATCTGGGATGCCAATGACGGCAGAGATCATGTACGTGATCGAGTAGGTCTAGATGGGCAAAAGAACTGTACATGACGACAAGTGGAAGAATGCGGGCTCGTACACGGTACGGCTATAGGCTGGACATCCCATGACGTCCTTGGCGATGAGTCCTCATGACTCCGGGATGCTCCCCGCGACGCTCGAAACGCCGGCGTGCTTCTTTCCTGCCGTCTGGCTGAAGCTTACATGGTAGGGGCCTCTAGCGGCTAGGCAGCCAAGATATGGCGATGGCCTCAGCGGAACTACGGCACTTCTGCATACCTAGCTCGATGATCTGCCCAATGCCGGCGCCGAAACTGTGACGGAGCAGCAGGAGGATAAGGGCAGAGGGAGGGATGGGTTAGCCTCCCGATGTGGCGATACGTGGTAGCTGACGAGGGAAGATCCCAGGTCTTTTCGTTCTGTCTCACTCAGTCCATCGTTTCAGCTCTGCTGGCAAAGCCCGAAAGTGGCCGGCCGTCTTGGAACGCTGACTGCGCTCACAGCGAGCGGCCAGCTATTGACACGGAGTACAGAGTACGGCATACGGCATACGGCGTCCGGCGGCACTTTTGCGGCTGCCGTGGCCAGTCTCAAACGTCTCGAACGTCTGGTGGTGCCACTGCACATGTCGACCTATCGATCCCTCCGTCCCCCGAGCGCTATCGCCAGCCGGTGCGCCCGCGCTCGCGCTATGCCGCTAGCCCTCGCAGCAGCGTACTTGTATGGTGTCTGGCGATGCTGATGCTGGTTATATTGCCTCGACAGCCAGTTCCGCTGCTGCGACTAGGGCCGTAAGAGGAAATCACCGTCGAGCCCAACGACGCCGTCGACGAATAATGTCTCGTCTCTGCTCCCGGGCCGAACGGTCAGCGCAGCTACGCCGTACTCGTAGATGGCGCGGACGATTGGCAGCGAACGAGCTGGCCTGCGCTCGGAGCTGCAGCCAATCGCCACGGCTGATCCGGTCTGAGGACTCTGTCCAAGCCTCCATAGCCTCACCCCCCTCCCTCGTTCCCTTTCCCTCTCTCTGCTTCTCCTTCTCCTCTCCACCTCCCGCCCTAGCCTCAGGGCCAAGCTGGTTAGTGATGTGCGCGCAAGTATGGGATACTCCTGCCACTACCAACGCAGAGACAGGTCTATCCCAGTCTGCCCAGCAGCGCACAGGGCAGTGCTTGGACCCGAGCCGCTAAGCTTGGCATCTCTTTGTCTCCCACCTGCTGTCATGTTTCGGCTCTTCAGCTGTCCCTCTGCTCCTGAAATTCCCTCCTATCGGTGCTGCAGGACAAAGAAGACGTTCGAGAAGAACGTGGGAGCGCGCCCGGTCGTGGCTGCTTCCTTCTCCCTTGCATCTCCCACGTTTTCCCGCACCCCTTGCCCATCCCAGGGCCCGAAGGGGAAGGAGGCACGAGGAGCGCATTCCGCGCCCAGAGCAGGCGAGAGAAATAGTACGCCGTGTCTGACAAATAGCCAGAAACCACCAAAGCCTGCTGCCCGGCCGCGCTTTCTTCTTTTCGACAGGACCTTGTGCTACCAGCTTGCGCTGGCTGTGCTGCGGTCCCGGCATCTGATTGGCCCGTTAGCGACCGCGCCTGTTGGGCGTGAGGGAGAAAAAGACGTTTTCTTCCCTGCAACGACGCCAAGCCAAGGCGTCTCGACAGGGAATCACCGCCGCCACCGCCGTCGCCCTACGCCCAACCAACAGGCAGCTGCCACAATCCATGTCCCCCAAATCTCCCAACAGCGCATCTCGCGGCGGTTGACAGGCAACAGACAGCGGGCTGTGAGGTTGTCTCGGCTAGGCTGACAAGAGCTTTGACAGCAAAGCATGTCTGGGTGCCAACACCGGGCAAGGCGCAACAGCTCGGAAGCTCAAAAGCTCAAAAGCTCGCATCGCGCGCCTCTCTGATCGTGCTGCCCAGCCAGACTGGCCGCCTGGAGAACGCCCGCAGGCACATGCACATGCCCGTGAGACCGTACTTTTGTCCTCAGCACAGCCCGCATCTCCGACCGGATGCCTGACCTCAGATGAGGCAGCAGGGTCCGATTTGGTGGGGAGAGATGAGCTCCACACCACCACCCTCTGCGAATAGTGCGAGTGCTCCATACGAGTGAGATACGAAGCATGCTGCTCCTCAGAGTACTGTAGCCAGAGCAGACACAAGCCGTTGCCAGCGACATCGTTGCGATTCGGCGTCCCCGTTTTCGGCCTTGTGCCAAGAACAAAGGGGCGGGAGAGGCGAAAAAAAAAAGGAGAAAGAAAAAAAAGGGCCAAAGAAAACAGGCTGCTTTCATGACTCTATCGAATTGAAAATTGCCGTTCCACAACTTTCAATAATGTTACGGCCTTTCTTCAGCCTCTCCGACTCTTGCCTTGATCTGCCTGCTGGCGCATGCGTTCGGGCGCGCAGTGGTAATAAGCAAAAGCCGCCGGTGGCTTTTTTTCTTTGTTGCTAGAGCATTCCCCGGAGACCATCTCCAGCTCCCGCCACATGACCCCAGACTTATCCGGACCTCGGGGCAATGTTAGGCTTAGCCTCTGGCGCTGCCTTCCTGGTCGGCGAACAGGCCGTGTAGCATGTAAGCTAATTTCACGCCTAGGAATGGTTTGTAAGATAGTACTGCCGATTTGTCAATCACGCACACCCGCCATCTGGCCACTTGGCCAGTACCTGATCGAGTCGGGACATCTCCATTTCCCTTGGCCTCATTGCGAGTTTTCCGCTTTTGATGTATGGCCTGGCTTTCGTGCCTCAATCGCATATTGACGATGCCGAACTTTGGTGCCTATCGTCGTCCTCGCCGAGAGGGATAGCAAGACCCAACGAGAAGGCGGCAGAGATAGGGGCCAGCCTCTGCAGCCAACAAGACCAGCTTTGTCTCTCTTCCGGCATGCATCACACTGACAAAAATAGCGGCAGGCTCCGAACTCTGCAGCTTTGACGTCCCTTCTGGTGCGGTGTTCCCAATTCACCATTGCTGAGATATTTATATCACTCTGCAAGGGAGAACACGACACAAAAGGGAGACGGCCAGTTTGTCCTGTACAACCCCCACTACGAAGAACTGCCTGTTCTTCGCCCCTTCATTTCGACTATTTCCCCCCGTTTTCACAAATCAGAAAGTGTGAGGGACGGATTCCTTTCGCCTCCATTGTCCCATGACCAGTGGGTTCGAAGATCAGGGATGATCCCCAAAGAGATGACAGCTGAATGCTATACAGTACTGTTATGTAGATGTAGATGTGACAACTGTGTATCGGTATGGAAGCCCTCAAAGAACATATCCTTACTCCCACTGGGATTATTCCGATAGCCCTCCCCTAGTGCCTTAATGTTCGCACTTGTAACCAACACAGATACTCGCATTCGGGACGCATCCGTGAAACAAGCGAGCCACTGACAGCATTGCCACCGCCAAGGTCCCGGCAGAGTGTCCTTACACATAGCACTCTGTCACAAGCTACCGCGCGACAAAACGTACTTCGGAAGAGTTCCTTAAGGGCGTCAGGTGCTTTTTGGACGAGATGCAACCACTGTATATCATTTCTTTTGCAATAACCGGATTTTAGAAGCTCTGATGGGTGTTCCTATCGTATATCACACATAGGAAACGGGAAGAAATAGAGAGAATGCGTAAAACGATCCATAGTAGGGTAATGGAAAAGGATGAATTAGGGTGAATAAAAAGTCATGGGAAATTTCAGCCAGAAGCATCTACCCTGAACGCCAAAATATCAAACAAACCTATGCACCGTCTTCCGCCAGACCGCCCGAATCCAAAAACATATCGTTTTGTGACAAGCCAGTGTAAAAAGGAAAAAAGGAAAGGGGGACGGAGAAAGGGTAAGGGGACGTGGTAAGTCAGAAGACGCATGCTTTTCCTGTCTTTTTGTCGGCGTAAAGCGCGTTAGAGAAGATGTGAGGGGGCGGAGGAGAAGACAGGAAGTACAAGAGGGGTCGTCATGATGGGCATATCTGCGTGTAGGTGATAGTTCGCCATTTCGGCCAAGAGTCTGGACCAAATGCCCTCCTCCTCTCCTCTTTGCTTCTTCACCCCTCCCGGGTCCGCCTTTCAAAGAAAGCGGCATGAACGACATGTCATTAAGAGCAAACATAGCTTTTGCCAGAAATAATGCCACAGTGGCGAAAAAAAATAGAAAGGCCTTATCGTAAAAAACGGGAAGAAAAAAGGCTAGATGCGAGTCGGCTGTACGATGTCGGCTTTGTCTGCAGCCCGAGCATCTCTCTAAGCACCCTCCATTGGCGGTACGTACGAGTAGTTGAAGTCCAGGAGGTTGTCCAGCATCCAGTGTTGAGGGTCAAAGAAGTCGTAGCTAGATGGGTTTGCGTCATACGACACTCCGCCGCCAAGCATACCGTTGTGTCCATGGCCAGCCAGTCCGGCAGTGATGCCAGCGGCCAGCGCGCCATTTGACACCGACGTGATGATGTTTGGGAGGGGGAGGCCGTGGTTTGAGGCCATCATGCCGGCATCCATGTGCGACGACGAGGCCGTGGACTCGTTCGCTGAGTCTGGGTTGGTTGGTTGTTTCAAAGCTGCAACTGAAGTGTGTTAGTCCTGCATGTGACAGAGCCGTCTTTTGCGACAGAAGAGAAAGAGAAAAACAAAAAAGGAGATGGGAAAAAAAGAGAAAACAAGAAAACAGAGAAGGAAAAAACACACTATCCAGAGTGCCTCGACCCCTTGCCTGGTACTCTTCTCGCCAGTGCCAGATCGAGTCGAAGACGAGGCTCATGCTGTGCCGACAGCGCACCTTCAGCTGCAGGGTGTCGTCAATCTCGACAGCGCTGTCGTCGTCCAGGTACGCCCGGGCCGGCTGCGTCTCTAGCCGCGCCCCGTTCCACATCTGCACCATCAGCTCGGCCAGCCTCCACTGGAGGTCGTTGTGCACCACGCTGGTGGACCGGATGGCGCCAATGGTGCGGTGGAAGAGGCGGCGGCCGCGGTCGTAGTCGATGGCGCCGGAAAAGAAGGAGCGCATCAGCTTGAGGAGGGCAAAGCCGGCGGCCACCAGCATCTGCTGCAGGTAGTTGGACGCGTACTTGAGCGTATCGATGCCAATGTGCTCTTGTGGTGAGGACGGCGACGAGACGGTGCTGTTGCTGATAATGTCTTCCAGGAAGCTGACGGTAGAGCGCCACAGCCCCATGAGGTCGTCGAGATAGCCAGGCGTCGAGCTCGCATCGAAGAAGCCGGCCAGGCGCAGGTGCAGGCCGGCGGCCTTGAGATGGAACGACACAATGTGAGAGAGGCTGCGCGACATGACATCGGCATGGAGCTCGCCGAACTCGCGGCGGAAGACGCGCATCAGCATGGAGCGGTGCTCGTCGCCGGCGACGCCGCGGGAGTCGCTGGCATTGCTGTACATCTCCTTGGAAACCTTGTCGCAGAAGCGCTCGATTTGCAGGCGGGCCTCCAGCTCGGCCGACAGCTGGAAGGGCCCGGACTCGCCGGATCGGGTGGCCAGCGTCCAGTCGTAGAGCGAGGAGGCTGGCTGGCCGTAGCCGGTGGCGACGTTTTGGGCGACAATGTTGCAGACGGCCCAGGTGACGACCCGGTCGTGGAGCTGGTCCTTGTTCAGCTCGATGGCGACGCGGGTGAAGTCGTTGATGTGGTTCGGGCGGTGGAGGCCGATGCCGGTGGCCGTCTTCATCATGACGCCGCAGAGGATGTGGGTGGGATCGGAGCTGGTGTTGCTGGTGGGCAGCGGCCAGGTGCAGAGGAGACACATGGCCTTGACGACAAAATGTGAGCCGGGCACCTCGCCGATGGTCTTCCAGAGAAGCGTGTTGAGCGGGACGGAAATAGCCGTGAGGAGCGTCGGGTCAGAGACGTATCGACGGGCGGCCACGGCGACGATGGACCAGTAGAGCAACGGATGTTGCTGGTAGTACTGCTCTGGGGCCAAGGAGGTGTTGAGAAAGGGGAGAAAGGGGTGGTAGAAGAGCCAGAAGTCCTGGAACAGCTGTGCCTCGCCCTCCTCGGTCAAGCGGACTTCTTCGAGCTCGCGCACGATTCGCGGGACGCTGTAGGAGCCGCCGCGCTTGAGGTGCAGCAATGACGAGACAGCCTCGTCGGAGCCCATCAATGACGGGTTGCGCGTGTGGGAGTAGACGCTGTTGATGATGGGCGACTGCAGCTGAGAAGTGGACGGGCCGTCGTCGTCGTCGTCGATGACGAAGCCCTGGGACCGGGCCAGCTGGACGCTCCGCCGCAGCTTCTCAATCTCCTTTTCCATCTCGGCGTGCTTGGACCGCTTGCCGATGCGTTTGAAGTTGGATTCGATCTTGCATTGTAGCTTGAGCCGGTTGCACCGCGAGCAGCTGCGGAAGGGATCCTGGCTGACGTCGCATCGAAGCTGGACGAGACAGGTCAGTCAGATCGGGGGCCACGCACACAGCAGACGGCAGCAGACGGCAGCAGACGGCAGTAGACGGTAGCAGACGGGGGCAGACGGGGACAGCTTGTCTGGGGGCGGTTCGGGGCACAGCCGACGCGCCGGAAATATGCCGGCGGACAGCCGGAGGACGACGAGACTCACCTTTTGCTGGCGGCACTCGTTGCATGCGCGCTTGACGCCGGGCTGCCGCTTCTTCTCAGACGGGTCGCCGTTGTCGTCGTCGTTGAGCACGCTCCCGGGACTGCTGTCGAAACCGGCGCTAGCGGGTGCACCCGTGCTCCTTTTCCTCTTCACGCCGTTGATGTTGATGACACTTCGAACGCTCACCGGACTTGTCGGGCTCAGAGAGGCACCGCCGCCGGCTGCGAGGAGTGGCGATCCATCCATGAACGGACAGGGAATACCGCTCTCCGGCCGAGGGGCTGAGTGGAGTAATGGTACAAGAGAGGGGGGGATGACAAAAAGAAACGGAAGAGCAGGACGAGGCGGCAATTAGGATGACTGAGATTCTGTCCGCTGGAGATGTCTGAGCTTGGAGGCAGCGCCCATTCGATGACGCAGACGGTTAGGCCTCGATGTCGGGATCGACAAGCGACAGACAGCAGCAGAGGTCGAGCAATACAGTAAGATAAATCGAACGGGACGGTGCTTCGAGTCTTTTCTTTTCGCAATTGTCAAGAGTCAAGAGGTTGAATTGGGAGAACGGCCGCCCCGAAGGCGGAGGGGGCGGGGGAAAGAGCAGTGCGACGGGCTAAAAAAAAAAAATCCTTCATTGTTCTTGGGAAAGAGCACACCAAGAACAGAGGTGGGTACAGCAGTTTGCGTGCTTGGCCCCCACTCTCTCTCCTGATTGGCCGCGAGGACCACAATGGCCCGTCGCCACTGCAGGCGGCCGGCCTGATTGGCCAAGCACGGAAAGCGAGAGCATGCAAACCATGCATGGGTGGGGCCTAGGCACCTTCTGAATGGGCAGCCGCTACCGACTATCATTCTGGTGCAGCTAGGCAGGTAGCCCACCCATTGTGCTCGACCTTGCTGCCTCTCTGCTCGAGGCAGAGCAGGCCTGAGCTGCCCGAGAGAGTCGAGGCGGTTTTGCACCAGTAATGGCTGGTGCCGCCTGGCCGTAGTGTCCCGGCATTGAAGGGCCAGCTGTTGCCGTTCACGCCAGCCCAATGGGCGCTGCAACGAGGAGCACCCTCACAGCTGCATAAAGCTTTCGTCGCTCTGTTGACCTTGCAGCTTCCTGCTGCGACGCTGGCTTGCCCCATCTTGCATAGTACGCTCTGCTGCGAGGCCCCGCTTTCTGACCGGGCCCTTGTGCCCCGCTGCTGGCTTCCTTGCTCGACTTGGGATCCAGTGAGTCATTCCTCCATCCAACTCCTCCCCGCTGACCGGTTCAAGCTACGAGCACGAGCACTCGTCCAATCGTGACCCTGGCTGTCTCCTTCACGTGAACGCTCGTCCGCCCCGACGACAGCGACGGCAACGGCCATCGGGAGCACCGTCCAGCATGGCGTCGGCGCGCGCGACCACGCCACAGAGCGCTCTTCCGGCTCCCTCAACCGAAACCGGCAATCCTGGCCGGAAGCTAATCAGAGGACCGCTCCAGCCATCAGCCCACAACTCGCGGCCGTCTTCCTACACTCAATCGCCCAGGCCGAATAATGAAATCATGTTCGATCGGCAGAGGCCCGGCCCAGAAGGTGTATCGATGACCGCCTATTCTCAGTCCCCCCTTTTTTCACTCCCTTTCTCTCTCATTCGCCCGCCGCCCTGCTGACCCCTATCTCACAGCGGCCGTGATGGAGATATGTTCCACTGCGTTGCCACAGCCATTTGTCAACCCCGACGCCCCTCTCGTCCACGGATCCACGGCCACTCCCTCCCCGGCCCAATAAACAGGGAAGCCGGCCGATGCACTGGGGCCCGAACAAATACAACACGAAGCGTCCACACCATGACAGCTGCTGCAACAGCTGGAACAGCTGCAAGAGCTGCTGAGCCGGTTAGCTGTTCTGGCCACCGGCCCACTTCATTGAGTTCCCAGCAGTGGGGCGCCAACAGCACGCCTGACAATGACCCGGACACGTTTCGTTTGACAGGCTCCAATAAACCCTTCCTGCAACTTGCGGTATGCCTTTGAACCACGGTGGCGCATGCTCGTACACGTGCGAGTATGCTTTGTTGTTCTCGTCCCAGGCTGCCAGCCGCCCTCTGGTGCGCGGGGTGGTATTCGGGCACTTATTTTGACTGCACTGCGAGCCAATGGTATCGCAGGCCATATCACGGGCCGATGCCTACGGCTGTCGATATTGCCTTGCGCATGTGCTCGTCTTCCCGTAACCATCTTCCCGGCGGCGAATGCTTAGCTTTGGGCGCGGACGCATTCTGCCGGGATGCCTCCTCACCGCTGCACCAGACATGCAAGACGCGATTCGTGTGCAAAACAGGCAGCAATTGCAAGCTTGTGGCTCTCACCCGAGCCAGCATTCTTCGTGCCTATTGGCTCGCCTTTCTTCGATTATACGCCCCGTCTCTCTTTACTAGTGGCGACAATAGCGCTATAAGGCGGAAAGCTTCACTGGGTTGGGGCTCGAGATCGACATCACATAGCAGAGGTGGCAGGGTGCTAACCGGAGTTGATCTACTTTTACAATTCCAGTCATGCATCTTTTCGGGAAAATAAAGCATGTATGACCCTCACCGTTGTGCGACAAATCTCGGGGAGGTGCAGAGTAGGCATGACAGAGTCTTGTATCCCAACATATGGGCGGCTCTTCCCGTTCCAACATCCGTCCCCATGTCTCACGCAGTGTACGAGTACAGTCGAGGACTTTTTGCGTCTCGTCAGGTTCCCGGACTCTGGTTATCTCGTATCTTTTTCCAAACATAGCACAAAGAATACGATCTGACGGTTGAGCTTCCCGCTTGTGTGCATGCCTTGGAAAAGCAGCGGACAGGGATAGTTGACGAGCATAGCAAAACTGCGTGTGATATTCCACAGGTCATGTACCAAGCACTGTAAAAGCATGTACAAGGTGATACCACCAATAAGCTGCAATCCACGGTCACTCCCCATAAATCAGCGAGTCATTGGGGCCCCGGAAGAGCGTGAGCCAGCCTGTCAAAAGTTTGGGATTGACAACCTTGTTCTCCGATCGCGGGGGTAGACTAAATAACAAGCATTGGCAGGCGACAATGCCAAACTAAAAGCGCGCCCCCTATTCAGTGAGCCTGGCCGTCGGCGGGCAGCAAAGTCTTGTCGCATCGTTCAAGCTACGGAGACAATGCAATCGGACGGCCTCGCTACGCTACTTTATGTCGAGCAGAGTGCCGATTTGCGACTTTCGTATCGTGTCTATATTTGGGTCATCGCCGTTTGAACCATCCTTGAAGGAAACGTCGGTGGGGCAGGTACAAAGCTGCAACGGGATTGCGCGATTTCATTTCGCCTGCCGTTGACTCGTTCTTCTTGCTAGCGTCAGCCTCATAATGGGCAGGGAACGTATATTTATCGCCCATGGAGTATGGGGTAAGTAGCTAGAGGCCATGCATATTTACGAGTACTCCGTACGATGCGCTCCTTTGCCTCGGCTTCCGTGGATTGGCGGCTTTTACCCCGCGGCTCCGCATCGGCTCCCCAGTTTTTTATTTATAATACTTTTTAGTGCTTGGAAGCGAAATTCGCACTCGCAAAGAGCCCTTGGAAGTCGGGCCACATGGGGGTTCTCGACCAGCGGAATATCGTCCGCAGACAGCTTTCAGTTTTTATTCCGGCTGGCTCCTGACTCGATGTGTCAAAAGAGGGCGCCACGCCTGACGTCTTGGCCGTTTTAGCCACCCGCCTGGCCGATTGGCGCGCAGAAAAATGGCTTGCGGCTGTTGCGGCTGTTGCGGATGCTGGCAACATCCGCGGGCGTCCTCTGTGTCAGAATGCAGAAAAGCTTTTCTGCTCTGCTGCTTCCGTTTCTCCATGCCGAAGACTGCCGGCTGGACTCGGCAGCTGGCCTGGCCATGGTGGCTGGACGTCTGGATGTCTTTATATGAGGCACGATATGTTCACGATATGTTCTCCGGGACCGTCAGGCTTTGGACGCGGGTGAGATACTTGGCTTTCCAACGGTAGCCTTGGATTGATACTTGCGCTTTGCTTGCAGCCCCCTGTAGTATTCTTGTCCGGTTCCGATTCCGGTTCCGCTCTCCAAGTGTCTTCTCTCACCTTTGGCCTAGGGTTACACCGCGTGGACGACAGAGAGTCGCTATCTCCTGATAACGCACCCTCAAATTGCTCTGTAGCCTTGGCAATTACGTTCTTTTGCTTCCTTTCCGCCGCCCAATAAACCTCTCTGGATATCACTGGACTCTGACAAGCTCCCTGGTCTACGGAGTACAAAGTACGCGTCTTTGGACGAGTGGATGACGCCAGGCCATCCGTCTTCAGCTAGACCATGTCTAGGATGCCCCCATGCTGCCCCAGATCTACGTAAGATACTCGTAGCCGTCTCACTTTCTTGCTTTGCGATTACAACAGCATACGGAGTACATAGGAACGGCGTTCACGTCTCGCCTCCGAATGCCCGCATTGTCCCCGACGTCGTCCCCCGCTCCTTCCCAACTATACCCCATATGCCCCCAATACTCCCGGCCCCACCTGTCTTTCCCCTGGCGACTCAGACTTTCCTTGTGAACTTGCTTCTGTTTTCTCTTTTCTTTCTTTCACACATTCCCGCCCGGTTTGCTCCCTTGATACCAGTCTCGAACATGATCCTACATGCCAGATAAAGAATACAGCTCGTCACCGTGGGCAATTGGCTGCTATAAACACAATAAACGCCGAGCTCGAATTGGCTTACACCTTTTCTCAATTGCGTAACACACACACACACGCGCGCGCACAATATCCAACCTCCTCCACGCAATGGCAACAGAAGTACAGACCATGACCGCTGTCAGACGGGCCGACAATCCAAGCAAGGCCCGCAAGAGGGCCCCCAAAGCGTGTCTCTCGTGCCGAGCCCGGAAGGTTCGCTGTGACGTGTCGCAGCGCGGGCGGCCATGCATGAACTGTTATCTCGACAGCGAGAGTTGTGTGGTCACGGGCCGAGCTTCTAGGCTGTAAGTTCCCCAATGACGACCGTCAAGTTGCGGTGCAACGTCTCCGGTCACTGACTGCCTATCTGTGGGTGCAGACGAAAAGCCCAAAAGCCAATCGCAAACACAGCTACACCGACCATATCGGCACAGCCAGCTTCCGCTGCAGCAAATCCCGACACGGATGATGCACAGACTACTTGTCTTCCACCAGCTTTTGTTTCCGCTGGTGACCTGCACACCCATGCTACCCAGTCACCAGACCAAGACACCAGCCAGGAGCAGCATACCCACATGCATACGTGCGAAGCCGATGAAAGCCGGCAAGATGACCAGCATCACAATCATGCACAAAAAACGTCGTCTACTTCCTCGGAAACGTCCACACCCGGGAACAGCGAGTCACGCTCGCCCGAAAAAGACTCTATGCGGTGTCCATCGCTACCCAAAGACGGTGCACACAGCCATGACAACCAGGACAGCCCAATATACGAAAACGTATACCGGCCTGAGCATCACAAGATTCCCAAACACCACCACAACCAGTCACAACACCAGAAGAACCAGAGCCCGGTCAACAGAACCACCAGTGTTGGCCTTGGCGGATCTGGTGCTGCTGCGTCCGGTGTCAGAGCCGGCCCGAATCACCAACATGCATCGACAGGCGCTGAAGGCATGCTTTGGGCCAGCCAGCATAGCATCTGCCATAGAGGCCCGGGAATGACTGCCGATATCACGTACTCCTACTATCCCTTCCTGGCGATCGGCAACCTGTCGGGCGTCCTGCCACAAGACGTGAACTACCTAGAGACGCAGAGCTGCCTGCGGGTTCCAACAAGAGCCATCTTAGACGAGTTTGTGCAGCAGTACTTTCTGCACGTGCACCCACTACTGCCACTATTCAATGAGGGCAACTTCTGGGACCTGTACTGCCAGCAAGGTGCCGGCGGCGTGTCATCGCGTGGGCGCATGTCGCTGCTCGTGTTTCAGGCCATGCTCTTCTCAACCTGTAATGTAAGTGGTGCTTGGGGAGAAGCGGAACGAATGCCACGGAACGTTTTCTAATGTTGCAGTTTGTATCTCGTGAGAGCATTCATGCCATGGGCTTCCCTACCATCCGAATGGCCCGTGCTGCCTTTTATCGGCGGGCGAAGCTGCTGTTTGACTTTGAGACAGAGACGTCACCGGCGGCTGTTGCCCAGGCAGCACTCCTCCTCAGCTTCTGGTCGCCATCGAGCTCGCCAGGAACCAAGACGCCCAACTCAGCATGGCTCTGCACTGCAATCCAGCACGCCAAGCTGGCCGAGGCACATCGGTACGCCTCGCTGACGGCACCGCGCGATGCCAGGCGTGCGAATGCGCTCAAGAGGCTGTGGTGGTGCTGTGTCTTGCGCGACCGCATCATGGGTTTGGGCCTGCGCCGCAGCATACATATCACGCGCGCACACTTTGACTTTGACGCCAACCCGCCGCTGAGTTGCGCCGATCTGGCCGACGAGATCGAGCGCAGCCCCGTGTACAACCCGGGCACCAAGTCGTGCCTCAATGAGATTCTCGTCCACATGGTCAAGCTTTGCGTCGTGCTGACGGATATACTGGCCCTCGTCTTCCCACTTGATGGCACGCCCGGCTGGGGCCGTCTCAGGGCTGAGAGTGACGCCAGCTGCGTGCGCCAATGCAAAGCCGAGCTGCGTCGCTGGTACAAAGATGCGATGCTCCATTTCCCCATGTTTGGTGGAGCTACGAACGGACGAGCTGGAGGCAACGCAACTCACCTTGCTGCCGCTGGTGCTGGCAGTGGCCGAGAGTTCTGTCACGATTCTATCATCTTGTACACTAACTTGATGTACATGTACTATCAGTGAGTGGTCAGTGGCTCGTGACGTCGTCCCATCCCGCTAACAAGACTTTAGCTCTACCCGCGTGGCACTTTGCCATCATGAAGTGCTTCATGTTGCCGTGGCCAATGCGAACAATCCCGGCGGCATTCATGACAATCCAAATGCCGTTCCCGCCCTCTATGAGAGCAGACGTGAGCTCAAGGGTGCCACGTCTGGAGTCACGGAATGCCTGAAGGAGTTGATCCGGCTTCGTCTGGCCCGTTGGCTACCCATAAGCGCGTATGTTGTTACAGACTCCCTTCTGTTGGCCTTGTTATATGTTTGATATCTTGCCCTAACATTCTCTCAGTGTCACATGTACGGCTCTGCCGCTCTTCCTGCACATCATCGATGTCAAGCTTTCATCGGCGGCGTCGGTTGCTACAACTGCTGTGGCGCCTGCATCGGCCACGAAGCCAACTTCAGCCAGCTCAGCACTGAAGCAGCACCGACTCAACATCCTGATCGAGGCTATGAAGACGTACCAACCGCAGTATGATGGTGTTGATTGGATCAGCGAGACTATCCGACACGTCGTCAACATGGCAGAGATCGGAGGGCCAGCTCAGAACGGCAAAACCGGGCAAACAAAAACAGCGACGAACAGCAAGGGCAGCGACATCTCGGACTGGACTGACATCTTGGCGTCGAATCCGTCCTGGTACCTCCGCTTGGCTCTTACCATGGACATGGCGCTGAGCAAGAACCGGATGCCGGAGGAACGCGACTTTCCAGTCGGCCTGCGCAGCTTATTTTCTGACGGCTTCGGTGGCAGTGATAGCGGCGTTGGCAAAGGCACAACTTCGTCTGCAGACACGCCACTGGATGACGCTGCGCACAGCGTGAACCTCCATAGCGACATTGTGGGCCTCTCTTATCCCACAGCCGCGGCTGTGGCTGCTACCGACTTGTACACTGGTACGAGTTCTATGATGAATGCTGGCATGGAGGGCAGGACCATGGTGGCAGGTGAAGCCAATGGCATGACGGCCAACGGCATCTCCAAGGGCGACTGTCTGGGGGATGACGGCTCCTCCGGGTTCCTGATGAATCCGCACCACCTGGCAATGAGCATGGGCGTGGCCATGGGTATGGACCTCGACTTGGATCTCGACATGGACCTCATCGAGATGGACATGGACCTGGGGTTCTCGGCCCTTTCTACGCCGAGCGTAGCCACGCAGCTACAATCGTCGGACGAAGAGATGTCACCGCCGGTTTCATGGACGAATGAGTCGATTGACACTGCACCGACTTCCGAAGGCGTTGGCAAGGGAGGAGGAGACAGAGTGGATGTGCCCACTCGGGAGGAAGAGGGGGCTGGGATCGAAGACGAGCACGACTGGATTGAGCAGGCATGGGACGCTGACGGCGGCGAGATGCGCGAGAGCGATCGGGACACGGCAAGGGCGCTGTTGGAAGCGATGGGTAGTGCCTGAGGGAGATTGATGCCTTTGGATTGGCGTTTTAGACGATAGAAACAAGACGGATAGAAGACGGCAAACAAACGGGCACAGACAAGAGCGGGATGACTTGATGGCGTACTTTGAATATCCTTAACGGAGTATACACAGCAGAGATCTGAGCTACACATGATGTATCCATGAAACATGCAGACTACCGGGACGTCTAATCTATCGGTGGCTGTCTAATGTTGGCTATCTAAAACCAGACGCTGGGCATTTTTTTGATGTCTTGAAGTTTATTTTTTGGTGTTGAAGGCCGCAGGCAGAGCAGCGAGCACTTACAGGTTGCTCTCCTTGACGGCCTCGTCGGCCTCGAGCTCGGCGAGGTACTTCTCGGCCTCGAGGGCGGCCATGCAGCCGGAGCCAGCGCTGGTGATGGCCTGGCGGTAGCGCTTGTCCTGGACGTCGCCGGCGGCGAAGACGCCGGGGATGCTGGTGAGGGGGGTGCCGGGGGTGGTGACGATGTAGCCGTCGTCGTCGGTGGCGAGCTGGCCCTTGACGAGGCTGTTGGCGGGGTCGTGGCCGATGGCGTAAAAGAGGCCGTTGGCCTGGAGGGTCTCGAGGGCGCCGGTCTTGAGGTCCTTGACAACGAGGTGGGTCATCAGCTTGCCGTCGCCCTGGACCTCGACGCCGGCCGAGTTCCAGCGGACGGTGACCTGCTTGTGGGCGAGCAGGCGCTTGGCCATGATGTCGCTGGCGCGGAGCTTGTCGCGGCGGACGAGGACGGTCACGTGACTGGCGTACTTTGTGAGGTACATGGCCTCCTCGGCGGCGGAGTCGCCGCCGCCGATGACAACGAGCGGCTTCTGGCGGAAGATGGGGACGGCGCCGTCGCAGACGGCGCAGGCGGAGATGCCGCTCTGCCAGTACTTTTCCTCGCCGGGCAGGCCGAGGCGCCGGGCGGAGGCGCCGGTGGCCACGATGACGGCGTCGGCCGTGTGGATCTCGTCGGGCGTCCACTCGAGGGTGTAGCGGTACGGGCGGGCGGACAGGTCGAGAGTGCCGACGGTCTCGGTGATGACCTCGGTGCCAAAGTGGACGGACTGGGCGCGCAGCTTGTCCATCAGCTCGCTGCCCATGATGCCGTCGGGAAAGCCGGGGAAGTTCTCGATCTCGGTGGTGGTGGTGAGCTGGCCGCCGGCGGCGACGCCATTGGCCATGAAGCCCTCGTACAGGACGGCTGGCTTGTCAGTGGGAGGAGGAAGAAAGAGGAAGGAAGAGGGAATAAGAAAAAAAGAAAAAAAGAAAGAAAGAAAAGAAAAGAAAAGAAAAAAACACCCACGCTTCAGATTGGCACGGGCCAGATAGATGGCGGCCGTGTGGGCAGCGGGCCCGGAGCCGATCACTGCGGGGAGTCAGTCTGGAGAAGCATCTCACGACGGATGGAGCTCAGGACACGCACCGACAACCTTGCTGTGCATCTTGCGGGTGCCTAGCTTCTGCAGTTCGCTGTGGGTGGTTTTGGTGGGGGTTACTGTCGCAACAGCAGCTATGCAGAGACCAGAGACGCCCGTTCGGAGGGTGCGTCGAGCGGATGAGGAAAACAGCGTGACGACTTGGGATGGCGAGAGAGTCGGAGAAGTCGTGGGCGCAGCCTGGATGCGCGAGAAGCCGGTGCCCTTTTATTGTATACACGGGGACTGAACGATCTGAGGCAGGGCAAAGGAGGGAAACTTCTAGTTCCCGGCCCAATTCAAATGCCGCTCCTGCCGTTGTCGGCGTATCAGTGCGTCCGGGGTTTGCTGACCCACTTTTCGTTTATATAATCGGCATGTGGATTTTTAGCTGCTCTCGTCCCTTTTTGCTGTGGAATCATTTTGCAGCCCAGTAGGATTGAAGCTCAGCCGGCAGCCCCAGCAATCGACGATCGAACGAGACGAGTGGCTACGGAGTTTATTTGCGGTCCATCGTCCAATCCCTTCCGTGCACACGCGACGCCATGAGGGCCAGAGCCGAGAGCAGCTGCTAGCCGGTCGTTTTTGTCGTTTTCTTCGCCATGGACCAGTCGAGCTCGCCGACAGCGACGCTGATGATGCGGCCGCGCGTGGCGGTGGCGGTCATCACGGCCACGGCGGCGCTGTCGATCGGCATCGGGATCCTGCTGGAGCACCTGCGGCAGACGCGATGGGGCAAGCGCAGCAGCAGCAGCAGCAGCGGACTGCACCGACGGAACGCGGTACGACGACCCCACGGGGCCAGCCGCGAGGAGCACCGGCGGACGGACGAGACGGGGCCGGGGTTTGCGGACGAAAACGAGAACGCGGACACGAACGGACACGGGCGGACAGAGGTGGCCGAGACGGTAGACGACGGGGTCGTGGACGAGCGCTGGCTCGACGACATGACGCAGGCAGTGGTGCAGCGGGCCGGCCAGAACATTGTCAGCCTGCTCTTCCGGGTGTCGGAGGACAACGCACGCCGCAGCGCGTACGTGCACCGCGGCTGTGCGTGCAACGCGTGCGGGATTGTGCCGATCCGTGGGATTCGCTACCGCTGTGCCAACTGTGCAGACTTTGACCTCTGCGAGACGTGCGAGTCGCAGGGGCTGCACACCAAGACGCACATCTTTTACAAGGTCAAGATCCCGGCACCGCCGTTTGGCCCGCGCCAGATGCAGGCGGTCTGGTATCCTGGCGACCCCGACAACTGCGCGCCGTCGCTGCCGCGCGGCCTGATCACCCGGCTCTCGCACGAGACCGGCTTTGAGCGGCAGGAGCTCGAGGCGTTCTGGGAGCAGTGGACGTACATGGCCAACACGGAGTGGCGCGAGGACCCCGACGAGCTCGGGCTCGCCATGGACCGCAAGACGTTTGAGCGCTGTCTCGTGCCGTCGGGCGGCTATCGACAGGCGGTGCCGAACCTGATCCACGACCGCATGTTTGCCTTTTACGACACCAACAACGACGACCTCATCGGCTTCTCCGAGTTTCTGCACGGGCTGTCGTACCGCAAGCGCAAGGACAAGCTGCGCCGCATCTTTGACGGCTACGACACGGACCGCGACGGTTTTGTCAGCCGCCGCGACTTCCTCCGCTTCTTCCGCGCCTACTTTGTGCTCTACAAGCAGATGCACAAGGACATTATCGAGGGCCTCGACGACCAGGCCATGAGCACGCCCGAGACCCACCAGCTGGTGGCCGGCCGGACGCCGCTGAGCAGCCTGTTTGGCCGCGAGGGCCGCGTCCCGCCGGCAGACCTGCGCCGCGGCCTCGACAGCAAGCGGATGAACCACGCCACCGGCGAGGTCGTTGTCAGCACGGCCGTGCCGCCCGACGTCGTGCGCGAGAGCGGCCCGGACACGGTGTCGCGCAACGCCATTCTCGAGGGCCTCTTTGCCCGCGCCGCCTTCATCGGCAGCGGCGACGACGACCGGGACACGTCTGCGGCCGCAAACTACTGGGACGCGCTGCTGAACCCGCCGACGTCGGTGCAGGAGCTGCCGGCGCTGCTGCTGGGACGCCGCGACTCGGCGGTGGCCGACGGCGGCATCTATGTGGCGACTGAGGACGAGGACGAGAGCGTGAACGCGGGCGGAGACGAGGGGGACAGTGGGGACAATGGCCACGGGACGACCAGCGCAGAAGGCCGCGACAGCGGGACTCAGACACGCGCCGACGGCGTGGCCACGCTACAAGAAGCAGAGCAGGAGCATCGGCCGCGGCGGCATCGACGGCGCACGCCGCAGCAGGAGGCAGCACGCAAGGCGGCGCTGGCGGCGCGGAAGAAGCTGCACGAGCGGTGGATCCGGCGGCAGTTCTACCTGGACGAAGAGGAGGGCGCGACGCCGCCGGCCGGCTGGGACGAGGGCGAGGACGTGATTGCGCAGCAGGAGACGGAGGCCAAAGAGGCCAAAGAGGCCAGAGACAAGACGCAGCGGTCGCGGTCGTCGTCCAAGGTGCGGTTTGCCGAGGACGACGAAGAGGAGATGTGGATGGGCCGGTCGGTGTCGTCGCACAGCGTGCCGGAGCGATGGGGCGGCATGGAGATTCCCGGGGCCGAGAAGGACGCCGGGCAGGAGATCCTGTACCAGGTGATGCAGCAGGCCTTCAACGAGCTGCTGGACATTCTCTTCCGGGAGAAGGAGGACCTGTCGGTGCTGGCGGGACAGACGAAGAGCGCGCGCGAGGAGCATCGGCACCTGTTTGAGGCGCTGGACGTGGGCAGGTCGGCTGATGAGACGGCAGCGACGGACGGCGAGGAGAAGGATCCGTTTCTGAAGGAGCTGTTGACGAGGAGCGGGTATGAGGTGGTGTCGCAAGAGGAGGAGGTGGAGGAGGAGGTGGAGGAGAAGGGGGTAGAGGAGAAGGAGAAGGGGGAAGAAGAGGTGGAAGAGGAGAAGGAGAAGGAGGAGAAGGAGAAGGAGAAGGAGGAGGAGAAAGACGGTAACGAAGAGAAGGATAAAAAAGAGAACAAGAACGAAAACGAAGAGAACGAAAACGAAAACGAAAACGACAACGAGAAAGAGAACGACGCAAACGACAACGAGCAAGAGAGCGAAGAAAACGACAACCCGGAAACACAAAAAGTAACAATTCCCCTTTTGCACGTCAACGGCTCAGCAGTCGGCCAAAACGAGTCGACCGGCAGAGAGACATACAGAGATCCGACGATGCCGCAGTTCCGGCCCAACTCGGCCGCGGACCTGGAGGACGGCGAGGAAGAGGAGCGCGACGGGCTGTTCGCAGACGCTCTCGCGGCCGTCTCGACGGCGGCAACGGTGGCGACAAGCTCGGGCGGACCGTCGACGCCGACCGCGCTCGGCTTCTCGACCCTGTCTGCAGCGGCAACGAGCGAGAGCGAGAGCAATGGTGGCAGCAGCAACAGCAGCCGAAACGGACACGGCCGAAACGGACACGGCCGAAACGGACACGGCCGAAACGGAAGTGGCCGAAACGGAAGCGGCCGAAACGGCCGAAATGCCAGCGGCTACGCCAGCGGCTCCCACAGCACGCAGACGCCCATTCCCCAGGCGACGCTGGTCCTGTGGAAGAAGCTGGACCTGGCCGAACAGGAAGCGGCCCAGCGTGGCGGCTGGGGCAAGCTGAGCTACCCCGAGTTCGAGGCCATCTTCAAGGCCGAGGAGGCGTCTAGCAACCGGCTCGACTACCTCGGCAGCTGGATCGACTTTTGCATCCCTTGAGGCCTTGTATAGCCAACGGCTCAATAGGACATGTATTATTACTAAGCTTCCTACGTATATCCGGTGGAGTGAAGAGAGGGGCGAACGAATGCCCCAAATGTTGTTGTTACTGTTGTTGTCGTCGTCCACATTGTCGTCCTCATTGCCGTTCTCATTGTCGTCTTCACCGTCCTCATTGTCGTCCCCATCGTCGTCCTCCTCGTCCGCTACAGCACGGCCGCGATGCCGACAGCGGCCGCGGCAGCCCAGAGGGCCGACCGGCCGAGATTGAGCACGCCCCAGTGGTCGACGAGGTAGCGGGACGACGCGATCTCCTGGGCCGTGTAGACGGTCTCGGTCTCGTCGGTCTCGTCGGTCGTCTTGATCGCGGCCTCGGCCCGGGCTGACCGCGCCATCAGCGCCCGGTTCGTCCGCAGCATCGCCGCCAGCGTGTACGGCATGACGGCCGTGGCGAGGCCGGCGGCCAGCAGCGGCAGGCGCGACGGCTGGCCGGCGGCCCCTCGCAGCCGCACCGATCGCAACACGTACACGGCCACCTGGGCGGCCGAGAAGACCGCGCCGGCCGCCACAAAGGCCAGCTTGCCCGACTCGTACGTGCGGCGCCACTGGCGCAGCATCACGACCGGCGGCGACTCCAGCAGCCGCGGCACCACAAACACCGACAGCGACAGGTTCGCGCCCGCCGCCGCCGCCGCCATGAGCGCCAGACCGGCCTGCAGCGCGCGCACCGGACAGACCATTGCGAGGGAGAGGGCGGAACAAGAAACGGTCTGGTCGTCTGGATCAATGTCTCGGTCAATGTGGATCAATGGCTGGATATGTCTGGACGTGAGACCTGTACAACGCATCGACCAAATAGACAAATTGGACCTGCTCCGGCTGGCGCTTAATTTCTGTCTACTCCAGCCTTTTGAGAGCGAAAGCCGGCCAAATCCTCGGCCGTCTTACGATGCATGACGTAGCAGCCAAAAGTGGAACCCTTCTAGGTTAGTGCTGACTAATCGACAGCCGTCCTCTTTATCCTATTCTCTCGTCTGTCGTTTCCCTTGCTCGGTGTCTATCTCTCTTCAGCAGCTCTCACTGCGCTTTTTTCCCCCCTACCCCCATCTCATGTCATAGTACCGGGCCGCCATCTCCTCGCTGAACCCAGCACAGGCACCACACGTGCAGCGGAATCCGAAGCGCTGGAAGAGCATCGCCGGCGTCTTGCCGTACGAGATCAGCAGCTCGGTGCCGGCGTCGATGCGGCGCGCCGCCGTCATCACGAGCACGTCCTGGCGCCGGTCGTACCGGTACAGCACGTTGTTCCGCGGCGGACAGGCGTGGTTGAAGCGCGAGGCCAGCACGAAGACGCCCTCGAGCGCGCCCGCCACAAACGTGTTGGCCGTCCAGATGCGCTCGGCCGCCGAAGCCCGCGCGTCCGGGTGGTGGCCGGCCAGCGCGTAAAACTCGGCCCGCTGCGCCGCCGAGAGCCGCTCCAGCTCGGCGCAGAGGTGGAAGCAGTCGGTCCGCAGCAGCGGCCGCTCCACCAGGAGGTGCTCGCCGCGGGCGAGGTCGCGCAGCGCAAACGCCCCCAGCCCGCCCAGGGCCGACGGCCGGATCGCAAACGCCCCGTTGACGTGCTTGTGTCTGGCCGGGACCGACACGGCCGCCGGGTCGCTGGCGTCGTCGTCGCCCGGCACCTCCACCACCGCCGGCGGACAGACGGCCGCGAGGTCCATGTAGCAGAGCCCAACAGCCGTCCAGACTGTCGAGTCCCGTAGCTTCTTCACGTACCTGCAGTCGTGTCAGAAGGAGGACGCGCAGACGGCCAGAAAGAACACGGCCCAACGGTCACCTACGGCGAGTCGAGACGGTACACCCGCTTCCCGTGGCTGAATCCGCAGAGCCGGAACCCGTCAGACGCATCTTCGTCCACGGCCGCGTGCTTGAGCTCGCGGAACCGCCCAGACGACCGAGACTGACGTCGACACTTTTCTGCCCGGCCCTGATCGGTCACCTGGACGCTGCGCTTCGGCGTCTTCACCACCCAGTCGCTGTCGTCGCTGTCATTGCTGTCGACCAAAGACACTGTCTCGCAATCGCTGTCGGCTGAAGACGGCGTCTCCATGTCGCTGGCGGGATCCGCCTCGGTCGTCGTGCTGCTGCTCTCCACGGCAGATGGACTCGCATCGCTGGCATTGACAGCCGCCTTCTCAGCCGGCTTTGGCCCAGAGTTGGGAAAGGCCTGTAAGAAAAAGGTGAGCAAGGGGCTGAAACGAAGCAATCATTCCAGACGCTCACCTTTGGAACCTTGGGCGCCGGAGGCCTGGCCTCATTCAAGAGACCCAGGCTGTAGACGCGGTCGATGAGCGGCATTGTGAGTGTTCACCGTTTGAGAGATGTAGAGTAGATGAGGGTGCGCTGGGTATTGTCTCATAGAGTGTCTGCCATCTGCAATGGTAAGAGGTTGAAGATTGAACGTTTCGATGCCGACTTGGTAAAGACGTCGGGAAGCTAAAAACGATGGACGTGCAATAACATGACAAACAGGCAAGACTGATGCCATCGGTGAACGCAGCTTGCCCCGGTCGACTCTGTGACTGCAATCGCATTCGTGCCCCTTCAATCAGGCGACTGCATCGCCTCGGATGCGTGACAGGGTCACGTCGCCGCCGGTCCACTTGGGGGCCAAAACCGCCGATGGAACGGCCGCCCTGGCATTGTCGACGCCGTTAGGCAGGGTCGAGCCCGGACTGAGGAGCCGGTGAGGGGAGCAGGCCAGACCGTTGGACCGCGCCCATTGTTGCATCAGCTGAGCTCGAAAACCGGGCAGGTGCTCGTGTAACCTGAGCCCAGACCTTTTTTTAGCAGCACCCTCTCAGCACCCAGACAGCGCCGAAAAGCCCCGGCCGCTCCACTGGAGCCTCAGTGGAGCCTCCATAGGGGGGCACCCCTTTGCCCAAAGGGGTCATGAGGCCCTGGAGAGACAATGGACAATGCGAGCCCGTGGATGCGTGCCGCCGCTCTTCGTCTCGCGCGCCTGACCAGCCACCGTCGGCCGCGTACCTTTGTCAAGGCACCGTCTCGGAGCCGAGCCGCGGCGATCAAAAAGACAGATTGGCGACAACGTCATCCCAGCTGTCGGAGCCTGGCGTCAGTGCTCGACTGCCCTGCCCGGCCGCCCCGACCCCATCTCGCCTCGTCGTGTCGCCATGCGATCGAGGTGGGCTCATGCGCAGCCGGCCCTGCTAGCCAGACGGCCGAGAGCCAGGGGACTGGGCTGGGGACACGCATCTGCTCTCGCTGCTCTTCTCCACCGCCCATTTATTCTTGTCCACTCTGACCCCGGCTGTGCTGATGGACAAAAAGACCGTCTCGGCCGGCCCTGTTCGGCCGCTTGGCCCCTAGGTCGCGATGGCGGCTGCGGCCTCAAATCAGACATGAGCGTCTGTCACGGTCGTGCGAACGGATGCCGACGAATCGCCGCTCACAAACGACCAATTCGGATTACTCAGCACTGTCTGCCGTCTATCCCTGCCCTATTTATGCACTAATTTATGCACCCTTTGTTCTCTATCGACGACGCCTTGTGCAACCATGGCCTCTGGTCGGTTTCCTCCCTTGATTCGCCCCAACCAATACCATTTTCCTGTCCCGCGTCTGTTCGATCTGCTCTGTCTGCTGCCGCGTCCATGTCCTCCGGCGGCTACAAGGTCATACGCAAGGGTCGTCCAACAACCAACTGTTCGCAACACGGATCGGTTTAGGTCTCTTGGCGTTGTCCCGTAAGGACATGTTTGGTTTGGTAGGGCTCTCGCAACGAGCTGCTCCTTGCTATCGTCCCACTTGTCCGCTCGTAGAACTGAAAAGAGTAAAGGCCATCTTCAGCTTGCATATTCTACTGGAGAAAGACCGGCTCGAGCAACCTGTCGACGCTTGGTACAAGGATGGAACTGAACACTGAATTGAGAGGACACAATCGAAACAAACAGTCATATCGTCTTGCAATGTCAAACGCAACAAAAAGGAGCACGATGCCACGTCCAACTGTGCAGGCTAATCATGACGGCTTCGAGAGCTGAGACAAGCGAGAAACTAGAGAAAGCCTGTCTCGGTCTAGAAAACAGGGTACCTCCACCCAATCTCCTTTTGTTCGGTTCCTCCGAACTCTAGGGCGGGATAGGAAAATATGCGCAAGAATAGAAAGGCAACTGGATACTGATGTAATGAAATAGAAAAACGGTTGCTTTGTTCCGGCGTATTCTGAGCAGCAACAGCAGTGGGTATGGACACGCGTCGCCAGCAGGGAGACAAGGTTGCCGCAGTAGAGAACAAACATACTTGTGTATATACAGTCTTGAGGGTGGGATCGTTTGCCAACAGTCGGCACTGGTAAAAGTCTCCCTCTGTAGACTAGAGAACATGCGAACAAGAAGGAAAGGGGGAAAGAAGGAAAAGACGGATGGGAAGAGCCCCCAGACAAGTCAGTCTCGGAACACTTGGTTCATCTGGCACGAGGCGCAGCGGCTGATAGTCTCTGACCATGCCTCCCGGCAGCGACACACCCACAGACGCTGGTTGTCCTGCGTCGTGGTCACGTCTGCCGGCACCAGCAGACGTGTCTCCAGGGCACAGTCTATGCAGTAGCGTCGCAGGCTCTCGATCTGGCCGACCTCGGCGCCCGGCGCCTGTGGCGTCCAGGCGGATCGGGACGCTATGGCCACGGGTCCACGCGACGTTTGGATGTGCAGCACCGGAATGTGTCTGGGCACCGGTCTTGCCAGGCCAGAACCTGTCGCGTGTCCGGCTATAGCTGGCAGGGCACCCGGCAGAGCACCCGGCAGGGCTCCGGGGCCCTCTGGCCCAATGGCCATCATGCCCATGCCCATGCTCATGCCCAGGCCCAGGCCCACAACCATGCCGGTCGGTGATGACGGCATGGACGGCGGCTGCACAATGTTGCCGACCTCACCCGGCAACGGCTCGCTGACGGGCTCAAAGATGCGGCGGCCGGTGTAGGCGTCGCGCTGGACGACACGGGCAAAGGTGTAGGCGTCCGACGGGCGCTGGAACTCGTCGATGGGCTTCATGCGGAAGCAGATGTAGCAGGCACAGGACTGCGAGCCGTGCCTCCGGGCGACGAGCGCGGCCGCCTCGCGATCACAGCGCGCGACGGCGGCGTGTCGGGCCGTCCAGGGCAGGTAGTTTTCGACTTGCACAGCGCGGAACTGCGAGCTGAGCATGGACAGGTTGAGAATGTCGTGGTAGTCGAGGTAGAGGTGCATGTGGGTCCAAAAGGCCGGCGGCAGATGCAGGAGCCAGTGGTAGTGGCCCGGCATCTGTGGCGCCGATGGCGGATGCAGTGACGGCTGACCGTGGTTGTCCATGACGAGACAGAAGCTGATATGGTTCGAATGGCCGGGTGTGTGTGTGTGCGTGTTCGTATGCGTGTAGCATGTCAGAGTGAAAATTAAGTGCTGATGGAACGGTGATAGGGCAGCAAATCGGGAGGAAGGTGGCAGTAGTTCCAGCCACGAATGGGGATACTGTACAGAATATGTAGAGAAGGATCGGGCTAATGCAGTCCGGTGTTGCGGCAAGTGTAGGAAGACGGGTATTCGGCGAGACCGCTCTCGGGGAAGAAACCGTTATAGTATGAGGCGGTAGGCTGCATCCCAACGGTCAGCACGCGTGGCCGATGGAGGTTCTGGGCCAGAGGAGGACACGAAGAGGAAGGGAAGGACCGATTGCGTACATATATATGTGCATGTATGCACGCATGCACCTCTGCACGCGTGTGGAGGGAGAAGGATAGAGATGACAGCTGGCGTCGGGGTTGCGAGAGCTCGCGACGTCATCCAAGGCAGAGGCACGTTATACGAGTGCTGAGGTCTCAGAGTGCCAGTCGGTACGGAGTCTGGTGCTCTGCATCGGTATCGGTCGGCCAACAGCGGCCTGCCGTGTGCTGATGGTGTGCTCCCCCGTAGCTTAATAGGGCGGAGTAGGTCTGAGCCGCTGCTGGGGAAAGGGAGCGATGATGCATCCCTGCTGCAGCTGGGCAGACGGTAGGCGGGGGTGTAAAAAGCCAAAGGGGCAGGTGAAGGGGAAATCAAAAAGGACGAGATGGAGCGGACGAGTCAGGGTTTGGTCACAGCGGCAGATTGGCCGATCGGGCTGGGAGGCAGCAGCAACAGGCACAGTGCTGTTGCCAACAAGGTCCCGCTTCTCAGCCGGTTGGACGAATAAGGCATCTTCTAGAAAAGTTGCAAGAGGGGATGTGGTGGGATTTTGGATTTTGGATTTTGTGTGTAACCGGCATAGGGGAGTCGCGAGGGCCGGCAGCAGGAGTCGGAGTCTGTGGCCAGACGACCTAGAGGTGGTCGAGTTGCGCTTGTGCTGGTGCATGGGCGTGTGCGGTGTGCCTGGCGTTGGCGTGCATAGGCGTCTTGCGAGCTAATATAGATGCCGGGGTGGTGGGGGGAGGGGCGTCTGTTGCGAGAAGGCCAGGAGAGACAGAAGCAAGAAGGGTGCAGGAAAAAGGAGGAGGACGAAAAGGTAGAGGGCCAATAGGGCCGGCCGACCAATCTGCCGCTCCTCCATGGGCCACTTTGTTCTGCGGCAATATGGAGCCCGGTTCTGACTGATCCTCCACAGACGCGTTGGCCTGGCCGAGCTGCAGCTGGTTCGTTGTTGAAAGTAGAGTAATGGCAATCTGCCGTGCTGGTCGTCAGATCGAAGCCTGCAGACGGCCCAGGACGACGGCCTCGAAGCCGTGGTCTCTAGCCGGCCATTGCGACAGGCTCGCAAGTTTAGCTCACGGGTCCGGTACGTCGTGTAGACAAAGTGCCCCTTCTGGTGCCCCGTAGGGAGCAGAGCCCGTCCTCGCTCGCCAGGCCGACCCATGTCGTCCAATCTCTCACGCGCTCTAGTTGGGTGGATTCGGCGACCGTTGCATAGCAGGACAGGACGACACAGATGCCGGCCGAGCCGGGGAGCTCGAGCAGACGACTAGCCCACCCGGTCTTCTTCAGCGTAGCAGCGCGCCCCACGGCCACTGCGCCTGTCCAGAGAGGCCGGATGCACAATGGTCAAAAGGCCGGCTAGCAAGGCTAACGCAGCGCAGCCGCACATATAGGCCGCTTCCCGTTCGAGATAAGCGCCCGATCGTCTGTCGCCTCCACCAGCTTCGTTTACAGCGGCTGCTGTTTTTCGTCTTGGTCGGTGTCCTCTCCTTAGCTCTTGTCGTCGTTCTCGTGCCCCCCCTTTGCCTACTACGTACATTGTACGAGCACTCGTATTCACGGGATCCTGTGCATCTGTCACTTTTTGCAGTGCTGCCGTGCTGCCGTGCTGCAGTGCTTCGGTGCTTCAGTGCTTCAGTGCTTCAGTGCTTCAGTGCTGCCGTGCTGCAGCACGATCCAGACTTCGGCCACCGACCCCTGGCAGCGGCAGTGCGCTTAGGCGGCAGGCGGATCATATAAGATTGGTGGACAAACAAGAGGCCCAGTCCGATCTCCTACGTCGTAATGTGGCCCGGGCAAAGTCCAAGTCCCGGCTGATTTGGGTGGAAATGGAGCGGATGTACGGAGAGAGTGGAGGGCAGCCGTACGAGTGCTCGCAGGACCAACAGCCGTTCCCTTGCGTAGCGTGCAGTTGTTGGCAGTCGTGGCAGTCGTTGCAGCCGTTGCAGGAATGACATTGCCCTCGCGGCCCCCCTTTTAGTGGGAAAATCATGAGTTCGATTTCTAATTGTGGTGTTAGAGTCGAGAAGGAGCCGGCCAAGAGAGAGGATGTCGGGCGGATTATTGGGCCGACAGCCAACGAATGGAGGTGGTTAAGCGCCGACTTCTTGGGCGACCCGACCGGTTGGAAGCGAAATTTCAAGTGATCTTTGTGGTTGAGATTGTGCATCGGTGCTCCACATCGGTGGACATGGCTGCAGACGTGTGCGACTTCAAGCAGGAGCAGGGGCATACGGAGTAGCACGAGTAGGGGGTAGGCGGAGTTGTGGGCGTCCGAGGGGAATCCCTGCAGGATCAAGCGCGAGTGCTGGTCCTGTGCGAGATAGCTTCTGCATGCACGCGAGGGGAGAGCCAGACGGAGCCAGACGGAGCCAGACGGAGCCAGACGGAGCCAGACGGAGCCTTGGAGGACGAGAAGCGCGGATTGGCCAGACGAATGTACCGCGTCAGGAGCCATGATGCACTCGCACAGATCAGTCTGTGCGGCTTGCATTTTGACAGATGGCGGCGGCCGAGCGGTAGTGAGACTAGCGTTCCGACGAATAGTGGGCTGTGCAGGGTGCAACCGGTCGTGTTGGTGATGAAGGGGGGACTCTGCAAAAGGGGGGAGGTTCAGTCGTCGGTCGGCCCCTATCTTTTCGTATCCCTGGTCGTCGTCACGGTCCCGAGCAGTTTTGATGGCAGCCGAGACGCAGCAGCAGCACGGGTTGCGAGTAAGAGGCCGTACATAGTTGAGCGGTGCTCACGGGATGCAGGCATCCTGGCTTCTTTCTCACACTTATTCCGTCGTGCCATTGTAGTGTCTGGGAGCCGGAACTGCACTCCGGCATCCGCGTGTCGTATGGAATAGAGCCAGCCTACTTTAGCAATGGCGGCTGCTCGCTCCAGTTTTAGCGGAGGATGCCCACGGCTGTCTGTCAGTGCGGTGGGTTAACCAAGCGGCCGTTGTGCTTTTCATCACTTTTTCTGTCTTTTTTGTCTTTTTTGTCTTCTTTCCCAATTCAGCCGCATGGTGTTGGCTGGTTGGCTGGTTGGCCGGTTGCTTGGCTCGGGGTGGTGGGGATGGATGCCTTGTGCCGCTCGTGCCGACGAGGGCGACCTGGTGATCGCGGGCGGATGCGGACGAAGATGGAGGCCGCGAGAGTGAAAAGACGGGAAAATATGACAAGAGACAGGAGATGGCCAAGGACTGATTGGACAGGATCGGCAGGAGAGATGTCAGTTGTGTCTAGCGGAGGTTGTGCAAGAGGAGGGGGACTTGCCCGAAAGGGAAAGTACTGCCTGGGGCCGGCTTTGGACGGCTTTGCGTCTTATCAGCGGCGAAGCAAGTGCGGGGCTTGTGTGTCCTGTATCAGGCAGGAGCGATACGGCCTCGAGTTGATCGAGGGATGTGATCTGACGATGTTATCACGAGGAACGGTCGAATACAGCGTCAAGTAGCTCTCCAACAGAAGAACAGCGCGACAGCATCATGTTGTCCTCATTTGTCGGTCTGCAGTACAAGAAGGAATGGTGCGTGGTCGCAGCGAGCGTCTGGTCTCGTCTCGTCTCGTCTGGCCTCGCCTCCCGCTGACTCGTCGCAGCGCCTTCAAGCAGGCCCAGCGGGCTGACCGCATCCGCGCGCTGCCGGCGGCCTACCACGGCGCGCTGACGGCCGACGACCGGGCGCTGCTCGGGCTGCCGGTCGAGCAGCTGGTGCGTCAGGTGCAGGCGAGCGCGGTCCGGCCGCAGGCCGTGTTGCAGGCCTACGGCAAGGCAGCCCTGCAGGCACAGGCGCAGACCAACTGCGTGACCGAGGTGATGGTGGCGGCCGCCGAGGCGTGGCTGGCCGCAGCCGACAAGCCCATCAACCTGGCCGGCCCGCTCGCCGGCATGCCCGTCAGCCTCAAGGACACCATCGTCGTCGGCGGCTTCGACGCGTCGGTCGGCTACAGCAGCTTCACGCAGCAAATACAAACAACCGACGGCGCGGCCGTGCGGCTGCTCAAGGACGCCGGCGCCGTGCCGTTTGTCAAGACCAACCTGCCCATCACGCTCCTCAGCTTCGAGTCGACCAACGCGGTCTGGGGCCGCACCACCAACCCCCACAACTCCCGCTACTCGCCCGGCGGCTCGTCCGGCGGAGAGGGCGCCCTCCTCGCCCTCGGCGGCAGTCGCATCGGCGTCGGCAGCGACGTCGCCGGCAGCGTCCGCCTCCCCGCCGCCTGGTCCGGTTGCTACAGCCTCCGCTGCTCTACCGGCCGCTGGCCCAAGCTCGGCTTCCGCACCAGCATGGCCGGCCAGGAGGGCGTCCCCAGCGTCTACAGCCCCATGGCCCGCACCCTCCAAGACCTCACCTACTTTGCCCGTGCCGTCGTCCAGATGCAGCCCTGGAAGTACGACTATTCCGTCCACCCGCTGCCCTGGAACGCCGCCGCCGAAATGGCTGTCGCTGCCCCCGACGCAAGGCTCCGCGTCGGCATCCTCACCACCGACGGCGTCGTCGATCCTAGTCCTGCCTGTCGCCGCGCTCTCGACGTCGTCGCCGACGCCCTCCGTGCTGCCGGCCACGACGTCGTCCTCATCGCTGACAACCCCGATACAAATGCTGACTCAGCACGCGTCCCCATGCCCCCCGACATGGAACACGCCCTCAACCTCGCGGCCCAGCTCCTCAACGCCGACGGCTGCCGCACCTTTGAGATCGCCCGCCGCCCCTTTGAGTGGCTCGACAGCGGTGCCAGCCAGATGCACCGCCTCGCCGTCCTCCCGGCCCCCCTCCGCTACCTCTACTATCTCTGGGTCCGCTTCGTTCGACGCGACCCTGTCTGGGCCCGTCTGGTCCGCAGCTGGGGCCCCAAGTCAGCCTTTGAGAACTGGCAGCTTGTCGCCCAGCGTGAGGCCTACCGCGAGAGCTGGTTCCGCTGGTGGGACAGTGCCAAGTTTGACATCCTCATCACTCCTCCTAATGCCACTCCTGCTCTTCCCCATGACGCCATGCATGATGCCGTTAGCAGCTGCGGCTACACCTTCTTGTTCAACCTGGTCAGTCTTTTTGTGTTTTTTGTTCCCTTTCTCTCATTGCCCATTTCGCTGTGTCTAACTGCTGCAGCTCGACTACACCACCGGCATCGTCCCTGTCACCCACGTAGACAGGACCAAGGACCAGCTGCCCGCCGACTTCTCGCTCAAGAAGCTCAACGGCGTTGCCCAGGGCGCCATGAAGCACTATGATGCCGACGCCATGCACGGTCTGCCCGTGGCTGTTCAGGTCGTCGGCCGCCGCCTCGAGGAGGAAAAGGTTCTGGCTGCCATGAAGAAGGTCGAGGATGCGCTAGGCGACAACAGATACAAGCTTCTGGAGCTGGAGTAGGACGCTACATCCACTCAGTATCGAGTTCTAGTCATCGTATTAGACATATGAGTGCTTTGTGCTGGCTAGACCGTGTTTTGTAATTGTGACTTTTGTTCATCACGTCGACTCCGACATCGGCATTACGTCGAGATAGTAACGCGGGGCATTTATATGGGAAGAGATGGGAGGAGAGTGTCTCGGTATAAATACAGAGTCCAGCCTCTCTCTAGATTGTTCTGAAAGAAGGCCGCACCGTGCAATCGGGAAGCACAAAAGCAATGTCGACTGAGAAAAAGGACATTTGGTCGACGGAGGTGAGTCTGCGTACCTGCTGTCCTATTCTATGCTCCCACGAGGACTGACTGACACGCCTCTTTTCCGACGGCTTTCCCGCTAGGCCTACCAAGATGCAGCCGCTTTTGTGCCCCAGCTGGCCGGCAAGATTGTCGGCTGGCTGGACGTGCAGAAGGACGACGTGATTCTGGACATTGGCTGTGGGGGTGAGTGGGTGGCAGATTCTGCTGTATGACGTCGTCTCGAGACCGGGCTGACCTCCAGACGGCGTTCTCGACGTCCAGATCGGCCAGGTCCTCGCGCAGGGCCGCGGCTCTGTCCACGGCATCGACAGCTCACCGGCCATGATCACGGCTGCCGAGACGGCCGTCCGGACGGCCGGTCTGAGCAACTGCACGTTTGAGGGTGAGTGGGTGTCCATCGCCATTCTTCATGCCTTTTTTCCTCTCATCGCCTCCTTCATCCTCTTTTTTCCTCACCACATTTTTTCTCATCCCTTCTCTCCTCTCCTCGCCCCTTTCTCCCCCTCACCTCCTCTCCTCATCCCACCACTCACCCACCACTCACCCACCGCTCACACCACAGCCCTTGATGCCAACGACCTCCCCCATCGCCCCGACCTCCTGCACGCCCGCTTTACCAAGGCCTTTTCCAACGCCGCCCTGCACTGGATCCTGCGCCCGCCCGGCCGCCGCGACGCCTTCTTCCGCGCCGTCCGCGACGCCCTCCCGCCCGGCGGCCTCTTCGCCTTTGAGATGGGCGGCCTCGGCAACGTGGCCGAGCTCGTCACCGCCGTCGTCGCTGCCGTCAGCCGCCGCGTCGGGCTCGCCGCCGCCGTCGCCGCCGACCCCTGGTTCTTCCCCGACGAGGCCTGGGCCCGCCACATGCTCGAGTCCCGCGTCGGCGGCTGGTCCATCCTCCAGGCCGAGCGCCAGTGGCGCCCAACGCCCGCCGCCGCCGCCGGCGTCGACGGCTGGATCCGCCTCATGGCAGGCCCCTTTCTCGACACCATCCCCGACCCCCTCGAGCGCGAAGCCTGCATCCGCGAGATCGTCCAGGTCCTCGAGTACACCACCCGCCAGCCCGGCGGCTCCTACAACCTCAACTACGTCCGCCTGCGCGTGCTCGCTCGCAAGATATAAACACTGGCAGTCACCACAGTATCTCACTCGCAAAAAAACATAACACTGATCAAAAATGCCCTGCAATTTGGTACCGTCTATAACCTATGCGCCTTTTCCAGGCACGGAAAGAACCCTGGTGCCGCCTTCCTTCTGCTGCTGATTAGTCATGAGCAAATATGCTTCGACACGTAGCAAAGGCCCAAAATAACTACCATGATCACAACCATATCTATGCCCATCCCTTCCTCTAGTACCACGCCTTTGACAGCGGACTGGCGATTTTGGGCGCAAACTGCAGGCTCTTCCGCCGCGCCGACATCAGCCGCATCAGCACGCCCTCGTCCTTTTCACGCGACAGAATGCCCTCGCCCAGCTCGCGATAGCACGTGTTCTTTGGCGGACAAGTGCGCGTCAGCAACGTCGACTGTTCGTCGTGCATCGACATGATCGTGTCGTCGTCCTCGTCGTCCTCGTCGCTCAGTTCCGTCGACGGCGAGAGTGCGGCCGCATACCGCGCAACGGCCTCTGGTGCTGGTGTCTTTGGCACCGCCCTCAGCATCCACTGTGACGGTCCTTCCTCCTCGCCTTCGCCGTCCTCGTGGTCATCGATAGTGTTGTCGCCCGTCGCAGGCGAGTCTTCCCACGCCGTGTTCTGTCGCCGGTTGGCCGGCGTGCTAGGCGCCGTGCGGCAGTCGCGGTAGCTCGACGCCACGTTTGTCTGCTTCGCCGGAGTCGCCACCATCATGCCGTTCTTGTTTGCCAATGCCCGCGGCTCCATGCTCTGGCGCCGTCGACCACCATTGCGCGGCATCGCTGACGTGTCGACATAGTAGGGGGCCTCGTCTAGCCACTGGTTTTCACGCTCACAGCTGCTGGCTGTTAGTTACCAAGGTAGAAAGACAGGAGGGAAAAAAAAGAAAAGGAAAGAAAGAAAGAAAGAAAAGAAAGAAAAAAAAGACCAAAAAAAAAACTCACTCCAGAACCCAGCTCACACCCACACACTGCACCACACCCGCGCTTTCGCGCACCTTTTCCAGAGTGCGCTTGCCCCCGTCCTTGTAGACGACATGTGTGATGCCGATCTTGGACGTCGACCCGGCCGCAGACGAACTGCCATTGTCGCTCGCCGAGCCCAAAGGGTTCCACGGCCAGTGCTTAACACAGCGTGCACCCATCTGCGTGAGCAGCTCGACAAAAATCCCGCTGGCATCGGCGCCTTCGGTCGTGTAGACGTCCACGAAGACGACTGCGCCACGAAGCAAGGCCGGGTCGATGTCTCGCCGCGGTGTCCGGGCAGGCGTTGCTGCCACCGACCAGCCACCGTCCGACTTTGCCGGTGTTGCCGGCGCAGGAGAGTTGCTCAGGCTGCGCACGATTTCTCGCTCCTCGTCCGAAACCATCTCGGCCACGGCGGCCTCGCCGGCAAACGAGTCCCGACGGCTCTGGCGCCGGCTGTCGCGCCGGCGGTCCTTCTTGGTCGGCGAGTACGAGATTACCGTTCCGTTCCGCCTGAGGCCACAGCTGCTGCCATCGTTGCTGCTCTCGCCAGCCGTGTTGCTGGCCGTCGGACGCCGCCGAGGCGCACTGAAGCTGCGACGACGCATCACCGGCTGTGGCGACGACTCGTCGGCTGCCTTGAGCGGCACCTTGGACACCGTGTGGAATGTGTGCATCATCACGCGTTGCGGCGTCACCGGCGGCACCGCTGCAGAGCCTACAGCCGCGCTCTGCTCCATGAGCGCCGGGTCGATCGGGATCGCATTCTCGTCGCCGTACTCTTGGCTGTCTTCAGACTCGGACTCGTCCGCCATCTCCTCCGTCTCCATCGTCTCCATCAGCGACATGTCGTTGGCCTCTTCCGCCAGCTCCAGGTCTTCCTCCGTGAGCGACACCTTGTCGAAGATGGGCGGCAGCACCTCCGCTGCAGTCGACAGTATCGCGCTGTCGACCGCCGCAGCTTGCTCCTCCACGCTGTCTTGGCCGCTGAGGGCCGGAGAGCTGACGGCCTGACCAGCCATGACCTCTTCGAAAAAGGTAGACGGCACAGCCATCTCGGCATTCTGCTCGTTGTGCTCGTTGTGCTCGTTGTGCTCGCTCTGCTCGTCCAGGCTTTTCTCGACCGCAGCCACTTCCATCGTGGCTGGGCTGTGGGCCTTCCAGCTGTTCAGCTGCTCTGCCAACGGCGTGAAGCCAAGCTTGCTCACTCTAAGTCGCTTAGCGGTGCTTCGACCATCCAAGCTTTCGCGGCTCCTCCTGCTCGACGGCGATCGTGTTCTCGACATTCTCCGCTTCCCCGTCTTCCCAGCCGGGCAAGGCGTTGAGGGAGCCGCGTCTGGCGGAGCTGAGAAGAATGGGATGCGAGGTGTTGGCTCGTCTTCAGAGTCTGACTCAGCACCAAACGATGCCAGGTCCCGTGCACGAAGTCCAAACGCTCCTCCGGCGGGCACGGCCAGCTGCTTCGGGGGAGACGTGGCCGTTGTTGTGGTGGGCGCAGTGCCCTCAGCGGGCTCATCAACCTCCATTGGGTCCTCCTCGGCTGCCATGGGCACCTCGTATTCAATAGTGTTGCTGTCGATCGGTCCGTCCTCTTCGGGGTCCTCGGGGTCCTCGAGCTCCTCGAGCTCCTCGAGCTCCTCGGGCGCTGCTGTGGGGACCGCCACTGCGGCATGTGTGTCACGCCGGAGCCGAAGGCGTGTCGGCGAGTCCGACTGCATTGCAGCTGCATTCGATGCCATTTCACTAAGCATCAGTGTCAGAGAGTCGGGGTCATCGACGTCATCGGCGTCGTCGGTGTCGTCGGCCTCATCGGTGTCATCGGCGTCGTCTTCGTCGTCTCGGGCTGGCGTGCTCGATCTCGGCTCTGACGACGTAGCTACCTCCTCTGTAATGTCCGCCACTGCCAACGGCTTCATCTCCGGTCTGTGCAGGAACATGGCGACCTTGACCGGAGATGCAGGCCGCTTTGCCGGCGTCTGGAGAAGGGACATTTTGGAGGGCGAGCGCGTGGCGTCCTCGAGGCTGCCGCCACTGCTCTTCGCCGGGACGGGGAACCGCTTTGCTGGCGATAGCAAGAGCGGGCCTCTGCTCAGCGTCGGGTTGACCGTGGAAGCTACCGTGTCGAGCGGCGCCACGCCATCCAGCCTGCGCGCAGGCGAGCGCAGCAGCCCGTCCTTGGCCGGGGACGGAGGTGGACGGCGTGCCGGGCTGGCCAGAATCGTGCCTGTGAGCTCAGTCGGCGCAGCCAGGACGCCATCGCTCGCCAGGCTGCTGCCAATGTCACGTGACGTCAACTCCAGGTCCAGGCCGGCTCCGGTCAGCGTCTTGGCGCGCTCCTGGGCGCCCATTCCCAGGCCGGGCCGCGAGGGGCTTCGCAGCAGCGGCTTGACATACACCGGCTGGCTGTCCGTGGCGCCCAGCTCGTCCTCGGACTCGACGTCGTCCCGCGCCATGCGCACCTGCGTCACCTTCTTAGGGCTGAGCGGCGCTGGCGGCTTCTCGACCTTCTTCTCGGCCTCGCCTGTGGCGGTAGACTTGCCACGAGCCGCTGAGACGGTCCGGGCAGAGCGTGCGGCCGTGGTGGGCTTTGGTGCTGTGGATGATGCCGGTCGGCGGGCTGGCTGTGCCCGCAGACCGGTCGACGTTTCGGATGCCTTTGACGCGGCAGTCGACCGGGCCGTTTTGACTGTCATCTTCGGGGCGATGTTCTCCTTCTCGGGTTCCTCAAACGTGACCCTCTTCTTGGGAGCGGCGGCCTTGTGAGAAATCGTGGCCGCAGCCGTGCGGACAGAAATCGTTGGGCCTGTCGATGTCGTTGTGGCCTTTGCACGCGTGCGCGTGGTCTTCTTCGCGGCTGCTGCTGCTGTTGTGGACATTGCGCCACCGACTGCCTTATCACCATCCTCGTCTGCCTTTGCAGTCTTTTTCGTCCGCGTCGTCCGTGCCGTCGACGGCTTTGGCTGTCTCTCCGGCTCGGACGTCACCGTCTTCTTTGGTGGCCGACCTCGGTGAGGACGTGTCGTAGAGGCTGCTGCTTCGGCTGCAGCTGCGGCTGCGGTTTCATGTGCATGTACATCCGCATCGGTGGCCGTCTTCTTTGGCCGGCCACGAACGCCGCGGGCAGCCTTCATGATGTGTGGTTGGGCACGTGACGGGCCAAGCTCGTCTTGCTCGTTGTCGGTCTCGACGTCTTCGGACCGGATCTTTCTCTTGGCAGCAACAGACGCAGTCGTGGCTGTGGCAGTGGAGCGGACAGACGACTTGGCCTTGGATGCGGCAGTGGACGCTTTTGCTCGCGTGGCAGCTGCTCGAGCGGCTGAGGAGGTGGTGTCGACGCTGGCCTCAGCCGCCGCTCTGGCTCGCGTCATCCGTTTAGGGGGTACCTGGGGATCCATGTTGACAGGGTGGAATGCAGGGTCGAGTGGAAGAAAGAGAAGTGGTTTCCTGCCGTTGTTGAGCACGCGTTCAGGAAGGGGCGTCCATCCGAGATCGTTCAGGAAGGGAAGGAGCGCCCAGAAGACGACGTGATTTGGATGGCAGGGGAAACCGACTCCGAAATGTCGTGGCTGTTGCGGTCGGCGACACGACAGGCGTTGATGGCTTGTCGAGGAATTGGTGATGAAGTTGTTTACGCAGTTGGGGTGGATGCAAAACAGTAGCGGTGCAAGGTGGGGAAGCACAGGAGCAAGGGACGTTGCTAGCCAAAGAGCTTTGCAGAAACGGCAGGTGGAGGTTGTCACGGGCCATCATGGGGTAAACAGGCAGTTGCCCGGCAACGCTGACGTTGGTATGCGGGTCGTACAGTCATTGTACAGTATATACACTGTAAACACACTGTGGGTACATCGCCCTGCAAATCTGATAAGTTACGGTTCTGCCTGCTGCCACCAGATCGGCACGACGATCATGCAGGGGTGGCCGACTTGTTACAGGTGTTGATACACCGCAACATGCTTCTGCCCAAGGAGACTCTTTCGGCTTTCCGGCCCGATGCAAGATTGCCATGTATCGTACAGAGCACTAATGGCGCTTCTTGTCTCTCAAGCGCTGGCGACGGCGTCTCGGCATTTTTCACTTGCGAATGGGTCCGAGGCCGCGTCATCTCAGTATGCGCTGGTTGTCGTAGCTCAGCTGTCTCTGCTAGCAAAATTTTGCGATGCCGCTGCGGCCGGTTCGGAAGCGTTTGAGCGAAAACGACGTCTGTTGGCAGCAACAGTAAGCCGGCGACATTGCCGGGCTTCGTATCCGTTCGTTCTCCATGCGGGTCAGATCTACCACATAGTAATCCGTACTCCGTATGCAGGCCTTGGTAAAGAGTCGTACTCGCCAATTTATGCGTAAGAAAACGGACCCAGTAAGAAGTGGCAAAACGCACTGTAGCACTTACATAAGCGGCAATGCCTCCTGGCGCAAATGCGCAACAAAGACTTCCGGCCGTAGATTAGGCCATTTAGCCTTTCCGGGCGGCGCCGGGATCAGTCGAAAAAGTAAAAAGACATCTGCAAAAGGTTTGGGGTGGAGTGGACAGTCGATCTCGACAGGGTACGCGTGTCACATTGCCCAGAGTTGGGTGTGTCACGTACCGGTTCAGCTCAGCCTCACCCCCTACTCGTAAGCATTAAGCTGCCCCTGGAGCTGTGCCTAGCTTCCGGGCATTCCGTCTATCCATCCAATCCCGCCGTCTCTAGGTGACCGGAATGGATGTTTTGGCGCTGGCGGCCCTGCATGCTAGATCAGGTAACATATGGGCTAATCCGTGCATATGTCTGACGGCTGTTTCTCCTTCTCGTTGTCCACGCTGCTGTTTCCTAAACTCGTCCGTCGTGAGCACTCACGAGTACTTGTGCTTGTCTTTTGTCTGCGTCTATATATGTCTACGCCCTCTCGTGATCGGGTTCGTGAGATTGTGAGACGGTGAGATTGGACGGGAACGTGACAGTGAAGTGGTTCTTGTTGGATGGTCTTTTGGAGTAGTTCATACGGAGTACTGTTCGGAACCTTTTGTGCCGCTTTTTTTCTTTTTTGTCTCTTCTCTTCTCCGTCTCTTCTCCTTCCCCTCTCTCTCTCCCTCTTCTTTCTCTCCTCTCTCTTCTCTCTCTTCTCCCTCTTCTTTCCCTTCTCCCTTCTCTCTCTTCTCTCCTCCCTGTCAGCTCTCCTCCTCTCCACCTCTCCACCTCTCCTCTCCACATCTCCACCTCCCGCCATGCCTCTTCTCTCGCTCCTCGTCGGCGCCGTCGCCCTCGCCCCCGCCGCCCTCGCCGCCGTCCCGGCCGACCTCGACGACGCCCTCTACGGCCGCGCCCTGCCGAACAACCCGTCGGGCAACTACACGCCCATCTACGTCGACTGCCCGGCCGCCCGGCCGGCCGCCCGCGCCGCCAGCGCCCTCTCGACCAACGAGACCGACTGGCTGGCGCTGCGGCGCGCCAACACGCGCGCGCCGCTCGTGGCCTTTCTCGAGGCCGCCAACATTACCGGCTTCAACGCGACCGCGTACGTGGCCGCGGCGTCGACGCGCAACGTGCCCAACATTGGCCTCGCCATGTCCGGCGGCGGGTACCGGGCGCTGATGAACGGCGCCGGCTTCCTGGCCGCGGCCGACAGCCGCACAGCCGACCTGCCGGCCAGCAACGTCAGCATCGGCGGCCTGCTGCAGGCGTCGACGTACCTGGCCGGGCTCTCGGGCGGCGGCTGGCTGGTCGGGTCCATGTTTGCCAACAACTTTTCCACCGTCGTCGCGCTGCGCGACGGCTACGTCGGCTCCGACCTCTGGCGCTTCGACAACTCCATCTTCTCCGGCCCCAGCGACGACGCCCAGGACGGCGGCAGCACCACGACCGCCGGCAACACCACCACGCGCCGCCGCGCCCTCGAGGCCGTCGAGCGCGTTGCCCGCCGCGACGGCGTCGATCTCGACGCTTCCAACACCCCCAACACCGCCCAGCACCTCCACATCATCGACACTGCCGAGTACTGGACCGCCGTCGCCGACCAGGTCGCCGGCAAGGCCGATGCCGGCTTCCAGACCTCCCTCACCGACTACTGGGGCCGCGCGCTCTCGTACCAGCTCATCAACGCCCCCTACGGCGGCCTCGACTACACCTTCTCGTCCATCGCCCTCGCCGACAACTTTATCGCCGGCGAGACCCCCTTCCCCATCCTCGTCGCCGACGGCCGCGCCCCCAACACCACCATCATCTCCCTCAACGCCACCCTCTACGAGTTCAACGCCTTTGAGATGGGCTCCTGGGATCCCACCACCTACGGCTTCGTCCCCACCGAATACCTCGGCTCCAACTTTTCCAACGGCGTCGTGCCCACCGGCAACGACAGCCACTGTGTCCGCGGCTTCGACCAGTTCGGCTATGTCATGGGCACCTCGTCCACCCTCTTCAACCAATTCTTGCTGACTAATCTGAGCTCCGAGATCGACGTCCCCTCCTTTGTCATCAAGGTCATCGACCACATCCTCGAGGATCTCGGCGACGACAACAACGACATTGCCCAATACGTCCCCAACCCCTTTTACCAGTACCATCCCGAGACGAACACGGCCGCCAACAACAGCCAGCTGACCCTGGTCGACGGCGGCGAGGACCTCGAGAACCTGCCGCTGCACCCGCTCCTCCAGCCCTTCCGCAAGGTTGATGTCATCATCGCCGTCGACTCCTCCGCCGACACCGACTACAACTGGCCCAATGGCACCGCTCTGCGCGCCTCCTACGACCGCTCGCTCGGCGACATTGCCAACGGCACCCTCTTCCCCCCCGTCCCCGACGACAACACCTTTATCAACCTCGGCCTCAACAAGCGGCCCACCTTCTTCGGCTGTGATGCCGACAACTTTACCCTCACCAACGGCCAGACTGTCCCTCCACTCGTCGTCTACCTGCCCAATGCCCCTTACAGCGTCGACAGCAACGTGTCCACCTTCACCGACAGCTACACCCTCACCAAGCGCAACGAAATCATCACCAACGGCTTCAATGCCGCCACCCAGGGCAACGGCACCGTCAACGATGACTGGACCGCCTGTCTCGCCTGCGCAGTCCTCAGCCGCAGCTTCACCCGCACAAACACCTCCGTTCCTGCTGCCTGCACCACCTGCTTCACAAAGTACTGCTGGAACGGCACCCTCAACACCACCAACTATGGCGTCTACGAGCCCACCTTCCTTCTCGCCAACGTCTCTTCATCTGCTGCTGTCCGTTGCTTCGCTGCAGGCGGCCTCACAATGCGCACTCTAGCTGCTGCTTCCTTCAGCACTCTCCTCGCTTTCCTGATCCTGTAGAGACCCAGAATCGCACGAGTTGCATAGGTCCAAGAACATGTATATAACCCGCTTGCCCATCCGAGAAAATATGGTAATGTTGTAATGTAGATTTGTTAGACAGTCCAGTTCAATCGCGATTACGTCCAAAAGTGTGCCAAGAAAAGCTCATGCCGTAGAGTGTCTCTGCCTTGTGGCCGGCTCGATCCGCTCTTTTTCGATATATGGTGCAGAAAGTGCACCTCGTGAGATTACTCAGTTGCTTCACCTCGTGCTTCATCATATTGAAAAGTCTTCCATTTTCCCTTTCTCGTTTGTTTTGCCAGCGCTGGGCTATGAAAACGTAAAGCAAAGCACAGAAATGAAAAATGCCAAAGTAAAATGCAAATGCAAATGCCCAAAATCGCTACCCCAACAAAATGGTATCATCAATGGCGAGGATGCTCACACCTCTTCCCGGGAGCCAGGCCCTCTCCTCGTTCACCTTCTCACCGGAACGTATTGCGGAACGGACTTTCGCACTTGACCTCCTGCACGCCCTCTGGCAGCAGCCGCATCCACTCCGTCCAGCCGGCCTTATCCACGCCGCTGTCCGACAGCTGCACCGTCAGGTGGATCTGCGTCCCCGGCGCCTGCATCTCGGGGCTGCTCGGCATCGGCCTCTTTGAAGGCGCAATCAGGATCGACGGCAGCCGCGCATTCGCCGATATCTGGATATGCAACGGTGATGGGAAGCTCGTGATCTGCTCCTTTTCCGGATTCTGGCCCTGCAGGATCCGAGGATAGTCCGACAACAGCCGCACGTGAAGCTCGGCAGCCGACAAGGCCGAGAGGGGACCCCTGTACTTCTGGTTCAGCCGCGTCTGCAGCTCGTCGATCAACGCATGCGTAAACGACACCCGTCCAAGCGCGTTGCTCTGGCTCTCGCCTGCCGATGCCGCAATCAACTCCAGCACGCCCTCCCGACGGGTCATCTTGGAGCACGGATAGTATGCCGCGTCCATGAGTATCAGCGTGTCCGAAGTCGCGTCTTCGAGCACCTGCTGGATGCCACTCCACCGAATCGTGTGCGGGGTTGACCTCTCCGTCGAGCTGCGAAAATTGTCAGCGCCCGCCAATGTGACGGATCTCTCACGCCCGTCTCTTCGGCCCAGTGCTGTGAGCTCCCGTAACCACCCACCTTGAGAGAACCATCTCGCGCTCGCCATCCAGATAGCTGCAGCCAGCATAGTAGAGAATCTTGAGCGTCTCTCGCGAGTCTCGGTTGCTGACAAACTCCGTCACCGTCTGAAGCAGCCATCGATACGGGCTCGGGGCCTCGACCGGGATGCACATGATCTCAGCAGTATAGTTGTATTTCTTTTCAAATATCGCTGCGAGACTCTCCACAGCAGACCGCACCTGCGGTTTTTCGTCAGACCACATTACCAGCTGCACGTGGACAGCATCGTAACGCGTGCGGTAGGGGTTCGAGCTGTTAATGATCCGAGCCGTGGCGCTTTGGAGATCGCCCGACAACGATTCAATGCCCGGCAAAACCGCCGACGTCATCCTATCCAGATTCCGCCCAGATGGCAATGGCGTGCGGAGACGCGCCTCGCTGCTGATGGACAGCCGACCAGAGGACGGTGGCGGTAGCGGAGATGGAGACGGCTTTGAATGTGCCTGGCCCTGAGACACGGAGTGTTGGTGGTGCTGGTGTTGGTGCTGGTGCTGGTGCTGGTGCTGGTGCTGGTGCTGATTCTGGTGCTGGGCCTGGTGTTGAAGCTGGTGCTGCACCCGATACGGGCTAGCCGGCACCGGCGTTGAATCAATATCCATCTCCTGCGGATCGTTCTGGAATGGCATCACCATCGGCTGAGAAGAGCTGGTGGGACGGCCGGCAAGAGGCACATACTCCTGCGCCGGAATGTGGTTCTTGTACTTCCGCACCGCATCTTCCCAACTCATGTTGTGGTGGTTCGGATGGCACTGTCAAGGACGGGCTGTGAGCTTTCTGGGCCGTGTTTGATGCTCATTTGTTTTTTTATATGCACCGTCGCACAAATGATCAACTTCTAGCACTCACTGCAACTCTCCGGCGCCTGCAATCATTGCAGGCGCCAAGTTTCCTAATGAGGGCCGCCTTCTCACGCTGCGAGGCAGAGAGCGGGCCGGTTCTTCGCCGGCTGGGCCGTCGGGAGCCGGCAATGTCGGCCCCGTCCCTGGCAGAAAACACCGCCTGCGATGGATAAGTGGGTGAAGCTGGCTCGGAAAGCCCATAGGGGTGTTCGGTGTTGGCATCAACAGACACCGCCGTAGTGGCTGCCGTCGCGGTTGTCGTCGTTGACGACATGGTATCCTTTCTCCTTGGCGGAGACGATGATGTGGATGAGGCTGGGTGCTGAACTGTACCCGTCGACCCAGCGGATATTGGCCGTTTCTGGGCTTTTCGCGATTCATCTCTCAATGGAGGCGCTTCGAGAAGATTGGGGGCTTGATGCATCCTTAGTTGAGGCGTATCCCACGGTTACTGCTGCCACATCGTCTGAAGTTCTCTTGCTCTCGTCTTCGATTCTTCTAAGATTTACGGCTCAGATAGCCGTTGCTTTGGGCCTTTTTGGTCTTCTGGGACTTCGACAACGAGTTGTTGGGATGCTTGGGATCAGTCGTACATGCGCCCAATGCCAGATGAAATAGTAACTGCGAGGGGAAAAGTGCCCTCCAAGATAGATGGAGTGGAACCTATGACAGGAGGGGTGTGATATGTCCGCGATTGGTGATAGAACGTAACGTCTGCCTCGTTGACGGCACCGAACAAGGTCAGGCAAGTGAGAGCATAGACGTTCAAATAGAAATGTGCGGTGGGAGACGATGTGTTATGAAAGAGGACAGAGGCATACACGAGCTGCTGAGTACTGACTAGATTTGGGTATATGGGAGTGGTACTGAGCCCAGAGCTCTTAGCAAGACAACGTGCAGGCAGGGAAAGGGGGGAAGCCGGACAAGGTAGTAGGGTCAAGGGACGGTTTAGAGGGGGCAGATCTGGCTCGTGAGAAACAACGTAGAGACATTGGTGACCGACGAGCGTCTGTGAACGATGCCAAGACAGTCCGGCTTACAAGAAAGGTAAACAACAGACCGGTAAGCACGCGGGCAGGTACAATCAAGAGGGTAAAAGAAAGAAGAAGGGGGTAGGCGTGTACGCAGTATGACGGTGTACAGGAGGGGAGGTCAGTGGCTGGCTAAGAAGCCTCTGCTGGCTGCATACATGGCGCTGTTGTGGTAGAAGAGATGGGGCAGCCTGAGTTGACTGCTGCTTTTTGAGGTGGGCGTGCTGCTGCTGCTGCTGCTG